>JAVRXN010000009.1:82256229-82659152 GCA_033556935.1 Timema podura | reverse complement strand
ATAGGGTGCTAGTGAGCGTGAGTTTAGGGAAGTATTTTTGAAGTTTTTATAGCATAAACATTTTTGGCCAAAATAAACCAAATATTTCTTCTATAGAAACATATAGTTTAGTTTTCTGCACATGTTAATCTCAACAGTCCTTGAATATCTGTCAGATGTGTCCTGGAATTTAATGACAACTTTTTCTCTTAAATTAAAAAGTTTGTCACCAAATGCCACCATGCTCATGCCAGATATTCAAAAACTGTTGAGATTAGCACGTGCAGAAAACTAAACTCTATGTTTCAATAGAAGAAAAATTTGATTTATTTTGTTCAAAAAATGTTTATTCTATAAAAACTGCAAAATTAGCGCACTAAATTCGCGCTTACTAGCACCCAACCTTAAGACACAAACACACACACACAAAGGCCTGCAAAATGTAAAATGTGAACCGTGTTAAAATAAGTTTTTTATTTCTGTGAAAGCCACATTGTGTTTCTCTTAATATTTTTCCTTACAACTTACAGGTAAAGACATTTTAATAAACAAGATAAAACCCTTTTTTAATTTATTTTTATTCCTAAAAATTGTCACCACTTTTTTCCCTACGCTTTTAGGAACTATCACTAAAATATGTTTTAGGAATAATCTTTAGAATATTTTTTCTATGCCTCTAAGATTTATCACCAGGTTATTTTCCTTTTGCTTTTACAAATAACCATAATATTTTTTCTATGCTTTTAAGAATAATCACTTGAATACTTTATCTGTAATTCTACGAATTAATACCAGAATATTTTCTCTATGCTTTAAAGAATTATTATACCCAGCATATTTTTGATATGCTGACAGGAACCATTCTATAAGGCTTCTGACAGGACATACAAAACAAATGTTGTACATAAATTAAAGTCTTACATTAACATGATTTTTAAATACTTTGTGATTGTCTTTTCTATGGTACTCCTTTGAGACACTGTCCAGTTATTATGACTGAACGCTTCACAACTCTAACTTCATAAAACTGGCAGAGAACGAGGACGATATGTAAGGAAGTATATCATCAGGTAGAGAAGCGTTATTCAGTTCCTGAGCCAAGGAGTAATAGCGCTGTCTCAACAAATAGGCTGCTTCTTTGGGCTGTCTTTGACGAGTAAGTACGCCCATTTTTATATTGTCAACGTAGTTATAATCTGAAAAAAAAATACATAATATTATACGAGGAATTTGAATTAAAATAATATTTATCAACCAAAAGTTTGGTTTAACAAATAGTGTGTATGAATGACACTTAAAGGGATTTCAGGCAAGTGTTGATTTATTTTTAATATTCCCCTTTTGTTGTGGGACCATTTGTACCAACTAAATTAATAAACTTTTTTTTATAGAATAAAGATGGTTGGAAGTCTTCTACTATGAAAAATATCAATGTATTTATTGTTGTTTCTCTAACAACCCATTACAACTTGAATAAATATGATTGTAATGATTATAAACATAGCGATGAAAATATTATTATTAATATATTATTTTAAAGACTGGTATGTTCTATTTAAATGTCATTTTATAAACAGTTTTATACTAAACTAATGTGAGGTATCGGTTTTTAAAATAATTCCCAAATTAATTTATAGTCAATTGAATGTGAAACTTGAGCTCATCTGCTTTAAGAGCCCCATATAGTCCCCGTCTCAAAGCCTAACTTAGGTAAGAAATACAATTAAAATCTGGCATGCATTATTTTGCAGTTATCTACTTTATAGTTTAGAAAACCGTAAAATTTAAACCAAAAGCATTATAACACATTTTTAAAAATACAACCAAATAGTAAAATTGTTTTTAATTGAAAAAATTACATCCCAATTTTGCTGTTGTAAATTGAATAATTCAGAAAATCACACTTCGATATGTTTTCAGGTAAGAGTACAATCTTGAATCTAACTTTCTTAGTTAATCGACCCTGAGAAGGACTACTGCCACTCGGCAGAAAGTCAAGATAGATTATCCGATGATAATTATGAAATCACAAATCATTAGCTCCATGGCGTAAGCCCGCAATCGAGCTATGCTGACCGAGTGGCCACCACTGTTAGCGATGATAGTGCCAACATTTGCAGAAAGAGGATGTCATGTGTTCAGCACAACGAACCTCCTGACCGTTATTCTTAGTTTTCTAGAATGGTACTGCTACTTTTTCATTGAAGTAGCTTCTTATTTGTCCTCACGAGGCCCCGTTTCAGACCCACTGCTTCACATAAATATTCTGAAGGCACCGGGGATTGATTCCCTGACCTTTGGATCTGAATACATGAACCTTGACCACTTAACCATATAGAATTATTAAATAATTTAAAAATTATCATACGTCACAAATAATACTAAGAATAAAATAAAGGTTTATCATAATTATATGTTTTGAAGATATTAATAACTCAAACTAATTTGGTTATTCATGGAAATATTTTGTAGAAATCTTTCAGGGTAATTTACATAAAAAAAAGGTTTATGTAGTCATCCGCCTTCCAAGGAATAGTTAGTAAGATATTTAAAATTAAATCATTCCTGTGCAATAACAAATAATGGGTTAACCATACGGGTAGTATCACTGTTTAAGTCATCAGAATCGCAAATTACTATTCGCATACCTTGTTTTTCTTGGAAGTCTATCAGGTAGCACAGTAGCTCTCCAGTCAAATAACCATCTTCTCGAAGAATATCAAATGCTTTGAAATGTTCCGCCATCAAGCTAACCTGATATTCTTCAGACCACACAACGTCTGGCATCTAGTATACAATATATATAAAACTAATTTATAAATTATTTGAAAATTGCATTGCAAATATATAAACAAGCATCCTGTATCATAGTATAGGCTTAATTTTTACGAAGAGTAAGAACATTACAGAATCATAAATTTACTAACACATTAGCTCAGGGCAAGATTTTAATGGAGATAAAAAAAAAGCTGTTAAGATCGGGCTCGAATCTATGACTTCGAGATTAAGACTCTCGTGCTCTACTGACTAAGATAGCCGGACTGGGAAAATTTAATAATACTCTAATGATTTTAGCCCAATATCACAGGTTTTAGTGTGCTATTGATATTTCTAATAATTTATATAAATAAATAAAAATATTAAGTGTTCTAGTGAAATATGAAATATGTAAGGTGTAATAAAACTAGTCACCCTAGGTTAAGACCATTTTAATATACATATCATCAAAGATCGGATGGCTCAGCTGGTAAAGCACGAGACTCTTAATTTCGGGGTCATGGATTCAAGCCCCACATTGGGCGATTCTTTTTATATATTAAAATCTATACACCTCGAAAATCAACCATTAGTATACTGATTTTTATAAAATCTTTGCATGATTTAATGTATCGCTAAATTGATAAACTCTCAGGAAAAATAAATCTTACATGTGTAGAAAGGAATCCTTTATCGTTGAATTTTAATGTTCATTCACGTTTTATTGTTAAAATCATGCAAAGTGTCTATTGTTTGGTTAATTTCGTAATATTATTTAAGAAAGCTAATTTTTGAACACCACTGCCAGATAAGTTGTTTAGCTTGGCAAAGTAGAACAGGACGTAAGCAATTGTTGGCTGTAGAACAGAAGGGTTTTCTGACAAACTGATTTTCTTTATACCACGTCTTACTACCTGCTGATCACGGTAGTGGGGAGGCGATAAGCGAGGTAGAATTTTATAGGAAACGTACCCTCATTTGCGCTATAGAAGAATGGGAAAAAATTTAGGGGGAACCACCCTCAGTTGGGCTGGCCAGGATCCCAGCCTCTCTGTCAGCAGCAAAAAAACAACTAAATAATACCATTATTTCGTATGCGTATCCATCTATGTGGATGAAACAAATCCACAGTCTAAGGCGTACGGTTCGCAATTTACTCTATTCTCATACCTTGTTTTTCTTGAAAAAATAATTAGATTGCACATTAGCTCAACAGTTAAATAGCTAAGGACTTAGAATGGGTGAAGTTGGGGTGAGGGGTCGGAGCTCACAGTGGAATTTGATGGTCCATATAGGTATAAAATTATTTTGGCTATAGGTATGGTAAAATATTCTATCGGACCACCCCTAGAAAACTAGCTTTTTACACATTTGCAAATAACCAGTTTCTCGAAGAATGTGCAATATTCTGAAATGCTCCACCATCAAGATAACCTGGGATTCTTCAAGCCACATCACGTCTGGATTCTAGTAGATAATTAGACAATTAATATAAAATATTATAGCAAGACGCAGGGTAAATATACACACACTAACTTTAAATGCTTCCTGTATCAGAACATAGAGATGATATTAAATACAGAAGTGCTAATAAAAGCAAATGAAGAAAGGAAAATTTTGGAAAGTTGCACAGCAAGAATAGTTAACATGGTAGGACATTATACACTGAGACATGATAGTTTGACGAAGATAATTATAGAAGGAGATGTGGAAAGGAGCAATTCAAGAGGAAGATCAAGACGGGAGTACAAGAATCAGATAGGAGTACAAAACTCAGCGGATGGTGTTGGCAGAAGAAGGTACAAAGATGTAAAAAAATATGGCCTAGAATAGGCAAAAGAGGATATTTGCAGAAAACCATTCGCAAGATTGATGACCTAATGATGATTTCATAGCATAGGCTTATTTTTTTCGTAAAGAAAGGTACAATTACAAAATTATTAATTTATTGACACATTAACTCATGCCAAGATTTTACTCGAGATTATTTAACTGATTGTTTCTTTTAGTGAAATAATATTGAAATGACCACTGTAGTAGTTGAACCCACGAGCTCTAGATTAAGATTCTCGAGATTTACTAATTTATATAGTTGGGGTATGAAATATATCGTGATATTCACGTTACCTTGACCTAGGTCAACTGTTTTAGTGCGATCTTATAATTTTCAACATATCCTGCATATATAAACTATCGAAATATTATTATTATTATATAAATTATGCTTTAGGAATTTTTTAAAAATATTTTCATTAGTTTATAAACAAAAATATCTAAAAATCAAAGGTTGTACTAAAACCGGTTCCCTTAGGTTAAAGCCATTTGAGTTGTACAGTATTTCATATAGCCCGGCTAGCTCAGTCGGTAGAGCACGAGACTCTTAATCTCGGGGTCGTGGGTTCGAGCCCCACGTTGAGCGCATGTTTTTAATATTGTTCACCAAATGCAACACTTACCACCATCATCCTTATTAAAATCTTAACATAAGTTAATGTGTCGTTAAATTGATAATTTCGCTATTGTGTTTTAATCTTAGGAAAACTAAGCCTCCTCTCAACAGACTGAAATAATTATTGATCGTTTGTTTTTAATATTCATTCACAGATTTTAGGTAAAATCATGCAAAGTGTATACTGTTTGTTTAGTTTTGGAACAATATATAAGAACCCTAATTTTGGACCACCTCTAACAAATAAGTTGTTTATCTTGGCAAGGTACAACAAAACGTAAGCAGTGTTTGGCGCCAGAACATACGGGTTTTTGACAGAATGATTTTCTCTAAACCGGTTTACTACCCGCTAATCACGCTATTAGGGCAGGAATAAGGAAGGTAAATTTTTATTAGAAACTTACCCGCATTTGAGAAGTAGAAGAATTGGAAACCATTTAGGAACAAACACCCTTAGTGCAACCTAGCAGGATTCCAACCCCAAACGTCCCGTCACCATAAAAAAAAACTACACCAAACTATTCCATAGTCCGCGTGCACATCGCTACGGGTAAAAAGGGTCTAACAGCTCATCGCGATTTAGAGCCTAAAATAGTAGTATATCAGTAATTGGTTTAATCTGTGTAATCGGATGAAACGACAAATATAGCTTTGCGCAGACATACTTTTAGTGTGATTGGGGGAAAAGAGGGGGGGGGGGGAGGAATATAATATTGAGCCTCTTTTACCCATGAATGAAACTTAAACATTATTAAGCCGTAAATCTACCAAGGCAGGTCAGATGCAGTTCTATATTCATATTGAATACAAATTACCTTATTTAGTATTAAGATAAAGCTAACGCAAGCGAGCAAATATTGACCGAGTGGCCGCCATATGTTGGTGAAGATGTACCAGCTTCTGTGGATAGAGGGTGTCATGTGGTCAGCACAACGAACCCTCCAGCCATTAATCTCAGTTTTATAGGTCAGAGTCACTAATTCATTATACAAGTAGCTCCTCAAATGTCCTCGCGAGCCTGAGTTTGACCCCGTTCTAGACCCACTGCTTTACAGACAAATTCTGGAAGTGCCGGGGATTGAACCCGTGACCTCTGGATCTGTAGCCTGGAACCAATAAATTTTGAAATGGTATATATATATGTATATGTATATTGTTACAATCTATATTTTCAGATCTATATAGTATTTTGAGGGGATTTTACACCAATAGTGGGGGGAGGGGGCCTTGTATTGAGACTTTAAACGTTTAATGGGAAGGGGGAGGGGTGCTAACCTCACCGGTCTCCCCTACGTTCAAGCCTATGCCTATACCTATAAGCTAGATCTGGCTTGGAAACTCTTGTTGTTGATAAAATTACCTTTACGACTGGTGTAGTTTCTCTCCTCAATCACAGAGATAAATGATGCAATACGAATCAGAATATATTCTGTGTGTTCAACTGCCTGACAAATCAAAAGCTTCCAAATTCAAATCTTGTTATTAGATTGGAAAGAAATCACTTTGTAAACCTCCCACGCTAATTACCAGTGGTGATCCATCCCCATATAAGCCAAACTTTGTGTTATGGAGCTACACCCAATATCATTGCGGAGGGAACGGTAGGTCTTATGGAGAAAAGCTTTATTTTCGCTCTTTCTCTCTCTCTCAGTCAACTGTTGACAGATCTCCTCCTCACTCTCAGTTACGGATGGGGTGGAAACAATTAGAAGATCTATATTCTATACTAAGGGCAGTGAGGGACAACGTGCTGAGGTTTGCCTCATGTCCGGTGGAGCAAACCTTCCAAAAGTGAATAAATGTAGTATGTAGTTTGCTTTTGTTTAGCTAGTGAATATTTACTTTTCCATTAAAGTGTTAATTTTCAAGTTACTAATAGTTTAATGGTTTTGGTCCCACCCTGTATTAGAGGGGAGATTGACCACACAACAACGAGAGAACGACAACGCTGTTGACCAATAGTAACCATGCAGTTCCCTCTGCGATAATATCCAGTGTATCACTTTTAAGGCTACGGTCAGACGAGCTGTAAAATACTGCCAAAAGCCGCAGTAAAATAAAACATGAAAAGGCACCCAATAGATTCAATTAGAGCTGGCTACACACCACTGCAAATTAGTGCTTAGTTAAATAAATGGTACGGCACACCGCACAGACTTTCTCTCTCTTTCTATAAACTCGTAAGATTTCTGAACGGAATAATGTACATTGTATCATCACCACTCCACATAAGAACACGCATAAAATATTATACAATGATATATAATCAATGAGAAAAGAGGCGCATCTTTGTCCACCTAAGAGCATTTCAAACAGTTTAATGTCTTCCACAAGGGTCAACACTTCGTATTAAAATTTCGATTTCTGGTTAAAATTTTAACATTTTGTAAGGTGTGCACATCTTCAAGTCATCGCAATGATATTTAATTATTCATTTATACATTTTGACCAATAAAAAATGTAAATATTGACTATTGAGTCTAAAATGGAGATAGATTATTGCTGTGCAAACATTTCTCCTAAGAGTTTTAAGGAAAAATAACACACTTTTTTTAGATACTTACTTATATTTAATTACTCTATGGCATTGGAGAGTTATTGCGTTAAGACTTAAGTAGTATATGTTTACAAATAAAGCTCACAAAATTGTATTAATATATTTGCAAATATCTCAGAAACTGTTGCTTTTATAAAAATATATGTCAAATAAAAGTTTTTTATTTCTAATAGTCATACAATTTTGCAATGATAAGTTGTTTAGTTTCTCAAATAGTTGTGGAGATACGGAAATTAACGCTTCTGTAAAGTACCCTAAAAATCATTTTCATAGGAAAATGAAAATAGCCAGTTTATTTATAATCTTAATCAACGCCTAGATACGAATTTTACTCAAAATCGTTTGAGCAGATTTTGAGAAAACCAAATTTTTCTCTTTTCGCCCTTCAGTAAACTACCCTTAATTTTAAGTTTTTATAGACACACAGACAGACGGCATTGCAAAGACTATTTTTTAGGGTTCGGGGGGTCATGAGACGTCGACATCCATCAACATTTCAGGTTAGTTTTTTTTACGATCGCAATACTTAAGCTTTAATGTCCAAAAAGCTAAAAATATATATATAATTGCGTATAGATTAAAAATTATTTATTTTATAAAAATATGTTTCGAATAAAATATTTGTATTATAAATATATATACATATTTGTAATGCTAAGTAATTTCATATCTCAAATTGTTTCGGAGCTATTATAAAAAATGTTAATTTACGCATCAGACCGGAGCCCTTAAAGCCATTTTGCCGACATATTGAGGGTAGCCATTTTGTTTGGAATATTTATTAATGTTTATAAATGAAATTTAATCAAAATCGTTAGAGCCGATTTTGAGAAAATCGACTTTTTCTCTTTTTGCCATTCAGTAAACTACCCTTAATTTTAAGTTTTAATAGACACACAGACAGACGGCATTGCAAAGACTATTTTTTTAGGGTTCGGGGGGTCATGAGACGTAGAAATCCATCAACATTTCAGGTTAGTTTTTTTTACGATCGCAATACTTAAGCTTTAATGTCCAAAAAGCTAAAAATATATATATAATTGCGTATAGATTAAAAATTATTTATTTTATAAAAATATGTTTCGAATAAAATATTTGTATTATAAATATATATACATATTTGTAATGCTAAGTAATTTCATATCTCAAATAGTTTCGGAGCTATTATAAAAAATGTTAATTTACGCATCAGACCGGAGCCCTTAAAGCCATTTTGCCGAAATATTGAGAGTAGCCATTTTGTTTGTAATATTTATTAATGTTCATAAATGAAATTTAATCAAAATCGTTAGAGCCGATTTTGAGAAAATCGACTTTTTCTCTCTTTTCCCTTCAGTGAACTTCCCTTAATTTTAGGGGTAGATGTCCAATCCAAAAAAAACCTCGGGGCAACCCTATGAAAACCCTAGATATCAAGTTTCAGCTCAATCGGTAAAATAGTTTAGGCTCTAGTTGGAGGTACAGACAGACAGACAGACAGACAGACGGAAATTCAAAAACCACTTTTTCGGATTCAGGAAGTCATGAAACGTCAAAATTCATCAAAATCTCGAGTTCGATTTTTTTGACGATCACCATACTTTCTCTTCCTGTAAGATAGAGAGAAAGTAAAAAGTGGAACTCATTTCAAGGTCGTGTCGCAGACAAATAGGCCTGGGCCACAGACAAGGATATAACAGATACGTAGCCTTACGGGAGATTTGTTGCGCTCCTCGAGTCAGGTAGAACTTTAAATATCCAGTGATAACAGCGCTTCCAAGTGAGAATTCTTTAAAACAACTCACTTGCAAAATGTTCCTCGTGAGAAAGACAAGCTGAGAGCTAAGAGCTGCCGTCTCTTCAAGTACAATAGTTCAGGTAGCGGTAATCCCTTACCCCGCCTCACTACCCTTTCATTGACCAAAACTTTCCAAACAATTGAGATGGTTGGACCCAAATATACAATTTCACTGCTTCTACAGTTTACACGTGACACGAGTCTTGGAAATGCACTTGTAAATGAATTATTAAATTTTTGGAACCATCTTATGTGGTCACAATTCTTTAGGATTCACTTCTTCGTTAGACTGGACTGCAAATAACTGGGATATCGGTGTTCGAATCCCGATTGGGTGTACTGAGAGTGTTTTTTTCCTAATATGCTTATAATTCTCCTTCAACGCAAATACGGGCACATTTCCCAAACCTTTTGCCATCCTCATTTCTTCTCCACTGGAGTAAATACGCGGATAGCTGTAATGGGAAGTAAGACACGGTGCACAAAATATATCGGTAATTAAAATTAAATACTTATGTTGTAAAGGTTGCATTTATTTTTACATTTTGTTGTCAAATTAATACAAACAAAATATACAAGTTATATGCTACTTTATAAACTAAAAAAAGTTAAAAGCATGGAAAATACAATGAAAAGAGTTTTCTAAGTATATATTTAGCATCGGCAATACCCCCTTATTTTAAATACTGGAATGATTTTATTCAACATTATTTTATACTAATACCCGCCTCAGTGGCATAGTTAGCAAACACACTAGTTTATTGTTGAGCTAGACTGCTGAGGACGGGGAGACCAAGGTTCGAATCTCGCTTGGTTGAACTGGGCTCCCTAAATGGTTTTCCACTCTTCCTCCATGCAAATGTGGTTTCACGTCCTCTATATCCAACCTTCTCAAATCCTAGCCCATTAGCGTAATTAGTACGTAAGCGTATAACCTGAACGGTTAGTATTATTATTATTAGCACCGCGTCTTTCTACCCGTTCGGGTTATACGCACTAAACGGTTAGTAAGACGCGGTACTAAGTATTAGTATTATTATTTTATATTAATGTGCAATGAGAGTTAACAAATCAGTTTTAAATCAGTTTATAGTAAAATCTTTATGAAAATGAAGCTCATCTCCCTAAACGCGCTTTAGGATTACATAACAAAAAGCTCATAATGTTTTGCCCAATTACACTTGTCCAACACCTTCTCGTGTATGTATGGAAAATTAAATATCTCTTAATTTTAATAAAGGGGAATAGAAATAAACATTTAAAAAAATGTACACTGAAATATCTTTCAGTATAAGATTATTTTACTATAATAGAACAATATTTTCTTACAATCAATAATTGCAGATTTTCTTTAAAAAAAAATATTTATATCACAATAAAAGAGTTTATTAAAGTGAGTAAAATTGTTGACAATACAAAGTATATGAAAAATATATATTCTTAACTATACCCAAATATTGTTTTAATCACAGCTATAGTTATTAAGTGTTTGGTATAAAAATTATCTACTAAAGTAAAGAAAAAAAGTTATGATTATGTAGTTTGGATAGGTTTGAAACTAACTTATGATCACTATTATAAAAAAATTAATACAATAATAATAAATAAATAAGATTTAACATCAATTTGATTAAAATATGTGTCAAACAAGTTTGGACATCGATATATTTCATAATATTCTGGTCACTTTGATTTCGTAATGTACTAGATCGAGCTTTGACGTTTTCGCTATAGCATTCTTGCTTTATTGGTGAACATCCAGCTGTCATAATTTTGAAAGTTCCTTCATGTACAATCCTAAGCTAACCATGGCAATCCCAAACCAGTTATGGTGATTAACAAATAAAAAAATCTTAGAAATAAAATATTACTTAGTCTACAATCTGAGTGCTTAAACGAGCGCATTACAGGGCGGCCGTCGCACTCCATTGACAATGCTAACTTTACCAAAGCACGATCATAGAAACATGTTTGAAAAAAGAGCATCACATTTCACCAACGAGCATAAATTAAATAATAGACTCTTTTACAGAAACATATGAAGCATCATTATTATCCAAGTTATGTCGTCTAGATTGGTTTATTTGAATTGTTATGTCGCTCCTAGATATGCGATAATAGCTATGTGTTTGTAAATCTAATGTATCCACTTTAAGATAGGATTTAGTTTGTGTGTTGATTTATTTTTAGTACTTTAAACTTTTTTACTCTGCCTTTACAAATTTAGTGTTCCAAATGTCTTACTACAAACCAATTTTTATAAAAAGAGACTTTTAGAAAGTAGATTTTTTTTTGCTGTCAACATCAATAACATTTTCTATTTTGTTATTTTTGGTAGCACCGTACCTTAATATTCGTTCGAGTTATACGCTTATTTACTACTAATTACGCTATTGTGTTAGAGACGAGGGAAGGTTAATTAGTATAAAGTGTACCCGCATTTGGAACATATCGAGTTATTATAGCTTAGGAAATTTTAGAGGCCCCTCCCATTTCCCAGCAGTAAATTTTCGAATTCCAAACTTTCTAACTTTTATGGTTATGTGGGATAGTCCTTTTATCAAATTGGCAAATTTAAATTTTCTTCCATGCATAAAAGTATATTTTCTTTGGAAAATGTCAATTTACTCTCATTTCCAAACCCATCTGTCTCCCTCACCCTCCTTAGCTTCCACAATTCCAATTGGAAATTTTAAGACTTATTTGGTTATCTTATATGATATTTTACGTGGCTACCAAATGTTAACCTAACCACATCGTAAATAATGTTCTATTTTGGTTGTACACATTTTAAGCGCTACCGTTTCCTGGGCTTCAATTTTGAAATTCCATTTGTTCAAGAGTGTAGGAAGCGCGAGAAAATGCCAATGTTTTTGCAGTTTTTTAATCAAAATATTTTGGCCAAAATTAATAAATATATTATTATTATTATTATTATTATTAGCACCACGTCTTACTACCCGTTCGGGTTATACGCACTTACGCTAATGTGTAATGGTAGGGTGATTGCGAGATGAAATGGAGGACCTACAGTTTAACGTGGAATCCGAACCACGGTGGAGGCCTGGCATTCCTCACATTCACAAGTTGTGATTAATGCACGTCTTATCAGGGGTGAAGGAAGGGTTTGGCAATCAGATAAATCTGTGCCGGGACCGAGGATTGAACCCCGGAACCCTAGCACAGAAGTCTGACACCTTACCCCTACACCACCAGGTCACCCTATTAATAAATATAGCTCCAGTAGAAATATATAGTTTAAATTCCTTCCATAGGTGATATCAACAGTTGTTGAATATCTGTCATGAGCATAGCAGCATTAGATGAGAAACTTTTTAAATGAATTAACGTGAACAATGTATCCCTGTTTAGCGACTCAAACCTGTTTTATTATTAAAATGAATGACGACATTTCAAGCTTTATATCAACAAAATTTGCATTTATATAGCTTTGTAAACATTTTTAGGAGGCCATCTCTCCCTATTTTCCAAGCCTTCATTTTTAAATTTAATAATTCAGGCCTTGATACCGTTTTAGGTGGTCTCTAAACCCACCTGACTTATGTAAATCATCTAACACTTTGAAAAGTAGTTTAGTCTTAGAGTTGTAAAAATTTGAGACCTCCTATATCACCAGCCTCCTTAAAAATAACTAATATTTAAAATGTGTTTGTAGTTATTTGAAGTTATCCCTCTACATTTTTGACAAATTTAAAATTTCTACCTCCTACATGTACACCTTATCCTCTCCCCCACCACATCCTTTGCTATTTCCTGTAGTCTCATTTTGAAATTTAAAATGTTCAGCCTTTATAGTTAATTTGGGTGGTCCCTATCTCTGCTTGACGAATTTCAGTTTTATACCACACATACAAGTAGTTTATCCACTGGTTTTGAAAATTTTTGCCTCCCCCTCCCCATTTATATAACTCCCATTTCAAAATCTCAAATTTAAGACTTATTTGGTTATCTGAAGTCGTACCTCTACCAGCATGCAAAATTTAGACTTTCTACCATACTTAATTATTTTTGTAAACTCTCTTTTTTTTTCCTGGACTCCCATCATAAACTTTAAAAATTTTGGACTTTTATAGTTATTTGGAGTGGTATCTTTGCCTATATGCAGAATTTTAGTTTTATAACACACTTAGAAGTGGTTATTTCTAGTAGTTTTGTAAGTTTTTTTAACTACTCAACCCACTTTTCCAATCCACTTTGAGAATTTTTAAATTTGGATATCTGAAGTTTCATTTCTACCTGTCTTTCAAATTTTAATTTTTAACCTCATCTCAAAAGTTATTTCTAGCTGCAACTTCCCCCTCCCCCATTTCTCATAGTTTAAATTTAAAATTTTCACAATGTTTTGTTTATTTAGAATAATCTAACGAACCTAAGCTCTCTACTACACAGAGAGGTAGTTGAATGTATTATTTTTTTAAATGACGAGCCCGCCCCCTTTCACTAACATTTCTTCAACTCCCACTTATAAATTTCAAATGTTAAGATTTATTTGGTTATTTTGAAAGGTCATTCTACCAACTTGCCAAATTTAAATATTCTATCACCGCTAAAAGTTGTTTTTATTTTTATAAACCCTTACACCCTCCCTATTTCCCGGGGTTCCATTTTAAAATTTTAAATGTACAGACTTATAGTAATTTGACATGTCCCTTAACTTTACTTATACATTTAAATTTTCTACCACACTGGGAATTAGTTGTTTCTATTAGTTTTGAAATATTTAAGCTCATTTTTCTAACTATCATTTATAAATTTTCATTTTTAAGGATTATTTGGTTATTTGGAGTAGTCCTCCTAAACGACTGTCAAATTTAAATTTGCTAGCACACATAAAAGGTTTTGATTCTGTTTATATCCCCTTCCCTATGTCCCAGGGTCCCACTTATTAAACAAAAATGTTCATACTTTTATAATTATTCGGAGTATTCCATGGGTTGTCTGAAAAATTTCAATCTTCTATCACCCTGGAAAGTAGGGCCTACTTATTTATATTAGTTTTGGTAATCTTGAACACACTTTTTTACCAACGCACCTCTGGACCCATCGTGTGGATGCCGTACATAAATTAATTTCGTATTAGTACTCTGTGACCCGATAAACCCCCATATATCAAATTTAATCTTGATTGGAGGACATATAATTTAGTGCCCCTTTACCCCCTTTCCCCCCCTTTGCCCCCTTTGGGTTATTAAATTTGAAAAAAAAAACTAAAAATTTCTCACTCAATTCTATAAAGAAACATTCATTTTAAATTTCAAGGCTCTATGTCCACTAGTTCAAAAAAATGCACGGTTTGTGAATTTTGAAAACTTTTTAACCCCTTTTTCATCTCGCACAGGTTGATGAATTTCACAAAATTCGGTCCTAGCTCTGGTCTTGAGCCAAAAAGGAACTTTTACTAAAAATTTCAAATGTCCATGTTTGAAACCATTAAGATCTTCTAACAAAACCACAAACCCCCATACCCCCACATCATTTATTGTCTCTACAGGCAAAATTGGCCTTGTAGTTTGGAATTTTAAGCAATAATGTCTTATACCCGTATATCCACACTCGTGTTAATATTATTAAATCAATACTTAGTTTAATATAAGAGAGAAAACCTAACAAATCCTCATTTCTGTGCTTTATACCTCTAATATTTAGATATATTAATTTTTAAATTGCGGTTGGAATGGAATATTTGGTCGAAATTAACTGTAGATAAATGTTTTCAATAGATGATTCTTCTATTATATCAGTTTTGGTATCCACTAAGTGAGAAATAATGTTTTAATAAAGACGAAACTACAAACAAGTTTGTAAGTTTAATAATATGAACACAAGTTAATATTATACAAGCTAATAACTAAGCCTACCTCAATAAATAAATGGGATGGTACACCACACAGACTTTCTCTCTCCTTTGTCTAAAAATGGAAACATTTACTTAAAACTCATAAGATTTGTGAAACCAGATTATATATATTTTTTGCAGAAACATGATGGAAAAAAAGAGCATCATATTCCACAAAGAGGCATGAAAGAAACCTATTGTTCATTATTCATATTTTACAGATTTTACATATCTTCATCAAAAAGAATAATAATAAACTCGTTTTCCGAGACCTCAATTAATTTTTTTTTTACCAATATCTCGGAAGATAAGAATTTTTTGGGGGTAGGGATGATCAGTAATTTCTTTAGGATTTTATCAATTTTTATGGTGAGACAAAATCTAAAAAAAACACTTCTACAGACGCGCGGTCAAAAAGGTTGCACCTAACGATGACAGGTGGCGCTGAAGCGTAGCCTATAGACGTATACAGCTATACATAGCTATAAAATGTCATTTATTTATGATGTGCTATACCTAATTTCACTGCGATAAGTATTCTATAATTTCACATCACCAATCCTTTTGTATAAAATAATATAATTTACCAAATCTTAAGAAAATTACGTAAGATCGGTAAGGGGAGAGGGGGGAACGAAAAATCTTACGATCCCCTAAGTAGGGAGGTTTGGGGGGAAGCGGGGTTGAAATAATGAAAAAAAATCCTTACGTAATTTATGGACAGCCCCCTATTGGTTTTATAAAAATATATTTCAAGTAAAGGGTTTTTTTAATTTTAATTTTGTTACAACCTTACAATAATGAGTTATTTCGTGTATCAAATACTTGCAAAGATATGATTAAAATTGGCAATATCTGCTTATATAAATTACCCTTAAAATTATGTTCATGGGATGATTAGAACGGACATTTAGTTTATGCCCAGATACGAAATTTAATAAAAATCGTTTTAGCAGATTTCGAGATAGATTGTTTTTTTTTCTTTTTTACCTGTAGTAAACTACCCTCAATTGTAGGGTAGGATATCTAACTCCAAAACTCCTCTGGGGAACCTTATAAAAACCATATGTACCAAGTTTTAGCCTGATCAGTAAAATGGTGTCGGCTCTAGGCCTAAATATAGACACACAGGCAGAAGGCATTGCCAAAAAAAAAACCTTTTCGGTTTCGGGGGGTTGACAGTGGTCAAAATTTGGACTTTTTTTTACGAGCAAAGTACTTTTCTCTTCAAGGTGTTGAGAGAAAGTAAAAATTGTCTATTTACCTATAGATGAGCACAAATCATAGTCTTATACGCTCCAACGGTGCAAGAACATTTCTATACATTCTTAAAACTAATTTCAACTAAGGGCTCAATGACACTATGGAGTAAAATAATCACAATTTAAGAAGCAAAAAGTAGTAAAGATTACATTGGCCACTTATGTAAGTTTTTGAGTTTATACAGTCATAATGTCCCATTATTTGATTATTGTATTTATTTTTACCTATCAACTATAGTTAGACAGTCTTATGAAGAGTCTTTTGTTAAATACCGATACATATTTGAGCTTTTACACATTTTAACAACTTAAGTGTTTTATTGAAACATACCTCTTATAAAAATCCACTATTTAAAAGCCAAAGTTGTTAACCTAAATCTTAAGCCAAACAGCTATTTTTTTTGTTGTAAAAAAACCACAATTATTCAACATTAAAACTACGTATACACTCTTACATTATTTCAACGTTTCAAAATGGAACATGCTACAAATATTACTTTTGAGACAATAGTCTAGATTCATAGAAATATGTCAAAACACAGTTAATTTATTACATTTAATTGGGATCAAAATCAGCTTAAAGTCACAAGTACTCAACTCTCCAAAGTCCACTCAACGAGATGAGATTATTGGTGTAATACTTTTCATATTTTCTGCGTCGGTTTCTCTAAACATTAAATATTCTCGTTTGCAGTCCACAGCAAGTGATTGTGGATTCTAACTTTAAGGAGGTAGCTTTGTGCAAAATAGTTTGTGCTTTTTGCATTGTTTAAGCCAAAGAGGGTAAATTATCCTTATTTTCTTCAATGCCTTTCCTAACATTATATGTACAATACCTTCTTTGTGTTGCACATAAGGAAATTGCTCAATAAATGTTTCTAGGATATGTGTGTAAACATATCTTTAGGGAATTTGAGATTCCCTAAGTCACCTTGCCCTTTATTGAGATATGCTCTATGAAAAATTAAATAATCATGTCAAGACTTCATTTTGGTATCACACTTTGTTAATGTATTCATGCAGTTTACTGTGAAATTCGTTCTATCTTGTATGCAAGAAAGCCAACAACATATTTAAAAGATCGAACAGTAAAACCAATAAGTATCTAATCTTAATTTGTGATGATAAAATAACGTTAAAATTGTATGTGTATTTTCATACTCATTAGTTCCTATTTAAAATACCATTCATTTAATAACAAAATATGTTAAATGGTAAATAGGAAAGCATTTTGAGATACCTATTTATTTTATATCCCACGTATCAAAATAATATTTATGTAGCCTACAATCGTATCACACTGAAAGGCGACATCAATACTTTAATGGACTAGACTAGCCTAAGGCCGTATTTTATAAACCACAATGCTACAACATAATCTATAATAATAAAAGGAAGTGTTTGTCTGTGTGTGTCTGTTTGTGTGCGATGCCCAGCCAAATCTACGGCATGCAAAGATCTGAAATTTTTAACATAGGTGGACGGAAGGGGGTCCGAATGCACCTCGAAGCAGGATTTTTAAATTTTCAATTATCTTTTTAATTAGACTATTTTAAACAAATTTTTGAAGAAAATATTTTCTATCTGCTTTATAATTACGTTTCAGAGGTGCGGGCACCAGGGGGAGGGAGAGGGGTGCTTATATAATTCTTATAACACAGTGGATCACGGGCAACGTCATGCGGGATTGCTAGTAATTCATAAAATAAAGCTTGCTAACTTTTAAGATAAATGGAGTGTAGGGTATATAATATGTTGAATAATTGTTTCAATAAACTGTACATAATTTTATCTATGCTTATGGGCCTTATATGATTAATTAGACTTTCGAACTGATTTAACTTTTATTAACAGACAACCCCCTTTCAAGGTCGAATGATAAGGCAGGATTCACAAACAAACGGCCCGCGAGACAAGCTGACCGGCCCGTTTGTCTGCAATATCTTTATATTACTATCCGGCCTGAATCCATGTACTCTCACAAAATACAATAGTTTAACTTTAGTGTTTATTTCGTAATTTTAAATAACAGAAACCCTCAGAATTATTAAAACTATCCTTTATTTTTGTTTTAACTTTAATTACTTGAGTGTGTGAATTTTAATTTACACCGGGAAAATACCAGTTTTTAAATTATTCCAAGTATACATTAATTATTTTAAATACATAGCATCAAATATCTATTATAGACCTGCATTAGTGGTCATGCGGTTTGGTATTTAGCCTTCCTTGATCAAATACTCATGTTTTGTTAGGGTAACAATTTGTGGGATTGTTTTATACGGTTCTATATAAGATATCACCATTTAAAAAACGCTTTATAGTTAAAATTTAAACTATTTATCTGGTCAGAACTTTCACCCTCATTTTGGTGAAAACAATATTAAAAAATATCGAACCACTTCTTAAATAAATTGGTATTTCTAGAAGTCTGCAATTCTCCTCAGTGCTCTTTAAACAAATATTAGCCATTGACAGCCAGTCCCTTGGTTATAAAAAAGGTTCATTGTATTTAAAGTTTTCTTTGTAATGTGCAGTCAGAGTAAACTTATTTGTGTGCCAGGATTATGTTACTTAGCGACAAGGGAAGGGGTGGAGGGACGGGGGAGGGTGCTACCTGAAGCTTGCTCGGTGACCGCCAGCCGACAGGTTAACTCGAAGAGCTCATATTTTGTATCTTCCTTCTAGTAAATTCGAGTTTAAAGTGAGTCGTTTAAAAAATTCTCACTTGATTGCGCTGTAGTCACTGGTGATCGCACCTAGCGATCCCAACGTTGAGGGAGTAAAGCCTCGAAAAGGAGTGCAACACGTTTAACCTAGCGGCTGGGGATCTGTTCTTTCCTTCTCTGTGGCCTGGGCCCATAATTCTGGCGACAGTTTACAGCGAAATGCCGGTTACACACATAGCGGATTTTTCCGTTGCGGAGAATTTACCGTCGCCGCCATTCCAACAGTGGCACGAAGAGGTACATTGGTGGTTACACAATAGGCGGAAAAATAAACTCGCGATAAATTTCACGTTGGCGATACCTGTGCAGCCGCCCACTGCCACCACAATCGACGGTAGTTTCGCCTTCGCCGTCCAATCAGTGGCGTACGTGACCAAATGCACGCTTACACACCCAGCGAATTTTCCGCCATCCAGAATCATTCTAGTGTTGTGTTGTTGTGTTCCTCCATTTTGTGTCATCCTCCCTCAACTCTTCAAACAACGTATAACCATATAGTAAGAATTTGTTCTCTGTCCATTTCAAACAATACTAATCAATAAATAATTTAAAACTTAACAATTAAACTGTAATAAAATCAAAACTGAGAAAGAGCACTCTTCACTCCTCGATTCCAGTTATCGAGTATATACTATAAACGGGTCGATAGCGTTTTTTTGCTCATAACGACGGAGACGGCGATTTTATCGTCGAATGTGAAAACTTGGACGATTCTTTGAGCGGCGCAACGGAAAAATCCGCCGTGTGTGTAACCGGCGAAAGAGTGGCCACACGTGCAGTATTGTGTAGCGGCGTCATATTCCTGCCTCGTGTGTTCTCTTTATTTTATTTACCATTTTGTTCCAAAACGGATATACATTCAGTAGATAGCAAGCATCTCATGGTTGAGCTACAGAAATATCCATGTTTTTATTACATTAAGTCACAGCACTAAAACCGCGATTTGAAGTTACAATATTGGTCTAGCGTAATGGAAGCTCTAGCAGGAGATTTTTGGGATGGATTCAGTTTTGAAGAAAAATCTCATTTGGTACTCAAACGAATTAATTGACATTCGATAGTACTCAAAGAATTTTATAGTGTAGCTACAGTTTAAGTTTTTCATGACGTACAACAAATTACCCATGTGTTGCTCGGTTACTAATGATGGGATGAATCCACCACTTTCTTTCTCTTTTTAGACGGCGCCAACGTCGGACAAGTAACACGCAAAACAAAATTGGGCATTAGGATTCATCACCTTTATTTTCACAGCGGCACACAAAAGCTACTTGTTGCTAGTGTAGCGTGAAGAAGTAGTACTACAGCCGTCGTCTGGCCACCCACAATTTGTAGCAGCTTTATTTTACTGCAGTTTTTGGCAGTATTTTACAGCTCGTCGTCTGGCCGTATCCTAAGAGATGGTATGAATTTATTTGGCTAATTTTGGTTACTTTTCACTTATTTTCTATATTCTCTTAGAGGTTACTCCGATGGAAATTCTACTATGCTTACAGTACGTGTATAGCACAGTGATTATTTCAATACACGTATCTAGATATTTACTAATTGAATAGCAGAGCTTACAAACTAGCTTAACCTATGACAGTAAGCCTTACACCAGCTTAGGTGGTGACATGGTCTAAGGCGTTACTCTCATGTTGGACTAGACTACCGATTTCAGGGATATCGGAGCTTGAATCCCAATTGGGTGTACTGAGGTTTTCCCCCAGAACTGTTTTCCACTCTCCCTTCACGCAAATTCAGGTACACTTCCTCTAAATTCAACCTTCTTCATTCCAAGATCATTAATTTCGTGCGAATAACCTGAACTCTTGTGTACCCTTAGTCGAAAAATTGATCAAAGTTGATTACAGTTTGTGTTCACTGGCGCGTGTTTGGACGGATTCGGCTCGTATATTGCATTATAACAGGTCGTGGGACCGATAGATGCGCGTTGGCTTGGTACGGCTCGGGCGTTCCCGTGAATTGTCGGTAAATGCTTGAACGTAGTAGTAAAAAAAAAAGGAAAGAAAGTAAGCCTCACACTACACCCAGTCCTAGCACTTAGATATTTACTAATAAGATAACGGGTATGAGCTAATTTGCCATTGTAAATACAGTATCTTCATCAGCACAACCGGGGATTTAACCATGTTCTTCTATACTTGCCATTACCATTTCACAGGGACAAGCTACCCCGAGCTCTAGTTAAATTGTTTCCATACCACATGCAATCCTGTGTAGGTGTCAGCCCCGTACTCCATGAAGAGAAAGGGCTTGTTGTGGACGTCATGGAAAGCTCGAACGTAGGACACCACCTCATCTCGGATAATGTCGAACATAGCCAGGTTCGAGTCCCAACCGGTGTAAAGGTTGATACCTATGATGTCCAAGAATTGTGCCTGAAACAAAGTTAGCGCGACTGGTTTGGAACTGGAATTTTAAGTTGTTATGATCGAGTGACGAATCAAATATATGAAGGTAGAGTGTGTGGATCAAAAGGAAGGGGTAGGCCATGTAACATGTGGGTAAATATTGTAGAAGAATGTGTTAAAAATAGAAACATTAAGAATTTTAAGAATAAAAGAGCATGTTTTACTTGATGTATGGATGTGGTTGAAGCAAAGGGAGTATGTAAGGATAGGGAAGTGTGGAGATTGTGGATAAAGTGTTTTTTTGAGCAACATGCACATTTTCTTACCTACCATGTAAGGGAACTGCATGATGTATATGTATGTATCATGGATTAATTTTTATGTTTATATATTTAACGTGCAATTTCTGGACCGACTGATTATATTAGCACATGACTTATAAACTAACTTAAATCTAGAACAGACACAACACCAAACCCCGCACGATCACCCTTAGTCCAAAAATTGATCAAAGTTGACCACGGTTTGTGTTCCCTGGCTATCCTCAAATGAACACCCTCACTCTAGCACAACATTCTCAGATGTTACACCGTTCAAAAAGAACATAATCTAGTGGAGGAACACTTAAATCAGGCAAGGAAACAGGGAGATACAATTATAAAAAAGAATCAATTCAAATTATGTTATTTAAAATAAAGTTTAAATAGACAATGTAGGTTTATGACCAAGCCCCAAGATTATTTTCGTGAATATAACAGAGCAAAGAACTAGTTGCTTTTTTTCTTCCGTTGAATGGGACGATTGATTTGACAAATATTCTAGTTATTTTTTCATGAAATATAAGAATTAGTGATAATAATAAAGCTCTAAGAATATCCAAACCAATGGTATCAAAATTATACATTAATACCCAAAGGGTATAGAAGAAATAAATATTCTATGCCAGCGGTGCACTTTGAACGCGAAGGAAGTCTATTATATTTAAATTCAATAGACAGTTGACATATCCATGTAATAAGATCTATTTTTAGTGGCAATTTAGTAGCATCACCACCATCAGGAATGTCCCAACATTGCTTAATATGTAAGAGTATTATACATAAAGAGAAATATAAATTAAAATATTCGCCCAACGTGGGGCTTGAACCCACGACCCCGAGATTAAGAGTCTCGTGCTCTACCGACTGAGCTAGCCGGGCTGTGATATTACAATTAAATTAAAATGAGCTTTGCTTAAGGTGACTACTGGTAGTTTTAGCGAGCCTACACCTTAAATATTTAAATAAAATACTTATAAACTATTTTTCCTTAAACATAACATACATTATTAGAAATATTAAGGGCGCACTAAAACCTGTGATCTCAGGGAAAAGTTAGCCCATACTTGGACATAGAAAAGCGGAGAGGGCCAGAAAATACAAGGTGGACAAAATCCACCTAAACCTAGTCTCTGCACTGAGGGTGCGAGAAAATTGACAGTTGGACCCGGCTATTATTAATAGCTTAATAGGAGCTATCTCCACAGTTCCAATTCATAATAGTGGACAACTCCACCTATATTAGTAATGGTAGAACCATTCTGCAATCAAACAAAGCTACCTATACCTCAACTACCACAGGGAATATTAGAAAGCTTTAGAATACCAACGTCTATAAATGAATATGCTAGAAAATATACATACTGTCTCTTAAGATCACCAAAAATAAATGACATTAATTTACGACTTATACACATGTAATTAAACTAAGTTTCCTACACAAATATAACACGATAGTACGCGCCTCATCCCAGCAACATGATGCAATACCATGAGTGATTAAGCTACAAATATCATTATTAAGTTATACATTGACTTTAAATAAATTGACAAACAAGGAGTCTGCCATCCAACAGAACAAAATTTAAACCATATTCTAACAAGTTCAAGCAGACGTCAAGCGACTAAACATTTCTCAGAAGGAGACCTATAATTCCAAAACTGAGTTCCTCCGCATAGTCAGCGGGACCATCTGTACCATCTTCATAGACATCAGATAAACGTTGAGCAGCAGTCGAATACAATAAAACGTAGCAGCGTGTCTTCTTCGGTCTATGATTGTATATTAAATTTAATAAATGGGCTAAACACCAAATTTATTTGATTAAAATAGCGGGCGAATGAGGGGCGAGGAAGGATGTGTATTTTTCCACGTGCCTAGTCCTATTTTATTAGAGAGGTGAGAGTAAATCCCGTGACTCTTATTTTTCTCGATTAGAAAAACTGACTGTGGTGGGGAGCTTCATGCGCTTGCGAGCAACGTTCCTTCTTTCTCCTCAAGTATTCACTCAAGTTGATGTAGTAGGTAGACTCGAATAAGCCATTTTAACATGCCATTAGCTATGGGGTTGTAATAAGAGTGTGCATGTAACCAAAAAGTAGTTACGTAAACTGAGATCATGGTAAGTAGAAACATATTGTTAGTCCTTTTTATTATGATTTATAGTTAAAATATTTAGGAACTGTCAATAAAGGTATGATCCATTATTGTAAAGGTTTAAAGACCTTTAGCCCGCTATACTACATTTCGCCAATGATACTTTTTTTGCAGTGCCGGGAATTGAACCTGAGACACTTAGATCAATCGGTAGACACGCTACTGACTGATATAAGCTTTCGAACGGAGATTAAAATTAAAACCCCGATTGTTCATATATATCTGGATGAATATGATCAGTAATAAATTTCTCAGCTAATGTGAGGGCATATTATAATAAATAAGAAGATTGCTCCACTAGAGTATGTAGTATGAAGCAATCAACCAACAAATGCCCGACAAATGTGGGATGTTCTATATGAAGCTAATTCAACGTGGGTTGCATAGTACATTGCTAAGAACAATCTTAGAATATTTTTATTTTTTATTTATTTGACATATTTAACGTGCACTTTCTGAGCCGACTGATTATATCACTACACGACTTATAAACTAACTTGAATTTAAGAAAAATATTATACCCAGAACATAATTGCCTCCTCCCCCCAACTATAATTTGAAATTTGTTAAAATACTCTTAGACTCCCATTTATTTCGAATTTTTGTTTATCTGAACAAGCTTCGCTCCAGAATAGTTTGACTTGGCAAGGTTCTACTGAATTATTCAACTGTTTTGAATCATCTTTTTTTTAAATTATTGTTTAATATAAGTATTTATGGTCTCCTCTCGGGGATCAACCAATCTCCCAAAATACTACTAACAAGCATCTCAGGTCAAATAGGGGATTAGTTAACCTCCGAATCTCGACTATAGATACGGAACTTATATTCTAGTCTCTCAAGGAAACCACACTCCCAATATACGAAAAAGAATCAGTTCAGGTCGAATGGGAGATTATCTGACTCACAAATCTCGACTATTAATTACTGCCCTAGTTGAATCACTCACCGCCTTGTCGGATTTGACGTTAACACTGATGGCTGCCGTAATAGGCCGAGAGGAGTCCAGGGACTTGACATGGCCGACAAGCTGCCTGAGGATAGAGATAAGTTAAAATGAGTTTCCTTAGACTTTATAATAGGCTATAGGCCGAACTCCACACAGTTGTGGATATCCGTTTTTAAAACGGGAGGTAAATATGAGATAAAATCAAGGATTGGGAATACAACTGCAAAAAGAGCTAAAGACAACTAGCTTTAATTTGATTGCTAACAGCTTCAGTAGCCGTATGGTCATTTTCGTCATTTTCGTGATATTCTAGACTGCCGATGATCGGGAGGTAGGGGTTCGATCCCAGGTGGTTGTACTGAAGGTGGTTTTATCTAAATGGTTTTACACTCTCCCTCCACGCAAGTTTGAATACACTTCCTCTAAATTCAACCTTCTTCATCCCTAACTCATTGGCGTAAATTAGTACATATGCGTACAACCCAAATGGGTAGTAGGACGCAGTGATAATTTTGCTTTAAATATTATTATTATTAGCACCGCGTCTTACTACCCGTTCGGGTTATACGCACTTACGCTAAATGTGTAATGGTAGGGTGATTGTGAGATGAAATGGAGAACCTACAGTTTAACGTGGAATCCGAACCACGGTGGAGGCCTGGCATTCCTCACATTCACAAGTTATGATTAATACACGTCTTGTCAGAGGTGAAGGAAGGGTTTGGCAATCAAATAAGTCTGTGCCGGAACCGAGGATTGAACCCTGGTCCCCAGCACAGAAGTTTGACACCTTACCCCTAGAGCACCAGGTCACCTGTTTTAATGATTGTTTTAAAAAATCGTATATATTTAATTAATCGTTGTTACAGGGTTTCCATGTAATGATTTGGGGACACGCTAGAATACCACATTGGGGGAACAAAGCCGTACCCTAGTGCAGGGGTCAGCCACTTTTTTGGACTTCGATCGACTGATAAACTTACCAAAAGTCCCGCAATCACCCATCGTTTCTTTACTATTCGTTTGTTGCTTATTTTCATCCTTGCATCTTATATCTACTACCTAAATTCAGTCTCTTTCTCAGATACTTTTGACCCCATATTTCTATAAAAAATCTAGTAAATTAAATATTATGCATTTTAATTTTAAACTATTTAATTTTCTTATAACATTACTGATTATGGACGTTCAAAGTGATTTTGGCCACGCTCAAATATTATTTGAAAGTACTTTACATACATTTGCGAATTTATTTTTGATGACGATGTAGTTTTCTTACGCGATCGACTGAAAATTGTGTGAGGTCGACCGATTGAACACGATGGATAAGTTACAGACACCTACCCAGGTACAGAGTTTTTCAAAATGTGCTCCTTGGAAGCCTTGGCTCCGACATAATTATATAAGACATGTGAGGTAATTTTAGAATCTTCTTAATTTGTTTTTCACAATATAAAATAGCATTAGTACTTATTAGGATTAACATTTGTTTCGGATTTGGAAAAGAACATTTACCAAAGGAGCAGTCAGAACATGTGATGTTTTCCCTTAAAAGAAAGAAACTTTGATGCTTGTGAAATTTAATTGTCTTTATTAATTGTTCATAATATTAGTGTAAACATTTTAATGAGGGCTCCAGCATGTATTACTTTCTCTCTATCTTACAGTAAGAGAAAGTATGGTGATCGTCAAAAAAATCGAACTCGAGATTTTGATGAATTTTTACGTTTCATGACTCCTGAATCCGAAAAAGTGGTTTTTGAATTTCCGTCTGTCTGTCTGTCTGTCTGTCTGTACCTCCAACTACAGCCTAAACTATTTTACCGATTGAGCTAAAACTTGATATCTAGGGTTTTCATAGGGTTGCCCCGAGGGGTTTTTGGAATTGGATATCTACCCCTAAAATTAAGGGTAGTTTACTGAAGGGAAAACAAAGAAAAAGTCGATTTTATCAAAATCGGCTCTAACGATTTTGATTAAATTTCATTTATGAACATTAATAAATATTCAAAACAAAATGGTTACTCTCAATATTTCGGCAAAATGGCTTTAAGGGCTCCGGTTGATGCGTAAATTAACATTTTTTATAATAGCTCCGAAACTATTTGAGATATGAAATTACTTAGCATTACAAATATGTATATATATTTATAATACAAATATTTTATTCGAAACATATTTTTATAAAATCAATCATTTTCAATCTATACGCAATTATATATATATTTTTAACTTTTTGGACATTAAAGCTTAAGTATTGCGACCGTAAAAAAAACTAACCTGAAATGTTGATGGATGTCGACGTCTCATGACCCCCCGAACCATAAAAAATAGTCTTTGCAATGCCGTCTGTCTGTGTGTCTATTAAAACTTAAAATTAAGGGTAGCTTACTGAATGGCAAAAAGAGAAAAAGTCGATTTTATCAAAATCGGCTCTAACGATTTTGATTAAATTTCATTTATAAACATTAATAAATATTCCAAACAAAATGGCTACCCTCAATTTTTCGGCAAAATGGCTTTAAGGGCCCCGGTCTGATACGTTAATTAACATTTTTTATAATAGCTCAGAAACTATTTGAGATATGAAATTACTTAGCATTACAAATATGTATATATATTTATAATACAAATATTTTAACTGAAACATATTTTTATAAAATCAATAACTTTCAATCTATAAGCAATTATATGAATTTTTTTAAACTTTTTGGACATTAAAGTTTAGGTATTGCGACCGTAAAAAAAACTAACCTTAAATGTTGATGGATGTCGACGTCTCATGACCCTCACAACCCTAAAAAATAGTCTTTGCAATGCCGTCTGTCTCTGTGTCTATAAAAACTTAAAATTAAGGGTAGTTTACTGAAGGGCGAAAAGAGAAAAATTTGGTTTTCTCAAAATCTGCTCAAACGATTTTGATTAAAATTCGTATCTAGGCGTTGTTTAAGATTATAAATAAACTGGCTATTTTCATTTTCCTATGAAAATGATTTTTAGGGTACCTTACAGAAGCGTTAATTTCCGTATCTCCAAAACTATTTGAAAAACTAAACAATTTATCATTGCAAAATTGTAGGACTATTAAAAATAAAAAAAAATTTGCTGACATATATTTTTATAAAAGCAACAGTTTCTGAGATATTTGCAAATATATTAATACAATTTTGTGAGCTTTAGTTGTAAATGTATACTTCTTAAGTCTTAACGCAATAACTCTCCAATGCCATAAAGTAATTAAATATAAGTAAGTATCTAAAAAATTATGTTATTTTTCCTTAAAGCTCTTAGAAGAAATGTTTGCACAGCAATGATCTATCTCCATTTTAGACTCAATAGTCAATATTTACATTTTTTATTGGTCAAAATGTATAAATGAATAATTAAATATCAATGCGATGACTTGAAGATCTGCAACACCTTATAAAATGTTAAAATTCTAACCAGAAATTGAAATTTTAATACGAAGTGTTGACCCTTGTGGAAGACATTAAACTGTTTGAAATGCTCTCGGGTGGACAAAGATGCGCCTCTTTTCACATTGATTATATATCATTGTATATTATTTTATGCGTGTTCTTATGTGGAGTGGGGATGATACAATGTACATTATTCCGTTCAGAAATCTTACGAGTTTATAGAAAGAGAGAGAAAGTCTGTGCGGTGCGCCGTACCATTTATTTTTTCTGGTGCAAGGTCTCCTTCGATCTAAATATTTGGCAACCTCTGCATTAATTGGACAACGCCAGGGACACAAGTCTTGCGCCAATGAGATGTTATAGCTCGCAATTTTTTTTATGACTACGTTAAGCGCAAGGGTTATTAACGGCTGAATCTAAGGGGTAAAAACGAGGAAAGGAATTTTAGAGGCATTGCAATTTCAGTAACTTGGAGAAAGTTTGAAAAAAAAACCCAGTGATAAATCCCACGTACACAACCAACTGAGATTCTAACTTTTTACCTCCCCGTCATCGGCAATCCAGCCAATTAGGAGACTGACACCTTAGACGATTTGACGACCAGAGTGGGTGCCAAATACAATTAAATGTTATTCTTTAAATTAAAAAATTACACTTAGACTTGGGAGTCGAACCCGTGACCTTTGGCTCATTACGCCAATACTCTAACTACTGAGCTATCCAGGAATCGTCGAGTACCCAGGGCCATTCTTCACTCAAATTTTAAGGCAGAATCTGTGATGGACGTGCGGAAATCGTCGTCTACAAATGTGTTATCAATTAAGATCATGAGCTATCAGATAACACAGCCACCATGGACTCGGTAGTTGACTATTTGCTGCCAGTAGTACAAATTATAATTGTACGAGTCAACATATCATTATGGATTAAATAGCAAAGATATTTGTAGCCGAGGATTTCCGCAAGACCATCACAGACTCTGCCTTAAGATATGAGTGAAGAATGGCCCTGAGTACGGAACGACTCCTGGATGGCACGGTGCTTAGAGCATTGGCGTACTAAGCCAAAAGTCCCGGGTTTGATTACTGTGTTCAGGTGTCATTTTTCAATTTAAAGAATTTGATATTTAGGTGCGGCTATAATCGTAACTAAAAAAAATCTTTGCTATTTACAATTAAAATTGTAAAAAAAGAGTCCTTTTAAAAAAATACTAGAGGTGTGCGACGCTTTGAAATGTCGAAGTCGAAGCTTAAATCCTTAAGCTTAAATGCTTGACTTTGATACTTGGAAATTTCGCTTCTTAGAAATAATTCTAAAGAAAAAGAAATCATCGATACATTAGGAACAGATTTTAAATGTATAGTTAAATATGACGTATTTCGCCATTAAATTATATTTTTATAACCGATAAGAATCAGTATTTTAACACCAACTAGTGATTTAATGACATATATAATGTAAGAATAGATACATCCAGAATAAAAGAATATATGCAATAATTTTTCTCCACACCTGTCTTTTTATTGGGATAAATTAAAAATCAAAAGTAATTCTATCCGATATCAACAAAAACCTTATCTTCGACTTTAGCTTCAACTTTGCTTAGCACCAATTATCTTCCACTTCACTATACATTTAAAACGTAACTTTCCGCACACCCCTAGAAAAACAAACTTTTTCTTACGGTCAACTTTGAAACTTTTTACTAATTTATTATTATGATTTGTTAAGTATTAGTTAAAAGTGTTATTGAACTTTCTGTTATTTAGTAACGGTTATCTTAAAGTATACCTCAGTTTTATCTTCTGTGGTGCTGACTGACAGCTCACAGCTGACTTCTGAAAGTCAACAGTTAGGTATATACCTAAATTTTGACCGTCAGAAGTGACAACTGATAAAGACATGGTTTTTGCAGATCATATGGTTCGGCGTAGGGATACATAATTTGGTCTGGTAGCTTTTAAAAGCCGTCAGAAGTCAGCTGTGAGCTGTCAGTCAGCACCACAGAAGCTAAAACTGAGGTATAGCAGTAGTTATTTGTTACTTATAGGCTGAAATAACTTTTATAAAATGATGTCTTTTTTTATAAACGCTATTCAAAGACACATTTGTATATGCACTATATTACTCATAATGCAACAATAAACACAAAATAATATTGGCAGAGCAGAATGATTAGCTAAACTTGAGCAAGATAAGCATAAAAACTTAACAAACTGCAAAATCAGCACTTTTAATATTAATAATATTAGTCTTCAAACACTGCCGTCTAGCCAAAAGTATTGGAACTATTATGCTGTCTGGTTAGAGCATCCCAGCCAATCACATAACAGATTTGCCATGCATTAAAGATAACTATGTTATAAAGTAACAGTTATTAGAAAATAACTGTAGGGGGTAAGAAAAACGGTTACTCGCTGTAAAATAACTTGAGATTTAATTAAGTTTTTTGATAACTGTTATTAAATAACAGTTTAAATAACTTGTTACCGCATGATAACAATAAATGTTTGGCTCATCACTAATATGTATTGATAATATCTATCAATGGTGGCGGTCGCAGATAACACGACTTGTATGAATACGTGAGATTAGATCTTGTAATGTTTCTAGCTATCCTTCCTAGAAAATTGGACCGTATTGTTTTATACTAACTCAAAGTATGAGGCTGTGTTGTTTAGGTCCGTGGTGGCGCCACTGGCGAGTGACCACATGATGACTGAAGGATGATTCTTGTCTCTCTTGATCAGCTCGCTCAGAGACATCTGGTGATTCCGGAGAAGTCCGTTGGTGAGAAATCTGTAAAAATAACATGTTGCGTTGTGGAGGTAGTTTCCACATTCTGTGATAAATACAGTGTTTGGTTCTAGTTGAGGAACCTTTGGACTAATAAGTGTTTATTTTTTAGAAATATTTAATCAAAATAATTGAAATCAATAAAAAAGGAGTAAGCTGTGACTGGGAGAGCGGTGTTAGAATATATTTTGGTTGTACTGAGGGTTTTTTCCTTCTAAATAGTTTCCTACTCTCCCTTCGTGAAAATGCGACTACATGTAATTTAAAATTTACACTTTTCATTCTTAATTCATAGGTATAAATGTGCAAATAGCGTGAATATGTAGAAAAAAATCCTACTGTGAGAAGTATGTTAGAATACGACACCTTAGATTAGTTGGTAACGTGTCTTCCTACTGAACTAAAGATCTCGGGTTCCATTTCTGGCATGGCTGAAATATGTATCATTGGTGAAATGTGTTTTTCCCTTCTCGCGGTGATAAATTGACGGCCAATAATGGACGTTGGGTCTATTTTATATTTAAGTTAGCTTGTAAGTCGTGTGCCGATATTATCAGTCGGTAAAGAAAGTGCATGTTAAATACCTCAGATTAAAAAAATTATTATAGAGGAGCTTTGAGAAATTTGCTTACAGTTGTGGCTCTGGGAGGACGAGATATAGGACTTTTCCATTTGACGTAAATTTGATCAATCACACACTTTACTAAAATGTATGCAGTAACATGTTATTGTGTGATTGTTGTATTATTAGCAGCAAACGAGTACCTTTTAGTGTAGGATTAAAAAAACTAATACGTTTAATGATAAGATATGACTCGAAAAGAAAAGATTTTTTAAATCACCGTGTCTTACTACCTATTCAGGTTGTAAGCATACATGATAATAATTACGCTAATAGAGTCAGGAATGGAAGGAAGGAAAAGTTTTTTCGAGATAATCTACCCGCATTTACGTAGAATAAAAGGTAGGAACCATTTAGGTAAAAAAACACTCTCAATAGACCCGACCCGGATTCGAACCCCGATCTCCCCATCATCAGCAGGCCAGTATAACATGAAAGTGACGCTTTAGATCATTCGGCCACTGAAGCGGGTAAAAAAAAAGAAATTAAGATTTATTTGGGTCACAGAGATATAAGAAAAAAAATTTAGATAGTGTAAATAAGTTTAACCTCAAAATGTTTTCCCTTTCGTTTGTTTTTCTGCACTGCATCTTACTACCCAACTGGGATATCCATATTTAACTATGCTAAATGTGTGAGGATGATTAAGGCGGTCTTTTTTAATGGGAAAGGTGCCCACATTTACATAGAGGGAGAGTTGAAAACATCATCAGTACATTACGACCTCCCCATAACCAATCTAAATGAGCCTGATATTTAGTTAGCGTTATTACCGATGCGGATATAAAGGCTGTTATCGATTTAAGCTAAGAAGAGGGTAATTTTGAAAAAGTTGTATCCAGATAAGCTGAATAAATGATGGAGGCAACCATATTTATAAATTCTAAAAATAAAACTCCATGGAGTGAGCCCGTGATCAAGCAGCTGCCGAACAACCACCGCCGTGAACGATGATAATGCTAACATTTCCGTATAGAGGGTGTCATGTGGTCATCACAACAAACCCTCCATCCGTTAATCCAAGTTTTCTAGGCTAAAGCCACTAATTATTCAAGTAGCTCATTTGTCCTCACGAGGCTGAATGTGACCCCACATTTGAAAAAAAAAAACCACCTCCAATGTACCCTGAGAGAATTTTAACCCTAACCTTTCCATGAGTGGCGACCTTGTAAAGTGCAAGTCAAACGTCTTAGGCTGCATGTCTCCCGTCTGTGGAAAAACTCGTGAGGACAGAGTAATTAATGAATTGGCGCTGAAGGAGTTTTGTTTGAAAGGGAATCCAATATGTCAATGTGAAAGAAGCGTCTTATGTTGGTTTGGGCGTGTTGAGAGGATGAGTGTGGATCGAGAGACGACGCAGATATATGGAGGTAGAGTTTGTGGATCAAAAGGATGACATGTAAGACGTGGCTAAATGTGGTAGACGAATGTGTGAAAAAGAGAAACATTAAGAGTTTTAAGAATAAAAGAGTATATTTGACTTTGTGTAAGAATGTTGTTGAAGCGAAGGGCGTATGCAAGGATATGGAAGTGTGGAGAAAGTTGGTGAGGATGGATTGAGTACGGAGTTGTTTTTAGCTATATTGACAGTTTCTTGCCTACCCCGTAAGGGAACGGTGGGATTCGGTTTATATATATGTAATATGATATTCTTACCTCGCGTTAGCTATGGGACACTCGTCGATAACAACGATGCCCAGTTGGTCAGCGTAGTCCAGGAATTCTTCAGAAGGAGGATAGTTAGAGGTTCTATACCCGTTACCGCCGATCCATTTGATGATATTGTAGTCCTTGACTAGCACAGACTCGTCGTAGCCTCTCCCTCTGAACTATGTCATAAGATTTACCACAACTTACAGTTAAGTTCAATGTTATATAGTAGGATTTTGGTAGCAAAACACGTCTAGAAAATATAAACTTTTTTGTACCCAACTTTGATAACATTTTGCTAGTCTTTTATTGGTATTATTTAATAGATATTATATATGTATAAAGTGACGACTAAAGTTAACACGAGTGGACGTGTGAATACGTGAAAGTTGTTTTAATTATTTCCTATCGGTTAGATAAGGTCCTTTCTATTAAAATTGAGTACTTTGATAGAACGAAAAATGTATATAGCAATACCAAGATATTTATGTATAGTTATTATTTAATTGGTCTTTACAATATAAATAAAATGTTACAGCTGCAGATCAGCTTAATGCAGTATTACATTTGTTTAGTTTTTGTAACTGTCATAAAAGTTCCTTTCTATGTAAATCGAGCTTGCGGTTGTATTTCGCTTAAAACTAAACATGAATACAATCCTACCCTGAAGAGTAGCAGTCTTGTCTCGACAAATATGATGTTAATTGTTACAAGATTTAAAATTTTGAAACTTTTTAACAATTAACTCACTTGATTAAAATATTTTATTTAACCCCTATAAACTTCAAATGTTATTAATATGTAGTGGTGTGTGAAGCTTCGAACTGTCGAAGTCAAAGTCGGTGCTTGGATATAGTTCACTTGGACTTGGACACCTACTATAACCTAAGTATCCTCGAAACATTTCGAAGGAATAAGAAAGCTTCGATTTATTATGAACAGATTTGAAATATCTCATTAAATATGTCATATTTCAACATATTGTATAGTCATGTTTAAATCTGTTACCAAACAGTATTTTAGCACTGAATAGTGATTAAATTACAACTACAGTGCAAACATGAATAAAATCACATATTTCAGCATAAAACAATATAGTATGCTTTTGTTTTCCTCTAAACCTTTATTTTTACCCAACTGCATTAATGGCTAGTTTAAAAATTAAAAACAGTCTTAAAGGTGGACTTCCACTGCAGCGCATATCTGCACGCCGCAGCACGTTTTATTCTTTACTTGTATTTAAATTGAACTATTCACACCAGTGGGTGTCGCGCCTTTATGTGACAATATCCAAAATCTATCTTTGTTTTCCACTTAGATTTGCTTCGCATGTTTCAAGCTTCTCCTCTACTTCGTTTCACATTTAAAAAGTGACCTTCGCACTCTCCTATTAATTAATTTAGTACATTGAGGCCAACATCTGGGAAAAAAATTGGGACAAAAGTGGGAACCAATTAAGTCCAGGATATGAGTCTTATTTAGGGGATTGTCTCCGAAAGTCAGGGACGAATGGTCACCTTGATTTTAAGCCCACGCAGTACTCACGTCCGAGTCCTCATGCTTGCCGAATCCTCTGAAGTAAAAAGGTTTGTCGTTGATCAAGAGGGTGGTGTTGGTCCACGAAATGGTCCTGATGCCGATCTTCACTCGATACACGTCCTTCACTTGGCCTGATACGATCACCTGAATTGAAACACAAACACCCGTGAGCGCAAGACCACAGCATTATGCGCTTGATTCTAAAAATATTTTAGCGCCAGTGCACCGGTGTGGTCACGTGATGTAAGGAGTCAGGATCGCAGTAGATTGTATTGCCAGTGACTAGGGATATTGAGGCTCATATCTTGGCCGGGTTCACTGGTACTGATTTTATACATAAGCGATTTATTTCTGTGTTTTTTCCCCCATTCTCTCTCCAGGCTAATGTGTTTGTAGTTCCCTAAAATAACTTTATACTTCATATCCGTCAGATTAATTCAGTAATAGCTTTGATATTAATAAATTGAATATAATATTGGTGACTCTCATATAAACGGAACAAGATAATCTGTGAGAATGTAAGGAAATATAGCAGCATTCATCAAGATACTGTCTTGAATTATGATTATGATTATTATTATTACTATTAGCACCTCATCTTACTACCCGTTCGGTTTGTACGCACTTACGCTAATGTGTAATGGTAGGGTGATTGAAAGATGAAATTAAGGACCTACAGTTTAACGTGGGATCCAAACCACGGTGGAGGCCTGGAATTCCACACATTCACAAGTTGTGATTAAAACATTTATTGTCAGAGGTGAAGGAAGGGTTTGGCAATCATATAAATTTGTGCCGGGACCGAGGATTGAGCCACAGACTTCCAGCACAGAAGTCCCCAGGTCACCCACTACTGGCTTGAAGAGTGCTTGTATATTCCCTTAAAATTCACCTTCTCTGCCTTCACACCTAACTCGTATAATTTATATTCCTAATAGCGAGTACACCTTCTAGGTATATAAAGAATATAGAATATATTCATACCAGACTAAGGATTATATATATTCAAGAATCGGGCGTCAGCCAATCCTTCATTCGATATGAGCTGCTTGTTTTTTGTATATCCTGGGATATAGGTTGACTCCCGATACTAAGTCTATAAATACGTCCCTAAAGCAAACAAAAACTACCTCTAGAGTGTATAGATATCCAGGGTTAGGGTCCATTAGGTAGGGCCACCACAGGTTTGCGTCAGGCACCTCCAGAAGACCTTCCTGTCCGGAAGATGACGCCGCCAGTTCTCCTTCCTTATCGTACAGACTTACTGTCAACGTGAAGTTATCCTCGCCTTCTTCCAGTCCTGCTACGCTTACACTGTAGTTGACAAGACCTGTGAGATGACATTACAAACATTCCACCTTACAGGGTCACATGAGCCATCTCTAGTACGTGTGGTTTTAAATTCGCGAGGGAAAACTGACTACCGGCAGAGCTGTTGTGTGCTGGGATTGATGACAAACGAGTGGCCAGAGAAGGTTTAACATACACTTACCAGGACACGAGTATTCAAGCACTACTTTGAAAATTCACCTTCTTCCTTCTCTTTCCTTAGGTTACAATATCATTTGAGAGGTTAATATTCCTGAATCATAGACCTAATTTTATTTGATTAGTAATATTTGTTCCTGGTATTGGACTGTCTGGAGCTTAAACTATCCCAAATAAGAATAATTTTTTTAAACCCACAATGATGGACACAAGTACAAAGGAGTCAGTTTCGTCTTTACTTGCATGGCTGAGTGTACTGAGGTAAAGTGTCTCACACTCTCCCTCCACACAAATGTGGGTACACCGCCTTAAAATTCCACCTTCATCATACTTACCCCATAAATAAGTAAATAATCCGGACAGGAATAAAACGTGAAAACCAGATAAAACTAAGATTAATAAAGTAAGTTTCAGAGAAATGCACAAAGACTGCCAAAGATGGGGATATCGGGGTGCGATCCCGGTCGGGTGCACTGAGGGTGGTTTTCCTAAATGGTTTTCACTCTGCCTCCATGCAATTGCTGGTGCACTTCCTCTAAATTAAGTCTTCCTAATTCATAACCCATTAGTATAATTAGACTGCATATGCGTATAACCTGAACAAGTAATAAGACGCGGGGCTTTAAAAAAAATAGATACCTTATTTTGGACTTTAAAAAAAAGCTAATCCAAATGAGGGCCCAGCCTTGGACTGCCAGTTCAGAATCTAAAACAAAACAGCACTCCAGACCCCACCTCTTAAAAATAAGCGTGTCAAACAAGATTATCCCTAATATCGAAATAATGGAGAATATATATTGATATAACGATTCTAGTTACCTCGTTTCTTTCCTATCTAATCTCACTAAATGAAAGTCCAGACTTTTAAACAAAATGCCGGTATTCATGATTTGGTAATTTTTCACTATGGCCACTATCAGTTCTATTGGCGTTTGACTTTAGTACTGGCAAATTGTAAATATACTCAAAACTATATTTTTGCTCAAGTGAATATGTCCAAATAAAGCATAGCCCTTTTGTTTAAGTATTTTTATTATTACCTACACGTTTTAGATATGTTTAACCATATTATGGTAATATAAATAAATAACGTATTTTAAAATGAAAGGCCCGGAAAAAATAAATTGATCCTGAAGAGTACAGGAGAAAATAGGAGGTGAAGGTGGAGTTACATTAGACACATTTTCTAGGATAACGACTTATCTCAAACCCCATAGAGAACCTAGAAAATGCATCTTTTTAAATTAACTTAAATATGAAAGACCTCTTTTAATCATAATCTCAAGTGCATTATAAAGGTCTCATAATTGTCTAAGAGATGCTAGCACTAGCTAGAATTGAGATAAAATTTGATTTCCCACCTTTCCCGCTGTAGCCTTCGATTGTAAGCGTGTATAAATATAGAGGTTAACAATTAAGAATCGGAAGCAGGAAAAATGTAAATCGTAACATCTTTGATTGAAATTCTATTAATAAATTAATATTGACGTGTCCCAATTAACTAAGCTACAAATACTTGCCAGTGGTGTTTTGAATTGAGGTGAGAACCGATACATCATTTATATACACCTGTGGGGTGGTGTACAGACGGACAGACCGGTCTAGACCAACATAATGGTAGAAGTTGAAGATGTAGGAATGTCTGAGTTTCCAACCGCTACCCCTGAGACAAACACAAACAACATGGTAGACTAACCAAGGCCGTAGCCAGCCAATAATATCAGAAGGGGGGGGGGGGGAGGATTGGTGGGCAGATCCCCCAATTGCCGGAGGCCAGAAAGAATTATAAATGACAAATAGTTCTAGAGGCTATCTGAAGTGTTTTTTTAATTGCAACATAGCCCCCTATCCGCCGGAGGATAGGAAAATCTAAATATTTAAACAACTCTAGAAGCTCTCTAAAGTGTTTTTTTATGGTAGTATAGCCACCTAACTGCTGAAGGCAAGGAAAATTATTAATAATAAACACCTCTCGAAGCTATCTGAAGTTTTTTTTAATGGCAACTTAACACCCTAACTGTCGGAGGCTAGGACAAATTCTAAATATTAAACACACCTAGAAGCTATCTGAAGAGTTTTTATGGCAACATAACCCCCTAACTATCTGAGACTAGCTCAAATTATAAATATTAAACAGTTCTAGAAACTCTCTAAAGTGTTTTTTTATGGTAACAGAACCACCTAACTACTGGAGGCTAGGACAAATCTATATGTTTAAACACCTCTAGAAGCTCTCTAAAGTATGTCTTTTTCATAGTAATATAGACCCCTAACTGCTGAAGGTAAGGAAAATTATTAATATTAAACACCTATATATGCTCTCTGAAGTGCTTTTCATGGTAACACAGCCCCCAGATTTGTACATGTACCTTAATTTTGATATTGGTGAAACATAAATAAAGCCATATATTATATTTTGTTCATAAAATCTCGGGGGAGGGGTTAAACGCCCAAAAAAAACCCTGACTACGGTCTTGAGGCTAACAAATGTAAAACAGGTATAAGGCCAAAATATGAGTATACATCTTGTAAAGAGTGTTCCTCAAAGTATGCTCCTCGGATCCTTGGTGGTCCATGGTGGACTATTAAATATCCCGCAGGAAGTTTAGTAATAAAAATTAATCAAAGAATGTTGATCACATATAATATAAACATTTGAGATGTAAAATATTGAATATGAAAGATCCATACTATGTTCTATATGCTGCATTGGTAGACACAAGTCAGAAAAGGAAGTCTGTACAGATCTAAAGTCAACAAATATGAGCACTAACAGAAAAAAAAAAGAGGAACCACCATGTTATATACCCTTCACTGCTTCCTGGCCTTGTCCAATGGGAGAGACGGGAGCTTCCCATTGGAGCGTACGAACGAGAGAGAAAGTGTCCGCCAAGCAGACCAATAGAATTGAGAGGAGAGTTCTCATTGGCGCGGAGTAAAGGGTGAACTCGTCATGGACGGCAACGAGAACATGATCTGTGGAGTGGCCCAGGCAATAAAGAGGTTGGTTGGCGTGGTCTGTGTAAGTGCGGAGGAAAGACTCAACGGCCGAACAATGAAGCACAACAAAGTTAAAATGTTAAAAATAATCAAACAACTATTACTTAATAATTCAATGTTACTATATAATTTTTTCTCACCATTTAATTTAACATATTAATTTTCTCTTGTATTTATGGTCCTAAAATATAGTTCCCTAAAATAAGTTTTTTCCTGCATAGTTTTCAACCCCCACCCCATTCCCTAATCCCCGGGCTTCGGTGGTCGCCCGGTGCGCATAGTTTCTATTTTGTGTTCCTCCAAGGTCAAAAACTTTGAAAAACACTTCTCTAGATAGAACAAATTAGTCGATTCTAAAGATCAGCTCGTTTTTTACGATGATTCGATACCAGCCACTTGGACTTTAGTATAGAAGACATTTTATAAAATACACACGTGTTTTAAAGAATTCAACTATGATCACATTTTCAATATTATTTTATAGGTATTGATAGTATCTATCAAAAGTGAAAGCTAAATGTCACATTACTTGAAGCATGAATACATGAAAGTAGATCTAGTTACTTTTATATATGTCAGATTTCTTCCCACTAGAACCTTACTCTGAGGAGGCTGACTACATTCAGGCTTAGAACTACCTAGCTCAGTCTTTCCCAAACTGTGGTAAGTGTAACCTCATGGGTATGTGACATACCACTGAGTTTTATTAATAATACAATATTTATTCAAAGCAATACGTTTTATTAACATATTCACGCAGATTTGGACGTGATGTCATATAGGAGGCTTTTCCTTCCCCATTTCACCGTTTTGTTTGGCATACCACTAGATCTTTATTAACATTTGCAGCGACCATCTATACATTACAATACATCAGATAGTGGGGTTTTTTAAATGAATATTTGGAAGGGGTGCGCTTGTTGGGCTATGACTCTGAATCGGGTGACAGGTGACAATTTTGGAAACACTGTATTAGTTCGATCTCAAATAGTATTTACAAGTTTTTAGTAGTTTCGTCAAGACCCATCCTACTACCCCGTTATAGAACAAAGATATCAAATCAGGGCACTACTAGAAAATTTATTTAACCTAGATCCGCATCGGTGGGCACATGAACTAAGGTATCAGTTCCGTTTGATCTGATTTACCGGTGAAAGTGCGGTCCGGGTTCGAATCCAGGCCAGGTTTACTGAGGGTGGCTTTCCTAAAGGGTTCACCCCTATACATTCACGCAAACGGGGGTACCTTTCCTCTAATATCCCACAAGTTCATTCCTAGCCCCATTTGTGTGAATGTGCGAATAGTCCGTGTGGTGAGTAAGACGTGGTGTACGCATTCAACCACCCAAGAAAGTATATAATATACTACACGCTCAGCCCTAATTTGATAACATGACTAACACTCTTTCAACACCGCCAGGCATAAAACGAGGGTCCTGTCCTTGCAAGAGGCATCTAGTACCCATCAGATGGTGGCTGACCACCATTTAAAATCTTCTCTTAACAATACAAAGCTATAGTAAAACTTGTTTCAATACTCACGTCGAAGCATTATTCACAGAGCCTTGTGGTATCGTAACACGTGTCAAGGTGTTGTTGACTGCAACTGTCAGAAGGTTACTCGACCCATAGTTGACCACGTCTGTGACCTCCACGAGGAAGGGTAGGTGACCGATGTCATGTGACACCACGTGATCACCGTTCACGTACTAGTAAACAAAAAAAAACTGGATGTATTATACATCAAACCATTTGAATGGTTTGATTCATGACTCATTTACCGATAACTCGATTAGTTCATTGCGGATATAAGCCTCAGTCATGTTCATGACATTGTTGACAAGTTGAGACCCATACACAGACCAATAACTACTCAGAGACTTTGGTCTACACCATTTTCCCTTAACTATTTAAATTGAAATTAAAAATATACACATTAAAACCCTCTAAGCGTTCAAAATGAAACAAAACCAAGTGGTTGCAACAATTTTTCATCTATATATCAATATTAAGTTTTAAAAGCCTTTACTTAACAAAATAAAAACTAAACTTGTTATGAGCTTTTTCACCATTTGGAAAAGGTGTTAATCTCTTCTGGTTTGGTTTGCATGATATGGGGAACTAGGGCTCGATTTCTGACCAGATCTAATGGGTTTTTATTGAATGGTTTTCCACTCTATCTTCTCACAAATGCTATTACATTTCCCCTAAATTATTCCTTCCTCATAACTTACCCCTTAGTGTAAATATGTAGAAAGCCCGTATGTATGGTAATGTACAGTACCATGTATAGTTAAAAAATTAAAATTCGCGAACTCTCTGCAAGATCAACCAAATAGAGGCGAGTCTATTCAAAAAGGGTATCTGATATATTCATGTCATATGTCATGATTAAAATGTGATATAAATCATTGTAAATGTCCTAGTTGAAGACCCTCTAGTAGTTTTAACATCATACAAAAGACGGACTCATTAATCTAAAGCTTTACTAATTGATTATGTATTAATTTCTCAAGTATGCGATCTGTACTAGACAATCGCGATTAAAATGTGATGTAAATAGAAAATACACCATATTGAGGATATTATTTTTGAAATGTCATATACCAAGCTTCAGCTGCATGTCAGCAGTCCTTCCATTAAAGAGTGGCTTACTTAGTATGGTTATGCTTACATACCTCACTGTGTTTGCAGAACAGTTTAGTTTATTGGAAAATTCGTAAAATCTGCTGGGTGGATTGAAATATCTACCCTCTAAGTGGTGTACGCTATATATACAGTAAAACTTTAATGATAGAATTGTTAGCTTACATCAACAACAACAAGTCATATCCGAAAAACTCACCTAATTTTAGGTGGGGAGGCTCTATCACGTTACCATTTTAAGGCTATAAAACAAGTTTCAGACGCCGTGCCATCTGGTCGTTGTATTAGACTCAAAGTGGAGTTCGTTTATTACCAATTGTTTCGAACAGCTTATTGACGCTCAACCAGCTGACATCAATAAGGAGGATATTTTCCTGGTCTAAAAGGGTCTCTCTTCAGTCACCCACACATCCCTGATATAATTTGAAGGTCAACACATTATTTGTATATTCATTATGCTCTTGTTCATGTGTCTGTGCTGCGTACGTAGACTAGTTGCGAAGTCCTTGATCGTAGTCGTATTTATAGAGTCTATGGAGGACCTACTAGAATTTACTAAGTAGACTTAGCAGATAAATAAGTGAAGCATAGGACAAAAACCCGTTGAATTATTGTATAGCTTATATCTAGAGAATAGCTTATGACCATGTCTAAACCCTAAGCATATTGAGCCTGCCTTACGTATAAAGACTCTCCTATAAACCTAACTTATCAGACAAATGGAAATAGGATCTATATATTATAGGTATCAACTCATAATATGCCGTTACTACTTAGATACCTTACAGATGATATATCCTGTTGCTCTGGTAAGGTATTTAGAATATATATAGAGCATATATCAGGCATAATTCGAACTTCGAATCTGTTGATAATGGGAATGACTGACATAAATGGACAAATTAGTAAATTGACTAATCTTTCACACAAACTAGCTGATGGATCTACTCAGTAACGAATCTATCTCCGGTAGTACATACTGTTGAACTACCTTCTTTCAAACTTATCAATCCTCTTTTCCGCGAAAGGAGATACTCCTACAGGAAAACAGGAAAAAACTACTGTCGACAATAACCGATAGGACAGCTTACGTTATAAATTACCGTCATATAAAACTACAGTAGCCCCATGGCTTCTTTGGTGCTGACTGACAGCTGACGGCTTTGAAAACCTACCGGACCAAATTATATATCCCTACGCCGAACCATATGATCTGCAAAAAAACATGTGTTTAACAGCTGTCACTTTTGACAGTCAAAATTTAGGTGTATACCTAAATGTTGAATGTCATAAGTCAGCTGTGAACTGTCAGTCAGCACCAAAGAAGCCATGGGGCTACTGTATGTTTGTAAAATGGATATTGAAACTAGCTATATGATTCCCGCCTTCACACCCGGTACGCTCAGACATCAATAGACACCGATCCATTCCATGACAATGGGCGGTGCTTACAAACGGCTAATTCCTCTAGCTAAAGACTAGCTAAATACTCCAACTCATGAGTTTGTCAATATTAACAGAAAGTGAATAAAGTCGTACTCGGTAAACTCAAAGAGGAAACTTGAGGATAAATCATTACCAAGTATATTGGACTAAGACCTACGTAGCAGCTTTTTCACTCAACTCTGAATAGGTTGCGAGTAATCTTTTGTAGATAACTGAGACTAGGAGGAGGGAAGGGAAGGATATATTCTGAGGACCGGATGCCCTGGAGATCATTCGGATACATGCACACACGTTTCTGATGACGTCTTATCCTGTACCATCAGGAGTTGGAAAACTGTCTCGGGAGAGAATGTTAGAGGGGGATAGCTAGAACTCACGCAATGTCCTATTAGGATTGATTATCATATTGTTTTAGAATAAGACATCTTCCATCCCAGTTCATTAGTTCATTCAGTTTTAAAATACTGTTCGCGACTCTCAGTTTCAAATGCCACTTAATCACACAAGTTAATATAAAATCAAAGCTATTTTTTATGGGAGGGGTTGGGCCGGTTATTCGGTAACTCCTTCCCAACTATGAGACGTTTTCTGCATTATTATTAGTGAAATTGGTATCCGTTTAGTTTTTATCTTATTTATAATTTGATAAGCCCGTTTCCGGTAATAGAAATTACGAAGAAATGACTAAATATATTTTGACAAACGACCACTCATTTTAACGGTTATTAATCCAGAATGTCGAGAAAAATAGTAGTTTTCTTGTGATAGCCATTTGCTTAGATATGATTAACACCGAAGATTTTATTGGTGATATAGAAAGTCGTCCTGTCGTTTGGGATGCCTCAGAATGTCGAATATTTGTTGTAGCAAACTTTTCTCCAGTCGATAACGTAGCAAATAATGCACGTGTAAATGGGTTTTTTTTATTATCATCCTCCATCTGCTTAGAAGCTTTAGTGACAATATTTCCTCATCACTTGTGTCAATTTTAAATGTTAAAAAAAATATACTAAAAGGCTACCTGGTTTGTTGACAATCAATTGTAGGACACCGGTGTTCCAACAGTGTCCAGTGACCGTCACTGGTGTTACAGTGTAAAAATACCCTAAAGCGAACAAATAACCTCTCAATGACGGTACCACGTATGCCGAGTAGTGAGCGCTGTCGAAACGTAGCCACACCCTTTGACCCAGCCAAGAGGAAGGGACGTAGAAGATCCTGTCGTACCACACGACCCCCACGAAGTCTCGGACACTCCTGTCGACAGTAATGTGATTGTAGCTGCTGGGAACTGGCATGGGGACCACATTCCCTGTCTGGAAACAATAACATTTATTGGGTTAAGTTGCTGCATGTTGAACTATACATTTTGGGAAGAAGATGCTTTTAGAAAATGCAAACATTGATAGCCTGTTACTAAACTATTAGTGTTATTTAATATATATATCAATAATGACAGCTGTAGATCATATGACTTGCCGTATGAATACGTGATAGTGGATCTAGTAACTTTTATTGCTGTAAGATTAAATACTTACTATGAAAATTTGACTGTAGGAGAAGGCTGGTAGGAAGAACAGTATATGACAGATACTAAATCTAGTTAAACTATTTTCATGTATTCATACATCAATTTATGTGAGCTGCAGCTGTAACTTTCTATGTATATTATCAATATCTGTAATATAGCACTAATATTATAGCAACAGGTCATAATATATTGTCGCTACCTGCCTCCCCGTTGGTGCTTCTCGTCAGCGGGAGGAATTGGAAGGTACGACCAAGATATGTAGTCGAAACTGGTTTTTGAGGTTTAAATAAAAAAGTAAATAAATAATATAACAAAACTTACAAACATATTATTATAGTCATGTCTGGTTAAAGAGATTGCTTATAAGTGAGATCGAAATGTCAGAAACCTTCATTAGTACAAGTAGGGTCGGGGTTGATTTCCTCTCATCTCCGCTATGGCTCACTCATGACGATGTGTGGTATCCTTCACACACGGCTCCTACGTGTTATTTAAATGTACTGTTGGGCAAATGATATAGGGTCTTTAGACTTTGATGTTATTGTTCTGGACTAAATATTGTTGATGCTGACAGTTGATGATCTACTTCTGCAATATTTACATTACTATATGAGAAAAATAAACAAGCCATCAGCCAATAGCCTACTTCTGAAGCTGCTATAAAGTGTTGATTGTTGATTACAAAATTAAATGTGTGTATTTTATAAACTGTATACAATATTGCAGTTTAAAAAATTATCTGCTCGGGACCTTAAACAAGTCCAACACACACGCTTCTATTTTAATAACTATTTTATATCAATAGTAAAAGTTTAATTTATCGCAATATTATAGCACTAATACTATCTTCAGTGACTTTGATTAATGTTGTTGTTTAAACTAAAAGTAGACCAAATTATTTACAACATGTTTGCTGTATAGTCCTAAATATTTGTTTAAAACATAGTGAAATGTGTTGTTGGACGTAGGGTAAGGATGAGGATAAGGAGGTAGAGTTAAGATTTAGTATATCCGCATTTGCGTAGAGAGAGTGTGTGGGACGCAATTCTCCCTCGGTGCGCTCAACCGAGAATTGAATTCTGAACTTTCTTATCACTGGATAAACACACAAGGCGAGACTGACGCCTTTGTTCTTGTGCCCTATTAGGAGGGAATGTTGCAGTTATCGACTACAGATCTAATAATCCTATTTACAGTCGAATATTTAAATCCAGCTTGAAACTCGAGTCAAAGATGACACACTGACCTTCCTAAGTTCATGAATATACCATTCCTCGTCGAACCCCTGTTCGGGGTCACCCTGTGATGATATCCGGAAGTTCCAGATGCCGTCCAAGGATTGCACGTCCCTGGACTCGGACTCTTGAGGGTACAAGATCCCCCCCTGTCCGAATATTGGGGAGGAGAGCAGGACGACGACAAACCCTAGTGAAGAAACCAACATGTTGCTGTGTACTGGACTGGTCGAGAGGATCAGCGCTCAAGATAACAATCTTTGACAAAAGAGGGAGGGGGCAGAGAAGCTACTGATAATAAATTATTCCCCCACTAGCTCCTAAACCGAATGGGTTATTTGAATTTAACTGCACTAATGAGTCAGAGAACCACCTAGGAAGATAGAGTTTATATTAAATGTATCTATATTTGCATGGAAATAGAATGGGAAACCATTTAGAGAAAGTCACTTCAATACCCCCGGCTGTGTTTCAAAACCACGACCTCTTCATCCCCGTAGAGCCGGACAAGACTAAATTGAAGCCTCTGTCCTGTGACTACAAGAGCGGATAAATGACAGCATTTAAAAAAAATATTATTTGTAGACTCTTCTAATAGGTTCGGGGAAATATTGATCATTTGTATCAATCTGATTTAAACCTAATTACAGTAACAAAACAATCAACATCATAACCATGTGACGCACTTACATAGGTTCAAGATTGTTAAATATACACTTATTTATATAAAAAATATATAAGTGAAACAAAGTCAAATAGATAAGGAGAAAACAATTCAATAATGGCACTCAAGAAAGTGTAAAGTTCGCGGTACAAATACATTGTATAAAACAAACACGCCTTGTTTTAACAAAGGTGCACATTGAATCAGAGATAAAATATTTTAATTGTGCTTGGGGTTTATGTTTACTGTAATTTTTAAAACGATTTCTTGTTTAAAAAATTTTTACTAATCTCTATTTTTTCCTCGTCCTTTGCTCTAACGTCAGGATTTGCCAGACGTCATTCATTTATTTCCCTGCAAACAAAGATTCAAACCCTTTTACTTGTTCTGTTTACCCCCCTTCACCTCCACCAATCCCCAATCAGTTACAAACTAGGGAATACAAAAAGTAATTTCGTTTATGAAATGAACTTCTACAACATCCTCTCTTTCATCCAAGTGTTTTGCCCATCCTTAGCAGAAACAATGTAGCAAGGGTGACCATCTTTTCAGAGAGCCAGCCCGGAACACATCCTTTCAGTGATATGATGACCTTGATGAGTGTGGAGAGGGAAACACACATGTAGGTTGGCGCAACACCACTCTACATAAGACAAAAACAAGAAATGTATTAATATATTATATTACTGTAATGATTAAAATTGTTTTATTTTATTAGGCTAAGACAGGAACAACAAAAATCAATTTTCATTTCAAATAATACTTTTATGATCTACCTAGCATCTATTAAAACTTCTTTATTTTCCATTCATAGTGTAGAAGAAGGCAAAAGACAACAAAATGTATTAATTTATTATATAACTGTTATATTATAACTGTTTTATTTTATTAAAATAAGACAATAACACCTAAGCATATATGCTATTTTATTTTCTAAAAATACTTTATTGAGCTACTTGCAGTATTTAGAACATATTTCTTTTCCATTACATAGTGGTAGAATTGAATACAATCAAACTTAAAGTTAACCCTCACTTGAAGCTCTGCTTTTATTAAGCTCACATTACACTGATTCCTCCTACAAGTCCGGTTCGCATGTGCTGGACGACAATGGACCCAGATTCAAAGAGGAACTAAATTATAAAACTGTATGGAGCTGATTAGAGATCAAATATCAAGAAAAGAGAGTAGAAATTCAACGCAGGATTTCCTGTTTCAGCGCTCATCACTGAAAAACGGGACTTTTAAGTGTCCCGGGGAGAGAAAGCCCGGGACCGGGAGTTTTGGAGTAAAACTCGGGACAGTCCCGGGCAAACCAGGACTGTTGGTCACCTAAATGTAGCTAAGAAAGTAAAAACGAAATGTATTTATATATTTATTTTATAGCACGCAAAAAAATAAAAAGAGAGTAAATAGGATGAAATACTATCCTGTTTTTAAAATACTTATCTTTCAATAAAGAATTTTAAATACATATTTTTTTCTTACAAAACTATTAAGGTGTAAAACTTCATATTTAGGTGCAAAATTTTGGAAAACAAAATATTAAAATTGACGTTAATAAAACCAATATTATAATTCAGGGGAGGAAGGGCTACACTTAACTTGGCCCCCCCAAACAAAAACAGCCGTACCGGTTCTGGGGTTGGGATTCAAAACGGAATACTTGGCTGCAAAACGACGAAAAAGCAAATCATTGTAACCAAGGATCCTGTCCAGGACGTTGTTGAATGATAAGGGTGGAGATGGTTGTATGGTTGTAACAGTAACACCTTTCATACGTGTTCACACCGATCACGTCCGATTATTGCACCTGGAAGAGTCCATGCGCTGTTAGGATGAATTTACACGGGGCAAATCACGTCAGCAGACTACTTGCTTCAATCCACTACACTGGATATCATCGCTGAGGGAACTGTATGGTGACTTTTGGGAAACAGCGTTTCATTCTCTCGTTTTCGTGTGGTCAATATCCCCTAAAATATAAGACTAAAGAAAAGTTTCGCAACTTTGGTTAGTCGAGGCTGCCAATAGCGCTTTATTATCCCAGCACACCACCTTCAACATTATTGAAAACGAGAAGATTTGGCAACAGTTGACAGAGAGCGAGCAAAGATAAAGCTTTTCTCCATAAGACCTGCAATTCCTGCAGTAATTGATATTGGCTGTGGTCCCAAGTAAAGAACTACTGTACTTGGTTATGATCAGAGCTAAGAAAGGTAGGATGGAGGTAGCGAATTAAGCTGGCAGAAAAGTTAAGAGATTATACTTTTGGTTTTTAGTGTACTTGTTTGCCGACCAGGCCTAATGATAGACAATATAGAAAAAATATAAAATCAGTTTGTAATTGTTCATTTAATAAATTCGCATTTTATAATTTGAAAGCCAATAAACCTTAATTAACACAATATAAAAATTTACCCCTAATTTCAATCTCCGAAAACCCGATCCATAATTGACCCTACTATACGTAATGATTTAAACACAAAATGAACAAAAATTACAAATTAAGAACTTTTTAACACGTCACTCCACAATTTTTATAATTGATTAGTTTTACACATTAATTTCATTTTTTGTTCAATCTTTGGTTTTACTAAGCTGGTACCATATATTTAACAAAGTTACATAAACATTAGTTTATACCTCTTGATTTATACGTCTATTTTTATGTTGGAGTTTACCCTTATATATTTCTACAACCTCCATCTAATAATACGTTTTTTGTTTCTTTTTTTTATTGTTAAATGGTTTTTCCGAAATAAAATAAGTTATTACAACAGCCATAAGAATCGTAGTTATCTTATATTTACTCCCAGCTAGTGATAATATTTGTTAGGTTTTCGACTTTTAGTTGATCATCCACATTTTAACAGTTATAATAATTGTCAATCTACTAGATTTTTTAATACTCTGTTACAACAATTATTATGAGATATATCTCACATGCTTGTTTGTTCATTAAATTTGTTTCAATTCATTTAATCTCTTATCAACAATTGATTTTACTAAACGTCTTTCTTGATTGCTTTTATTTAAGATTCCTGTAGAATTACTACAACTAGTCGTAGAATTCTAAACGGCAAATAACTCTCTGCCATGCAAAATGAAAGAACAATGAGACCAATCTAAAGACAAAGAATGAAAAAAAGCACCCTGAAAAAATACCTCAGTGTAAGCTGGGATGCAGATCACCAATAAGCACCCAGAAAAAGAAGTCAGTCAGTTTATCCCGCGGGGAGGTTATTTGTTGACTGCTATAAGTGCAGAAGATTAACACGCACCCTAGATTAGAAGTCAGGCAGTTCTTTCCACGTGGAAGTTCTTCAATGGAAGATGAGGTGCAGAGCACCTACAAGAACCCAAAAATATATCGCACCTCTTAAGTAAGATGAACCATAGTAAGTTATCTGGGGTCGTTCATGATGAACTCGATGAGATTGAACGGTAAGTATAAGATAGTTATTAATAGTAATTCCTCCAACCAATCTCAATTATGGTTTTGAAAGGTTTCCACTGTCCACGATGAATTTATTAATAACTAAGAGCTGAGTGTTTAGCGTATGTCTATTTTTGTAATAAGGGTAGATCTGCTTCGTCATGGTATTATTTTCTTCAAACAGCAGCGTCATAGTTATCAAGATACCCTTTGCCAACTTAATTAGATTATACGGAAAAGTAACTTTAATTTTATATTATGACCGTTTAGCTTTTATTTTCTAATTTTATGCAATACTATATTGAAAATAAGGAACTGTACAGTTTTTTACTCAAATAGCCTAGATATATCTGTAGCATGGAAATTTGTTATAATTTAACACACACAAATTGGGACAGATTGTAAACTCACATTCTACTAATATATTAAATTTAAATGTTGTATGTCTGTCTATTTTTCTGTGTGTGTTTATTTTTCAATCACACTCAAACCACTGTACTGTTTTTCTGAAATTTTGCATGGATACAGCTTTAACGTCCAGTTAACAAATAGTTCATATTTTTTCTACTAAAATCTAATAAAATTGATGTTGTTCAAATATTCTCCCTAAAACAGGTGATCAAGCATGGTATTGTTGTATTCTTCTGTTTAATGAATATCAATCTTTGTATTCTCCTATTGAATGAAGAATTAATTTTTTCTATCTTATTTTGATCGCCAAATAAATTTCCAAACACAAATATTAATTACAGAATACATTTTAATCTAAAATTTGAAGATAGATTATATTTTGTATTGGTTGTTTTGTATTCCCATTGGGTAACCTGGTGGTCTAGGGGTAAGGTGTCAGACTTTTGTGCTGAGGGTCCGGGGTTCAATCCTCGGTTCCGGCACAGATTTATCTGATTGCCAAACCCTTCCTTCACCTCTGACAAGACGTGTATTAATCACAACTTGTGAATGTGAGGAATGCCAGGCCTCCACCGTGGTTCGGATTCCACGTTAAACTGTAGGTCCTCCATTTCATCTCACAATCACCCTACAATCACACATTAACGTAAGTGCGTATAAACCGAACGGGTAGTAAGACGCGGTGCTAATAATAATAATAATAATAATGTATTCCCATTAGTAGGCAAATCGGTGTTTCTTTAAAAAATTCTGTGTGGTTCCCTGTAACATTTTTTTTTCTCTCTATGAGGTTGGCAATATTTAATTTATTCGGTAGTTCTCCCCCCTCTTCCAACGGAGGCTGTGCTAAGGATTTTTATCTCTCGGAAAAATTCCACCTGCCTCACCTAGATTTGAATCCGTGACCTTCAGTTCATGAAGCGAGTACTTTATCCCAAAATCACCTTGTTCAACTATTTTATCGAATATTTTATAAAATATTATTTGTCTTTTATAAAAGAAATATAACAATATAATATCCCCCTGAGAGTATAACATGATCATACCTTTAAAGCAACGCCTCTCACCTTTGACTTGTCACCCAATAGCATAGTTCGAATTAAAAATACATCTTTATCTATGGATAATTTGTAAGATTGAAGCTTAGCTCTAATAACATATTTTAAAGACGAAATAATTTTCAATGCAATCACAGAACATATTCCAGTACAGTTAGCACCGCGTCCTACTACCCGTTCGGGTTATACGCTTAAGTACTAATTACACTAATGGATTAGGAATTGGGAAGGTTACATTTAGAGGAAGTTAACCCACATTTGCGTGGAGGGAGGGTGGAAAACCATTTAGGAAACACCCCCCCCCAGTTCACCCGACCGAGATTCGAACCTCGATCTCCCCGTCCTCGGTGGTCTGGCTCAACACGACTAGCGCGTTAGCCAACTACGCCACCGAGGCGGGTCACAGAACATATTGAAATTGAAGTGAGTAATATTTAACCATATTTTCAAATATTACCGGTGTATTTCTTTGGTTAAAAACATGGTTAGCTATGTAATAGACTTGGAAAGAATAGGTAGATGTTAAAAATGTATATTAGCTGTATTCAAATTATTTACTTAACTGTCTGCCAAGTATTCTCAATTGATAATGTCTTTGACTATAATTATAAATTTTTGAAAAACATTTTAATAGTTAATAAGGAAAGATTAAGATTAATAGTAATAGAATTCAATTTTTGGTAAAGTTGACAATCTGTGTTAATTTAACATGTAAAAAACATAGATGTATGATATAATATGATGATAATAATAATAATAATAATAATATAGGCACTATAATTTGAATTTGAATTAAAAAAATTTGGTAATAATAATTACAAGTTAAAATATCTTATGATGACAAATATGATACAATCATAGAAGTTTTAACAAATATCTAAAAAATTTGAAACAAATTAAAAATTGTGGACTTTTGAGTCAAATTGCATTAAAACATTGTTATGATAAGATGATGTAAACATGCATATATTAGTTGTCTTGCTTTTATTTAGAAATTAAACAGAATTATTTGTAAGTTAAAATATAAAGAATGAAAAAAATAAACGTAAAAAACAAAGAACAGGAAACAGGGAATTACAGATGAGGAAGGAATTCAATTTTTTTACGCATATTTTTTAATTCTTTATATTTTCACTTACAAATAACTGTTTAGTTCCAAATATAACGTAAGACAACTAATATATGCATGTTTACATAATCTTATCATAACATTGTTTTAATGCAATTTGACTTAAAAGTCCAGAATTTTTAATATGCTTCAAACTTTTTATATGTTTGTTAAAACTTCTATGATTGTATCATATTTGTCATCATAAAATATTTTAACTTGTAAATATTACTAAGAATTTTTTTTCTTTTATGATTCAAATTATAGTGCCTATATTGTTATTATATCATATCATATCATATATCTATGTTTTTACATGTTAAATTGACACAGATTGTCAACTTTACTAAAAATTGAATTCTATTACTATTAATATAATTATAAAGATCCAGGGTTTGATTCCCCACAAAGCCAACAATTAATCATTTAGAGAATAATTTTCATTTAGCTTATATTAAAGGCATTGGATAATTTATATAAGCCTTTCTTATCAGGTCAAATACACAAATGATATTTCAATAGATAGTTAATTATTTATTCTTCACTAACACTACGGCCTTTCTAACCTCCATACTCAAGAGAAATAATTTACAGGAGCATAACATAGTCCAGGAATACTGTCGAAAAAAACAGGTATACCCGAACAAGATTCGGAGAAAGCTGAACATTTCAGGCAGGATTGACTCAGAATTACATACTTAACAACATAGCAAAAGTCCTAGGCTTGGCTTTATTTTTGTAGAAGACCCCAAAGTTAAAAAAAAAAGTCCATAAATATTTAAAAATTATTTTAAAGCGGGAAAAATTATAAGAACGTAAAAAATTTCAGGATTGACTCAGAATTATATGCCTTACAACATATAAAAAGTCCCATAAGTCCTCCTAAGCCCCAACCTCTTCTAGTTCTTAATACATTCGTGACCTCCATCCTCTTTACCCGAAATGATATCCTGGATACGCTAGAGATATCTTGTGATATGTAGGATTTTTGTGGGGCCCGAAATATCACTTCCGAGCAAAATGTGGAGCTTCGCCCAAGCAGGCAATCTATGAATGATCGTGACAGACGAATATTTTCCTCTTGGTTTGATATCCATTATCCATTTGCCTATCGTTCATCAACTGAGTTAATCAGCTTGTTGACTGGTATTGTAGTAGACGAATCTGTCAATTGTGACAAAGCTCTGGAAATAGGTTCAGAATGCACGAAAAATATGAACGGTGGCACTTTCGGAGCTAAAAAAGCTCAAGCGAAAGGATATATTTAAACGTGTATCTGACATGAGCAACACTATACACGTGCATAAACAAAGCGTGCAAATAAATCAACAACAGCTATTTAATCATATTATGTGTGTATTCCGATCTGGACCTGAGTTAATGCAGTACTTTTCATACGAACTAGCACCTCCACCTATGTCTTTGACGAAATATCGATGAGGAAGACGAGGAAATCAGCCCTCGCCGAAGTCTTAGAATCTGTTTCTCCTTGCAAAGAAAATGAACCAAAAGACACAGTGTTTGTTCTTCATATCATTATTTGGCCGAGACCAGTGACTTTCAGGTATATTTGCATGACATATTCTTCTTATATGATGAAACATTTTAAGTGTTCATCAACAGTAGTGTTTGATGGATATTAGGGTCCACCGAACACTAAAGTGGAGGAGCAGAAATGCTGGAGCAGCAATAAAACCTCGGTAGATTTAGCAATAGATCTTGACATGGTTGCCACATCCTCTCAGGATGAGTTTCTAGCAAATTGCAAAAAAAAATCACGTTTTATCAAACTTCTAACACCCATCCTATGGAATTGTGGCATATTGGTCCAGTTAGCAGGTGGAGATTCAGATTTTCTTATTGTTTCGACAGCCATTGAGCTATCAGCTGAGCATCATGTAACAGTTATAGCAACTGATACAGATATTCTTACCATTCCAGCTGCGCGTGCACTTTCAAGCAATAAGCTCTCTCTCCTAATTCCTGAAAAAACTGCAAACCTGATAAAAATCAAAATATCGTGGAGCTCCAAGAAGTCCTGGGTCCTGTATAAAACACCCTCCTGCTTACTCATGCAATAACAGGTTGTGATACGACATCTGCCCTTTTCAGAAAAGGAAAGAAATTGGTTTTGACCTCATCCAAAATGATAAAGAGCTGTCCAGGAATGTGCTGATTTTCAATGATCCTTCTGCTACTCCTGATGATGTATCTGTACAAAAAAGAAAGCTGCAACTCCCTAGACGATTTGCGTTATAAAATATATGCCCAAACTGTAGCTCGTTAGTCTGTCACTGCTCCTTCGACATCGCCGTGCTTCCACCTACCAGTGCTGCTGCCCGTCAACACCACTTAGAGTGTATCTGCAGGTGCAACAGTGGTTATATAATCTGCTCACACCAACGGACTGGGGCTGGCAGCTTATTGGAAAGGTAAATATATTATTAAACCAAGACAATTTTTTTTATACATTTTAATTTATTCAATCTAAATTTATATAATATATTTTAAAGAAAATTGCAAAATTTCGAATTATTCATCTTGTTGTGCTAACAGGAGCTTGTTCCTGCCATGACATTTCTCTCTCCAACCCCAAAAAAGCTCTTGCATATTATCTGTTATGGCTGCAAGAAAGGTTGCGAATGTAAGAAGAGCGGACTGGCGTGCTCTACAATGTGTCGCTGTTCGGAAGAAGTGTGCAGCAACTCCCCTTCACCGTCTATCACTATGGATAGTGAAGAAAACGTGGCCGACTTAATTAATATATTTTGAAAAATAAACTCTAACATTAAATTTATTAATGAGATGAGATAATTTTGTGTGTTAACTTTAAGGAATTCACTTGGGGATGAATTTAACTGGGACACGAGTGAAACTCATTTTTATTTGTGCCTTGGATGCTAATCTACTAGTGGATATTTGAACTTTTGAGTTTTCTACCATAAAATCCAAGACTCGGACCTTAAAAAGAGTACTTTTTATATGTTTTAAAGCATGTGATTCTGAGTCGATTCTGAAATTTTCAACGTTCCGCTAATTTTTTCCCGCTTTAAAATAATTTATAAGTACGGTACTTATGGACTTTTTGAGCTTTGGGTATTCTACCAAACAATCCAAGCCTCGGAACTTAAGGGACTTTTGATATATTGTAAAGCATATAATTCTGAGTAAATCCTGAAATGTTCTGCGTTGTTATAATTTTTCCCGCCTCAAAATAATTGATAAGTACTTATGGACTTTTTGATCTTTGGGATCTTCTGTCATAAAAGCCAAACCTCTGACTTTTGGTACTTTTGATATGTTGTTAAGCATATCATTTGTGTCGATCATGAAATTTTCAGCTTTCTTATAATTTTTTCCCGTTTTAAAATAATTTTGAGATATTCATGGACCTTTTGAACTTTAGGGTCTTCTAAAAAAAAAAAAAGCCTCGGACTTTAAGGGACTTATGATATGTTGTAAGGCATGTAATTCTGAGCCGATCCTGAAATTTTCCTTCGAATTTTGTTCGGGCTATTTGCTAATAATCCAGGGCTATTTGGACTATAATAATATAGTCCACTAATCATTGTAGCCAAGCGAAAAATCACATAAGTCAAACTTTGGACTTGTCAAAATCATAAGGGATATTAGTAGAAAGCAGTAATAGTTTAAAAATTAAGTGATTTTTGGTCAACTTTACAGTTAGAGACTTACTTTAAATACCTTGTTTTCATAGCGTTGGGAACCGTGTAGTAATAGTGTGCATACATTTACCAACCAACGGAGGAACTTATATAGAGTAGGCCTGTATTATACTATATTGAACAACTTTCAACCCTCTATAAATAATGTAGCTCTTAGAGTAAAAATCCACCATATAAATATACAAGTTAATAAATAAAATAAATGGTAACATTTTATTGTGAATTCACGATACATAAAAAATGTATATAACAATACAAAACCAAGTGTTTTGCTGATTATGTTCTTGGACAAAACTATTCAACTAAGAGCTAAGATAGAAACATCGGGAGTGGTTTTCCACATGTGATAGCCCCCATCTTATTTCCAGGCAAATGTACAGTACATGAAATTCTGTAGCCCTTTAAATTTGTACGAGCTTTAGATATTTCGATCGGAAAGTTAGATACACATAAAGAAAATAAACGATACAGAATAATAATAATATGTCTTAGGGTAGTTAGAAACACATTTAGGAAAATCTGTCTTCACTAAATTAATCTTAAATATTTTGTCCTTGGAAAAAAAAAGATGTTTTTAACAATAATTTAAAACGCTCTTCAGATATAAATTTTTAACAAAATCGTTAAAGATATTTTATTTTAATTCCAATTTTTAAAGATCAGTCATCAATACACTATCATCGAATGAGGATAGATTTATCTTCTCGGTGCCAAGGCAGTTCCTTACAGCTCCGTATTGACACGTGTCTGAGACCACGTGGAAGACACGTATGGGGTGAGATCCTCGGGAAGGGTAGCGTTGTCTAACTCTTGGGCCAGGGCAAAGTAGCGCTCTCTTAGGACGTGCGCCGACCTTTTAGGTTGACGTTGTCGGGTGAATATGCCCTTTTTGTTTCCATCGACTCGATTGATGCCTGAATTAAATAGGAGAGCGACAAGTTTATTTTTGTTAAAATATCACATGATTAATAATTTTTTAAATCAACATTTATATTCAGATCTTATATCCGAATTTGGTGCAGTATCAACCAGATTAAGGGTAGTATGCATGAACAAGGCTCGGTGTTGCTTTAATGCTAGTTCTAGCATAGTTATAGTCTAGTTTGAGTGCCCAGTCCTAGCTCGAGACTTAAGTTCTACTCACGCCCTGACATCATTTTTTGTCAAATTATCAAATAATTTAATACGCAAATGTCACCATTCCACTAAGACTAAAACTCCCCTACACCAATAGCACTAGAATTTCACTCACAATATAACGCCACTAACACTAAAACTTCAACAACAATAAAACTTGACTAACACTAGAACACCAATGATACTAAAAATACACTAAAACTACAATAACGCTCAAACAACATTCAGCCTCGTTCTTGCATACCACCTCTAGCATGTTTCTTTTATACCCCTTTTTATTGAATACCCCTTTACGTTGTCCTCGCATACCGCACCTAGTATATTTCTTGTATACCACATCTAGCATCTTTTATTAATATCATCCCTAGCATTGTTCTTGTGAACCACCCCGTGAACTCTAGCGGTATATTAAAATCTCAATATTCTACAAATGTTTCAACCAATATGAACTGATTTTAACAATGAAGCTATGAACCTACAATGGGTTTCTTACAGCACTTTGAAGACAATTATTACATTAAACCATCATTCGTTGCCTAGACATTGGTTGCAGCTAATAATTTTTCCATCTTGATCCGCAACAATGAAAATAACTTGTGATTTAATTAATATAGGGGAACAGCCAAGAATAGTAACAGTATACACGTTTCTCAATGGGGAAATACGGGCAGAATAAAAAAACGCCTAACCAAATATTATAACATCATCTTCTACAAGAGCATAAAATATTTGTGAATATAACAATAAATGTTCACTTACCTTAATTTTGGATATCCGACTCGGAAAAACTACGAGAACTACTTGTGGAGGACCGCTATCATTTCTAGGTTCAACTAAACACCGCCGAGATCGTCACAGAGAGCTAGTTTGACTCGAGGAATTATTTATTGTTTGTTTTATCTTTTAAAAGGGTTAGTTTGATTCTTATTATGTGATTGCTACAATAATGACTTAAGGTTTAGATCCTTTGTGTTTAGTTGTTTAATGATATAAACTTAAATATCCAATCAACTCATACTACAGTTGGTTCGGTAATTCTCGTGTACGATCGGGATGACTTTTGTTCCGATGCTCAACTATTTACCATGCATAGAGGAGGGGAAACGGGAGTGAAACTTTGGTCAATGTAATAAACGTTGTCTCAGGTCAGTTTTATTGACAATGATTAATTGTTTACTGACGGTAACTCTCTTCCTTAATGAATGAATAAATTGTATTTTGATTTGATTTGTTAGGATGTAGGCCTACTAATGAACTATTTTAAATTTATAGACCTAGATTATTAGTTTTGTTTTATTTAAGGTAGTACCTACTAACATTTTCTTATTGGGTGAACATTTGGGGAAGACATTCCCATAATTCAATTGGGACACGCTGATAAAATGTACGACTTTAGCGGTGCATTTAAAATAGAACGGTTTCACAAAATGCTATATCTTCCGGTATTTAACCACTAGCTCAGCTTCAAGCGTGCCTAAAATATAAAGTGAAAATATGTAAGATTACCCTCAATATAATTTGGTATATATACCTAACAGGTACTCTGAGAGCAATCAACATTTTATTGGTAAGAGTAATATTTATCAAACCTTATCGCCATTTCGCTGATTTTCACCAAAACTAAGTTTGGAAAGACTTTTCAACCAAAGTTGGTATGCTACGACACTACATTCATGGCTGCAAATAAACCCTACTGTTATACTCTTCTAAAACTACTTCAAAAGTGATCCAACAATAAGCCGTATTTATTAAGTAATTTACAAGGTAAGGTGGTCAAATTAACTAGCTAACATATTGATAATTTCTTAAGCGGAACTTTTGCCACCATTTTAAAAATCATTATTGAAATCACTAAAACTTTTATTTTTCATAATTTAAAGAACTTTTGTGACGAAGATTCACTATCAAAAGCATATTTATTTTATTTCATTGTTACATTTAACTACTTCTTTGCTAGAGTTATAGGATGTAAAAAAAACTAGTTGTTTAGTTAAGGCCTGCGCTCACCAACGCGGGAACAAAGGCGGGAATTTGTGGCGGGAAAAAAATTGGCAGGATTGAGGGCGGTCATACCAATGCGAAGCGATTCTCGGTAGTTCAAGGAAGGTTACCAGTGTATGCATTTCTGTGTCTCTTGAGTTGGTTTTAGTGTACATGTTCATTATATTATTAATTGAGTGTAGACTAATTTGTATCTATGTGTACTTCATCAGAAGAAGACATTTGGCTATTACTTGTTGTAGCTGAAGATGAAGATAAAAGAACGAAGCAATAGGTGCATGACATTAACAAAGAAGGACTGTCACACGTAGAATATTTACTCACGAGATACTTTTATTACCTTCCCAACCTCTTTCCGTGTCCGGTTCTTCTCATTTGATGTTTTTGTAGTATTTACGACTTAAATTGTGAAGAACGGGGTAAGTGTACACCATTTCTAGCAACTGCTCTGTGACAGACATGATGATGACACACATACACGACACAACAGAGACAGCACCATCGTTTGCAACCAAAATACCAGCAGGACGCGGGAAGACAGTGCATGCAGCGAACGACGCGAGACGACGCCGCAGTCCCGCGTTCGCCAGTAAATACGCGGGATTTATTCGCCCCGGTTTGTGCTCTCCTAAATCCCGCGATCGCATTCTTAGTTTGAGCGAAATTCGCCCCCCTTCCCGCGCCCGCTTTGATCAATTAGCCCACGTTTATTCTTGTACACATCCTTGTTAAGTGGTCGACTCCTTTTCAGTGCTAGAGATAAGGATGAGGTTGTACATTGTGTATATATTTCAATGTAACTTCTGTGGCAAAGCCCATTCCCGTGACTGAGTGGTACGGTGTGGCCAATTCAAGTTCTAGCATAAGACCTTACTAAGGAGAGCAAATATTATTTTGATTGGAAGGGACTTTATTGACATTTATAAATATATTAAAACTACTTTCGTATATTCATGTGTCAATTATTAATGTGGACAGCAGCTGTCCATTTTGATAGGTAATATAAATACCTAACAAAATACTAATAATTTATCCAATTAATATCAATTTTGACAGTAAAATAATCTGTTAGGGTTTTGTAAAATATGCTTCTACCAGAATCCTAATAATATATGCGTTCCTAGATTAAATTGTTTGCAAGCCATGCAAATAAATATCACTGGCTCCATAAATTTCAAGTAAAGTCTATATTATGTAGCGCTCTCGAGTGAGAAACATTGATCTTTACTTAGTTTGTATCTACTATGAGAGGTGTTTGAGATCAGTGCTAGCTGACAGTAATCTGAGCAACATACGACTTATGAGGAATGAAGTTACATCGCTTTGTAAATTATCCTAGGTATAATGTGCCTTTGCGCGAACAACTGCTTCAGCTGCTTTGAGCCGCTGTGGTGGACAGATGCCTCCTGATTGATCAGTTACACGAAAATGGGAGTAAACTCCAAGATGTCGTAAACTGGATTCTAGAGGTTCTATAGTGGATATCTACATAGTGTTATTGGGAAGTTGCCGTAAGTGTTAAGAAGTTGTGTTTATGTTTTGTGCCATAAGCGGAGGTTGGAATTGGCCGGTGGGATACCACCCAGACATCGATACAAGGAGATAATGTATTCGATCTTAACAGACTGCACATTCTCAGACGCCCGATGAAAACGACCTAAATCCTAATCCTATGTCAGCAAGACAACAAACTGTACAGTGAAACTTATTACTAATAAAACCAATACCAGCAACCAATCAATCTTACAATAATCGATTAGGTGACCTTCCTCAATCTCCTTATCTAGCCATCTGAAAATAGTAGTAATAGTGGGGTTGGTGACAGTTAATATTAATGACAGTCTTAATGATTGCCCTAGTGGTAAAGGGTTAGATGTTCTCCCATAAGGTAATGGTGTGATTATGTATATATGTATGTATGTATGAACTGTATGTATTTTATGTATGGTATGTATGGTATGTAGTGTGTATATGTGTGTATGTGTTATGTGTGTATGTGTTTATGTGTGTATGCATAAGTTGTTCTGTTATTCAATTAGAAGTAATTTCTAAGTACGGGAAGGTTAAGAATGGTTGTAAGAGCACTGGACATACGGTCCTAGATTAATTTAGTATGTAAATCATGTACTGATAAATACATTATATAACCATGCAAGTGATTACATGGTCTGAGGTTTCAGTCTTCATATACTTGATTGTCGGTGACATGGAGGTCTCGTCCAGTTTCATTTGGAGCGTTTATCCCTTTGATGCTGTTTTAGTATCTTTAAGCAACCTTCATAAATATTCCTTAAACTAATTCGTGAATAACCATGGGGTTATTCATACATCATCATATACACAGCTTCCAGCTAATGTCTGGGTCTGTTTGTAAGATAAGTCTTTCCACAGCTTCCTTTCCTCCCACCACCTCTTTCCCTCTACCTTGGCCCAGTCCTCTCCTAGCTCCCCACACTCTTCCTCACTCCCTTCAGACATCTGTCCCTTGGTCTTCCTCTTGGCCTCCCACCCTCCACTTCCATATCCAACATCCACCTGGGCATCCTCTCCCTCTGCATCCTTCTCACATGGTCGTACCACCTTAGTCATTTCTTCTCTATCCTGTCCTGGACTGGCTCTTCCTTTCTATTCCTCTTACTCTCTCATTTCTCATCCCATTAAGTTTTGTCACACCAATTCTGCTTCTCAGAAATTTCATTTCATTCGCCTGCATTCTGCTTTAATTCTGTTACTTTTATTACTTACGTTTCTGCAGCGTACGTCAATATCGATAGGCAGTATGCACTGTAGAGTGTAGATCATTCCTTTGCACTTGCCGGGCATATCCTTGCTCCAAATCAGACTTCTCACACTTATGAAAAATGTCTCTGCTCGCCTTCCTCTCTCACTTATTTCTCTCCTGTTCCTTCCACTCTCCTCTGCAATATTGCCCAGATACTTGACACTTTTTACTAGCTTCAATTTCTCCCCCTTCACTGTCACACCAGTTGTATACCTGTCCTTCTTCTTTGTCATTATCACCATCTCACTCTTCCCTATATTAAACCTCATTCCATACCGTTCCACCACTTATTCTCAAACCTCCAGCTGCTCCTGTATTTCTTTCTGCTCACTAGCCCACACCATCAGGTCATCTGCAAAAACCATTGCTTTCATCTTTCCTTCCACAATTCTTTCTAACGCCTTCCTCATTATTTCATCCATCACTACAATAAACAGTAGGGGTGAGAGCGTAATACCTTGTTTCAGACCATTCTTTAACTCAAACCATTATGTATTCTCCTCTCCCACTTTCACACAGCTCACACTACCCTTGTAAATATTCTTCACTCTGTATACTGTCTCATCCTGCAATCCTTTCATCTCCAATACTTCCTTCTCTTCTCTTCTTCTTCTTCTTCTTCTTCTGCACACGCTGTATACACTTTTTCAACATCCAAGAAGACGATAAGCATGTATTTTCTGTACTCATAGTGACACTTTTGCAGCTGTCTCACAGAAAAATAAGATATACTATCAACCTTCATGGTCTGAGACCATATTGCTCCTTTCTCAATTATCCTTCTATTATTCCGCTAATTCTTTTCTCCAATATTATTTAATACACCTTTGCACAGTGATTCATCAAGGTGACTCCTCTGTAGTTTCCATACTTCTTCCTGTATACTTTCTTAAAAATTGGTATTATTATTCCCCTCTTTCAGTCTTTCAGTCTTTTGGTACCTTGTCCTTGTTCCATATTGCTCGTATCACTCTATACAGCCACTGTAGGCCTCCCTCTCCTGGCGCTTTCAGCATTCCATCCCTACTTAATCACCTACTGATGCCTTTCTAGCCTTCATACTTTCCATTGATACTTCCACCTCCTCCCAGGTTGGGTCCCTCACACTTTTCTGGCTAGTGATCACGTCACCCTCTCCCTCATTCCCCGTGGTCTCGTTAGCCTTAAGCAGGTCCTCAAAGTATTCTCCCCACAATTTCCTTAAGTCCTACTTTCCCACCACTACATTCTCATTCCTGTCCATCATTCAAATCTGTTACTCTCTATTTATTCTCTTACTCCTGACCATTCTATATAGCATTTTCTTACTATCCACATTATCCTCCATCATTCTCGTCCACATCTCCATCCTAATTCTTATCTCCTCCTCCACTAGCCTCTTTTATTGTTTTATATTCTTCCTTCACCTCCATTGTCCTCTCTTTGAATCACTCCCCTAAGGCTCTGTTCTTCTCAGTTACTGATTCTTTTGTTCTAGCATTCCACCATGGTGTTTCCTTCCATCCCGTTTTCCCATTTTTCCTTCCACACATCTCCTCTGCTGCTTCACCAATGCCGTCCGGAATCTTCGCCATTATTCTTCTCCTATTTTGATTTCATCCCTTGAAAGGCTGCTCCCAATTCCTCTGTGGTACTCTGTCCTATGTACTTCCTCTTTTAACGTCCATACCTTTAACCTCCTCTCCTGATTTTCTGTTATTTTTTCTCTTTTCCTTCCTGTCAGGGTTGCTATCAGCAACCGGTGGTCACTGTCTAGGGCTTTATATGGAATTACCTTTACATCTGCCATATACTTACTCATTTGCATATCTATGAATATGTAGTCCACTACCGACTTCCTTCACCAATACGTGCTGTACTACGTTACATTATGACTCTCCCTCTATTTAAACCAAGTATTTCCTATCAACAACCCATTCCTCTTGCACAATTCCAGCAGCGCCTTACTCTTCTTTTTCCTAGTTACCCAGCCACCTGCTCCTAGCACTTCTTTATACCCTTGTCTATCCTTCATAACATGGGCAATGAAGTGTTAATCATATTTTTTTAATAAAAAACTTAACTATTGCTACAACTATATTGACCATATTTCTTTAATACAAATTTAATCCGCATCGGTCGGCACATAGTCTGACACGTCACTTTTTTGCTAGACCAGATTGCTGATGACAGGGAGACGGGTTCGAGTCCCGGTTGAGCATACCAAAGATGTTTTCCAAATGGTTTGCCACTCTGCCTCCTCGCATATTCGGGCACAATTTCTATATAACTTTACTTTCTTCATCCTTATTTAGCTAGCGTGAGTTGTAGCTATAGCTACCTTGTTGAGTTTGAAAGTCAGCGAAGCACCAAATCATCTCCCCCACGAACCATCCTTCTCTTCGCACGGTGTCGAAAGCTTCGAAATACTTGGACATGAGCTTGGCTTGGTAATCTTCGGACCAGACTGTTTCTGGAAACTAAAATAAAAAAATATATATTAAATAGTGATTTGTGAGAATATAGTAAGGGTTTGGATTGTGTTTAATTTTCTACTAGGTGGGTCCATATTCTATATAAGGTTCTCATTGGTAGGGCGTGGAAATTTGCCAGGGTAAGTAGAGCTTATAAAAACTGTACCGATGATATGTTCTTAATCACTCGCTCCCAGTTTAAACAATCATTAGTGAGTTGGGGGTAACACTAGGTTGGGGTTGGAAATTCATGGTCTTGTCTCGCTCTCCTAATGGGGTGACTTCCCTGGCCTGGGCAGTAAAAGGGTTTTCTGGCTCGCCTGCAGGATTCCTGTAAATCATAGCAGAGTGCCTTTTTGTGGCGGCTTCTGGGCAGCGTGCGAAGGATTTTCCTGGTGAATGGCTAAATCTCTCTAGAGGGCACCTGTGTGGGATTGATTGGAGGAGAGGTGGTTACCTTGACCTCCACACTCAAAGGGGATGTCAACCGGTACCTTCAGGGAAATCTTTTCAGGTCACCTTCACGAGGTCCTACTGGGCAACTTAGGCTGAAAGCTCTTTAGAGAGATTCCTAAGGCTAGGTGCCTGACCTCCAATGACCCAAACGGGGCGACATAGGTAAACGCTCTTTTTATGGTGGTTGTTTTGATAGAGTTTTAAACCCAATAGGACAATATAGATTAAAAGCCTCTTTGAGTAAGCGTGATTCCTAAGTTGTGTCATAGCTCCCTGACGTATGCGCCCAGCATTCACGGAAAGAGGAGCCAACTCCTCCCGCTGATGGAAGTCTGGCCAAGGTGGGGGAGTTTTCGTAGCTGTTCGGTGAGGAAAGGGATCGGGGGTAGACAAAGTGAGTTTCCACCTTGAAAAGGTAGCGGTGTCATGAATCATAACATGGGTTCTGCTCTACATACTGCACGTGAGAAATAATCTTCGTTAATGTTTGATTAATGAATGTTGTACTTATTTATCATAACAACACTGTTCCTCCTAGTACCATCTAAAATAGCAAATTTTATCTTGGCAATACTCCTCGCCATGCCATTGTAAACTACACCATAGCGTAACCAAGTGTCACCAATCAAAGAAGACTATAACCTGATTACACTATAGCCCTATCTTAAAAGCTATACCATAGTGGAACAAAGCAGGAGTAGCCAATCAAGGAAGACTACAAACTGATTACACTATAGCCCTTTTTTAAAAGCTACACTATAGTGGAACAAAGCAAGTGTAATCAATCAAGGGAAGACTACAAACTGATTACACTATATTCCAATCTTAAAAGCTACACCATCGTGGAACAAGCAAGTGTAATCAATCAAGTCAGACTGAAACCTGCTGACACGATGACCTTATCTTATAAACTACATCATACTGGAACAAGCAAGGTACGTTTGACACCTTTCATCGTAAAGAGAAAGTAAAATGGCTTGCATTTAAATAAGGTCACCATATTTATACTACAGTTACCAAAAATTACATTTTATGTAAAAAGTGTCAATTGAAAAATACTTGTATTTAACATAAGAGTAACTCAAGTAAAGTTCTGAGTTGTTAGATAAGGTCAACCAAGATTCTCACTCACAACATGAAGCCCGGAGAAGGCGTCCGCTCCATACTCGGTGACGAGCACGGGCTTGTCGTGCATATCGTGGAAGCCACGGATCCTGTCCAGGACGTTATTGGTGATGGCGTGGAGCTGGCCGGTGTGGCTGTACCAGCCTTCGTACGTGTTCACACTGATCACGTCCGAGTATTGCGCCTGGAAGGAGTCATGCGTGCACTGATAAGACGAGCTTACACGTCAGTAGGTTTCTCGCGCCAAGCTTAAGGTGGGGTGCTAGTGAGCGCCAGTTTAGTGCATTAATTTTGCAGTTTTTATAGCATAAACATTTTTTGGCAAAAATAGATCAAATATTTCTTCTATAGAAACATAAAGTTTAGCTTTCTGCACATGCTAATCTCAAGAGTTCTTGACTATTATAGCGGCCCATTTGGTGACAAACTTTTTAAATGCTGAGAAAAAGTTGTCACTACATTCCAGGACACCCTTGACAGATATTAAAGAACTGTTGAGATTAGCATGTGCGGAAAACTAAACTCTATGTTTCTATAGAAGAAATATTTGATTTATTTTGACTAAATAAATGTTTATGCTATAAAATCTTCAAAAAAACTGCCCTAAACTCACGCTCATTAGCACCCCATCTTAAGGTGATTATTTATCCCCAACTTTCGGAGATTGTTTCTGAAATGTCTCAGGCTCTGGACTAATTTTGACTCCAATTTGTTAAATAAATTAATGCGAAATAAAATTTATATGGATTAGTTAAAATGTTTTAAACAAGTTAAATTCTTTTTTTTTTTCTGAATCGAATGGTTATATCAGCACACGATCTATAAGCTAACTAACTTAAATCTAGAACAAACACAACCTCCAGCTTTCGGCCGTTAATTCATAACTGTAGAGAGGAAAACCACATTTTTCCAATGATACATTTTTCGGCCATGCCGGGAATCTAACCCTGGACCCTTAGATCAGTATACACACATGCTGCTGACTAAGCTAAATTGTCGACTAGTCAGATGCTAAAATGTAAGCCGGTAACGAGTATTTATCACTCATCCTGACTTTAATTTAAAACTTTGGGCTATAAGTGTGCTTAGATTAGTTCACTACTTTTATGTGTTGTTTTCTATCACTTTCATTATTATATCCCACTACTTTTGATAGACTTAATTTTTTGACATACATAAAAAAAACCTACTATAAGGCGAGCTATGTTCCATTTAAACTACAACTACTTTATCTGGCTCCAATATGTGATTTTAGAATATTTTCACCGAAGAATTAAAGTTTTAAAAATGTTGGTCACTTTATTCAAGCTAGTCACATGTAAACAACTCAATGCTTAATACAAAATGTGCCAGATTAGTTTTTTGAAATTTAACTCTCAGGCTAGCCGCCACGCGTCGCGTCATCATGAACAATTTACTGATGGAAGGTGAAGCCCACTTCCACATGTCTGGGAACGTTAATAATCAGGATTATTGATTTTGGGCTTAAAACAATCCCGAGAGAACAATAATTTTGAGAAACGAGTTACATCCTAGGTAACACACACACAAAAAAAAACGCGTCTCATAGAATTCGTAAGATATTTCCGAAATATTTGGATGAAATATTATTCTCACCGCAAGGTCCCCGTTAGCGTCTGAATTGATAGCTTGGGTAGCACCACGAGAAGTGTCCAGTGATCTGACGTGGTCATAGACTTGTCTGAAAATAAAACAATAACTTACAATTCAGAGGTTCACAAACTTTTACAAAGTAAAATTTACATGACATTATAATACATTTAAAGATAAAATAAAAGGTGCTAGAAATATTCTCACGATATTTATTGAGATACGTCAAGTGTCATTAACATATTAAGAATGACTATTGCCTTTACATCAGCGGTTCCCAACCTTTTTCAGATGACGCTCCCATTGGTAGATCTTCAAACTTCCCCCCCCCCCCTTTCTCCCTTATCTTTGGGATGGTTACTAAAAAATATTTTAAAAAGTCTTGTTTTCTAGTCACTTTTTTATTTTATACCAAATCAATGTAACACTGGCAGCATAGTATTACCAAAATAATGACTGAAAATTAATGTGATGGTTGTCACTGTTTTGTCATTATTAGTTCTTGAATGTTGGGCTTGATGTTTGACAGAGTACACTTCAAATTGATTTTCCCTTCTTATCAAGTCGACAACGCTATTTAGTTTTTTTTGAGAGTTGAAAATTCGGTGTGTGTTACTTGGCCTCAATGGTAGTTGTGGGAGAGGGTAGAGAGGTGAATAATTGGTGAACGAATCGAAGGGCTTGAAAATAAACAAATGAATGCGCACGAGCATCTTACTTTTGGCTGGTCAACTTAGTATAGATAAACTACAAGTGGTAGGCAGTGTTTCCATTACCGCAAGAAAAAAATTTATCTTATTTTGGAAAAGAGATTGAAACAAAAAAAGTCTTCAATTATTAAATGATTTTTAACGTTATTTTCTAATGGTTCTACGTCCCCCCTTCCCCTCCCTGGAAGAGATACACGTGACCCTGGTTGGAAACCACTGCATTACATGGTTTACTCGTATGATTAACATTGAATTGGTATGCCTGCCTCCGTACTGATTGAAAGCCTGAAAGTGAGTCGGAGTGATTAATACAATTCCGTACTGATTGACTGGCTAAAATTGAGTAGGAGTGCTTAGTACAATTCCGTACTGATTGACTGCCTAAAAGTGAGTCTGAGTGCTTAGTACAGTTCCGTACTAATTGACTGCCTAAAAGTGAGTCGGAGTGCTTAGTATAATTTCGTACTGATTGACTGCCTTAAAGTGAGTCGGAGTGCTTAGTACAATTCCGTACTGATTGACTGCCTAAAAGTGAGTTGGAGTGCTTAGTACAATTCCGTACTGATTGACTGCATGGATTTAGTCGGAATGCTTAGTTCCGTACTGATTGACTGTCTTAAAGTGAGTTAGAGTGCTTAGTACAATTCCGTACTGATTGAATGCATAAAAGTGAGTCGGAGTGCTTAGTATAATTCCGTACTGATTGACTGCCTTAAAGTGAGTCGGAATGCTTAGTACAATTCCGTGCTGATTGACTGCCTAAAAGTGAATCGGAGTGTTTAATGCACTCCCGTACCGATGACTGCCTAAAAGTGAGTGTCCTTCCCGGATTGCCACACGGGATTCTATTCTAGTCCCACGGGTCTTAAGAAAGGCTACACTAATTACAAGTCAGCATTGGACGCTTTTTCTTTCGAAAGAATTGTGTCAAGGGCTACACGTTCACTTAAAAAAAACCTAGCGTAATCCGGTGGATGGTGGAAGTATTTTTAAGGGCCATATCTTTTAACAATATTTGCGTTTTCTTATACCAGGGTAATAAATCATCAACTAAACAAAAATAATGTTCCCCTATCTAGCAAGAAAGTGAGGAAATTAGGTAAAAATGGCTTACTATGGGGACGCGAGCTTGGACATGTTGCTAATAAATATGCAGCACTTGGCCGAGACTATAACGGTTTTAAGGTTACTCACTTGAAATATATTTCTGTCCCAGAAGAGGAAGTCGCAGCTTCGTTGGCTACCGACCACAATATTACAGAAGGCCGGTTCTTATCTCGTTGAATCAACTGAGTGAGGGAGGAGAGGTGATTTTCAAGCAGCTGTTCATGCCAGTCTCTGAAATTATGCATTTCATTAATAGTCTCTATATTTTTAAAACAATCATGGACAGGGATTTGAACAGTGGCCCTTTGGTCCAACGCGTCAGTCACCCTATAAACTCGGCTATTAGCTTTGGCTGACTATTGGCCGTAACCAATAGCATTGTTGACGTTAAACTTATCTTATCCAGAGGACACATGTTGCTTCTGTGAAGTCTTACGTGTACTGTGTTTAAAATATAGCCACCTATTGAAGGGGGGAAAAAATGATTATACCTTAGATTTATTACTAAAGGAATTTTGGAGAACATTTTAAGAAACACACAAACTTTTTTTTGCAGTCAGCTAATTTTATAAGTGAGATGATTGGGATATTCAATCCAATTTTCAAAGGAAGGGTTTATTTGACGGCTAGAAAAGATACTAAATGTACTTCCACGTATTTATATGTCAATTCATGAAATCGGTGGTTGCCATTTTTATATAGATATTATAAATACCTATAAGCTAACACTTATTATAAAGTTAAAATTATATCAATTTTGGCCGAATGAAAATAAATTTGTGTTTTTCTTAAACGTAATTTTTTTTTTAATAAAATTAAACTGTAGCATAAATTTAGTTAAAAGGCACTCCACCATCAGTGACTTTCTTATTACCTAGTTATAAACATTTCCTTACTTTGCATCAACGATAGGGACCTCATCAATGATGACGATGCCTTGGCGGTCTGAGAAATCCATTATTTCCTCGGCGTAAGGGTAGTGCGAAGTACGATAGCCGTTGCCACCAACCCATTTGATAAGATTGTAATCCTTTGTCACTATACTCAGATCGAGTCCTTTGCCCTTGAACTGTTAAAAAGAACATACTGACGTCACAATGTATTTAACATTATTATTGCGGTATACAGGGGAGGGGACGAGTGGCTTAATCCTCTTTACCGCCGAAATTCTAAATTAATTAATATGAAATATATTATAGTAGATTATATAAAGAATTAAAATTAAATTAATATACATTAATTACTGATATAAGTACTTTTAATTAAGTATATCATCCACTTCGGTGGCCACATGGTCTAAGACGTTGCTCTCACATTATACTAGACTGCAGATGACGGGAAAATCGAGGTTTGAATCTTGGTTGGGTGTACTGAGGGTGGTTTTCCCAAAATAGTTTTCCATTATCCCTCTACGCAAATGCGGCTATATTCCTATAAATATAATCTTCATCCCTAAAACCATTAGCGTAATTAGTATATAATCGTATAGCCCAAACGGGTAGTAAGGCGTGGTGCTATAAATAATAATTAAGGATATCTGAAATAATGATTTTCTAACAAATGTTGATTATTTGTACTGTAAAAAAATATTTATCAACCTTCCAACTTTTTAACAATTATTGAGAACTCCCTAAATTTACTTCTACTTCTTCTTCTATAATAATTGAAGAGTATAAAGTAAAAAAGGGGGGGAGAGTCACACTACACACGTTTTTTAGGACAACTTTTATATCTCAAACCCCACAAAGGCCCCAGAAAATAATTTTCTAATTAATTTAAATATGACAGAGACCTGCTTTAACCATAATCTAAAGTGCATTAGGAAGGTCTCATGATTGTCTAACAGATGGCAGTACTAACTCAATTTGGGCTAAAATTGGAATTTCCCCCTTTTTCCTTGTATCCTTCAATTGTTCCCACTGTCTGGCAATTTTTAAATCGTTTTGAAAGCAAATACTAAGATTAAAATACTATACCAGGGGAAAGAAAGTAAAGTATTCGGATAGCCTAATATGGGTGACAATAATTTTATGGTTTAAACTTACGTCGGAGTCCTCATGTTTGCCAAAGCCTCTGAAATAGAAAGGTTTGTCGTTGATGAGGAGACTGGTGCTATTCCAAGAGACGGTCCTTACACCCACCGGGAGACGGTAAACGTCCGATTCTTCTAGTGTCAGGTTCACCTGAACAGATAAAATAAAGTATTTAAGGTAGTCATAATTAGAGGTGAACATTTTTAATTGGAAAATTTTCAGGAAAAATTTCTGCTGTGGCGGATGGTTTAAATTGTATAGGTGGCACCTAGAGCCTATGATACTTCAGAATTTAATGTTTTATTAGACTAGGGGGTAGGGGGCACGGGGATGGGGTAGGAGTAGATAGGAATCACGGAGATAAGGGGGGGGGGAGGACAAATGTTAGGTCAACTTAAAATTATTTAACTAACTTATTTATGATAAAAAATTGAGAAGCAAATCTGGTCTACAAAAACTCACATTCATTTGTTTTTTACTACTTTTTTTTAAGCGCCACGTCTTACTACCCGTTAGGGTTGTAGACTATGTATTAATTACGCTAATGTGTTAGGGATGAAGGAAGGTTTGAATTTAGATGAATTGCACCGTGAAGTGGAAAACTATTTAGAAAAAAAACGTCCTCAGTGCACCCAACCAGGATCGAAACCATCCGGATAGTCTAGTTCTATTGCGAGAGTTGCGCATTGGACCATGTGGCCACCCAAGCTCGTTTTGATGATGTTTCTGGAGTTAACGCCTTTGGAGAAATTAATCTTACGTGTAAACGTTGACATTTGGGATATCTATATCTCGATTACACAAGTTCCATTTAATCAGTTGAAATTATTTTACAGAAATATTAATTGAAAGTTTTAACCAAATTTTCCTCCTCACATCTCTAGTTATAATAACTTTCAATGATTGTAGCCATTCGTATCAATATTGCAGATCCCTTTTAGAAACCACACTAGTCTAGGTCTTCCATTCACCTGCAGTGTATACAGATATGCCGGGTCGGGATGCATCAGGTACGGCCACCACAAGTTCACGTCTGGAATACGTAGCTCTCCTTTCGCCCCTGAAGATGTCGCCACAATTTGGTCGTCCCTGTCGTAAAGTATCAAGGTGATGCTGAGATCATCTGTATCCCCTGAATCACCAGCGTAGACGATCGTGTATTCTACAAGACCTGGAAATAGTTTAAGTGCACATCCTTTTAACGTAAATCATGTTGGTGACGAGCGTTAAGAGGCTGGTTCAGAAATTAAAAGACACTTATAAGATTAATTTTGTTTGTTTTATTAGTTCGTTTAGCAGCCCCTTCGGTGATCAAATGTTCTAAGACATAACTCTATGCCGTTGACGGGGATCATATCCTGATCAGATGTACTGAAGGTGTTTTTTTTTTCCAAAATGGTTTACTAGGGAAGTAAGACCCAATGCTCTTTAAAAACAAATAAACAAGAGCTTCCAAGAGCTATCAACGACTTCATTTAGTCGGAATTATTAATGGTTGTGTCATAGCTTGGAAATCTTTCGCCTTGCTAAATGTTGAACAAGCTTGACGTAGCCATACCAGCCACTATCAGCAGTTTGTTTTAACAAAACGTCTTATAACTGTTCAAGCTATGAGTACTATATGTACTAATTACGCTAGTGAATTAGGGATTCGAAAGGTTTAATTTAGATTAAGTGTACCCGCATTTGCGTGAAGAGAGAGAGGGGGAAACCATTTTAGAAAAACCCTCAGTAGCCCTACCGGGATTATAACCTCGATCTCCCCGTCATCGGCAGTATCGATTCTACTGTGAAAATAACACCTTAGACCATGCGGCCACCGAAGCAGGTCATTGTCAGCTGTTACTAAATCAACAGTCTCGTGCGAAAACCATAATTTGTTACTCTTGTCATCCTGTATTGCGCGAATTAGCAAACAAACAATTAGTAATTGTGTCAAAATTAGAGAGGGGGAGAGCCTACTCTGGGACATAACTACCCCAAGTTTTGTCCATAGTGAGGAAGGAGGCCTGAAGATCGCAGTAAAGATTGATTCACACGTTCAGCGAAAATAGAGAACAGAATCTGCTTGAGTGGCGCAGCAATCCCCAGCTGTAAATTGACCCGTGATGCAGTGCAACGCAAACTTAAACAGCTGATTATCAACATATTTATTTTCTAGTGGATATACATCCTTTAAAATAATCCTCCTGATGGATGTTTTCAAATTACATAATGTGCCGTGACACAATTCAATACATGGTTACACACACTTTACATTAACGGGTTATTTATAATCTCCACACAACGGCCAATGAAGCTGTCTGCTTGTTTCTGAGTGTACAGCGCATGCGCACTGATTTTAGATGGTTGAGTTTGAAATTTGATTGCTCTTCCGTGCCGAACATTTCGGGCAGAGTGGACGAAGATAGATGAGTTGAACTATAGTAGAACAGCTCGCACCGATGAGGCGGAAATCTTGTGATTGGCTTAAAGCCCATCACGTGACCCCGTTGTTTCTGTTCTGCTGTTGTTTTTGTGGGAATCCACAGTAAAGTGTCCGTCTCATAGTGCTTTGTCATTCTGGGAGAATAATATTCCGGGTGTGGCTGGAAGCACTCCACGAGGGGAGGGGCCCCCCAAGTACTCAAAAGACTTTGGTTCTAAAGTCGAGATAGTTTGACCTCGGTAGTCTTGGGGTAAAGTCTCGCCTCAGGACCCAATGTTCGTGGGTTCAAACCCAGCTGGGGTCAACGGATTTTTCTTGAGCTATATAAATCCGCAGCACAACTTCCCTCGGAGGAGAAGTAAAACCGTCAGCCCATGTCGAGTGTGGCATGTACTGTACAGTAAAATAAAACTGGAAATTTTGTGAAAATACCTTTCCAGGCAAATTGGTAAGTTCTTTCACTCTCACTCATAGAAGTTCTTGTGTGCTGATACAATCAGTTGGTCATAAAGTACACGTTAAATACCTCAAATAGATTCAAGATATAGTTGGTGCGATGGGAACTCTCACGAGTTTTAAAGAAGGAACAGTAGCCCTTCTTAAATATCTTTAAAACTAAATATGTCAACCAACATCTCTCTTTGTGCATTATGGTTAATAGCCGTTAAATTTCAAAATAAATACCATTCGTGAACCAACAATTATTTATCCCAACTCAACCCTAGCCAGCAAAGTCATAATGAAAGATTTGCCCACGGAGTGGGGTGCGGTAGTGACAGTTGAGTAGATAGATACTAAGAAACGCGTTCACATTAGTGTATAGAAAGAAAGGATGCTGAAAATGTGTGTGGAATACCAACAGCATGATAGTACACTGCGTCAACAGCTGTGCGTGGAGAGTCTGCTTACATTTAGAGGGGGGTTCCACCTTAACACACACACACACAAAACCCTCCCCTCACTTTTAAAAATTAACATCACCTTAGACCGCTTCGGCTACCACTGCGATTTCTACGTCGTCGATTCTTTGTTGCGTCCCTTCAAAGGGACACTTAGGGCCTAAAATATAAAGTTCATTCCAATTACAACATTTCACTCCTGCGTGTTAATCTCTAAGAATTAAGAGCTGTTGTCATTCGAATGGGCTTTATAATCTCGGCACTTAAGTTCCCTGGCCTATGGAATGGGGGTGAAGTACCTAAGGAAGACACTTATTGTTAGTTGACGATGATGGGTTGCTGCAGGTTTCTTAAATAAACATACCTGTTTGTGATTCTATGTTAGTTATCACGGAGATGTCATCAATGTACACCTCCGGTGTGGTGTAGAGTGTCACGGGACGGTCAATTCCCGCGTAATGGAAAAAATCAAAGGAATATGTCATGAAGGTCTCAGTAGTGTTCTTGTCACTGGAAACATTAGTGAATAAAAAAAACACTATAGCTAAATTGTAGAGTAGCAATTGTTTTAAAATAAAGGTATATCACTGACAAACCAATAATTATATTTTGAAACTGTAAATACATTCAGTTAGTCATTTCAATTGCTAAAAGTTAAATTGGCCATTTCATGAATTGAGGCAAATTTATCTCCTTTCCGTGAACTGGCTTCTTAGCTTTTCCATTCCACGGGCCGAGAAAAAGAAATCATATAGTTCATAAATTTGGTAGCGCTTGTAGAATACCAGTTCATGAACTGGAAATCTCCAAGCGCTACCCATTTCATGAACTGGCTAAGTTTTTGTCCGGTCCGTGAAATGGACAATCAAAGAACCGGTTTGGTCCAAACCCTTAATCGTTTTAGAGTGGAAATTTAAGTTAAGTTAGGTTGGGTTAATTTATAATTCTTAACTTATAATATCTGACAAAGAATTACTGTATTATTTAGGACAGTAATTTCTAGTTCATTAAATGGCCAAGAGTGTACATGCAATTTTTTTTCCCAGTTCGTGAAAGGATCAATAGGAGAGGCCAGTTCACGAAATGGACAGAAATGTGCTCAATTCATGAAATGGGCAGTTTCACTAATGGTGTGTAAAATATACACCGTATCATCATCGGGTGCTGCAGTCGGCATCGTAGATTGTACAAAGAGTCAAGGAGGGTCTATACGTAGCAAATAAGGAGGCAAGTCAAGTGATCAGGCTGTTTGGTGGATTTAATAATGATGAAGTAACACAAGCAAGTGTTGTTCATTTACAGACAAGTATTTCAGGCAGGTCCAGTTGTAATCTCAACGCTAAACAGTTCACACTAACACTAAAAGGATGACAATAACACGAAACATAACCAAGGCTACACTTTTACGTGCCGTGGTCGGCTACGACTGTCTGTTTATAACATGTTCAAACGGTAAAGCTTTTATTTCAGACTGTTCGAGCTATAACCATACTTTTTATTTTAACCCCACGTCTTACTACTACCTGTTCAGGTTATACTCATCTGTATTAATTACGTTGGTAAGATAGGGGTGAGGAAGGTTGAATTTATAGGAAGTGTACCCGCATTTGGAAGAGTGGACAACCATCTAGGGGAAACCACCCTCAGTACAACCGACAGAGATTCGAAAACCGATCTCCATGTCATCGGCAGTCTAGTCTATTTCGAGATTGACGCCTTAGACCATGCGGCCACTGTAGCAAGTTTTAAGTAAAGTTTTCATGTGATTAAATCCCAGGGGAATGGGACGTATTCTTTAACCCTTTGATTTTAATATTAAATTATTAACATACTATAGAAGTCCCTGCTTTAGTGACCCATTCAACCACTGAGCGCTGTATTCGATATCTAAGAGTGTGGGTGTGAAGAGAAATGGCATAGCTGTCAATGTTTTTTTGGAACTCATTTGATAATGTTTATGTTTTTAACGTCATTGGGATAAATTAAACTGAAGTGGAAACTTAAGCTTGAATTACCTCGAAAACATTAGTTTTATCTAAGTATCTGGATTTTTTTCTAAAGAAAGAACAAATTTAAATTGCTCCAAAATAGTTAGGGCAAATAATGTCCACCTCACAGCTTGACTTGCCCCTTATCAAATCGTCTTAAAATCTCATCCCTTCTTCGAACCAAAGTAAAATCTAACGTGATGAAAACACGAAATAGAGTGAAAAGTTTATGAAGAATACTCACGTCGTGATATTCGTGACTCCTCCCTGAGGGATAGAAGACTCGTACAACGTGTTGTTGACAGCGACCGTGATTAGGTTGGTAGCGCCGTAGTTGACTCTATCGGTGACTTCCACCCTGAAGGGCAAGTGTCCTATCTCGTGCGTCACAACGTGTTCGCCGTTGACAAACTGGTATCATCAAAGGTACGGAGGGGGAAAAAAATCATATTTTTGTAGTGTATTAGTTTAAAAAAATCAAGATCAGGGTCAGTTGCGTGACGTGATATGATGACAAGGTAAAGGAGCTAGTTTAAACTGTACCTGTGAATTGTTCTCATAACCCAGTAGAACAGTCATTGGTAAGGCAGGCCTGCCAATGAACATACACTCTCATATGAAGTGTATGGAACAAAGCCGGTATGGATCAAACGGGGACAAAAGATTGGGGGTAAGCGGGTGGAAAACATACGAAAGTTCGATTACTAGCTGGGTATACTGGGGAAACTTTTCCTTAAGAGTTCCTTATTTACCTTTTAGGCAAATTCTTCTACACTTTCACTTAAATTTACTTTTCTCATACATCTCTTCTGTAAATTCCAGTTGAAAACCTAAACATAAAGTAGGGTAGCTTTGCGGCTAATTACGGTTGAGCCTGATTGGATTTTTAACTGTATTTAACCAGTTTTAACCAGTTTCCAGTGAAATTTGCAAATGGGATACACCGTTAGTGTAAATACGGCAAAGCCTCGACGGATAGTGAGACGCAAAAACACATAAAGGAAAAACTCAACTGAAGCTAATTAAAGGTAAGGTAATTAACAAGGTAATTAAAAATAACGCCTCGTCTTACCACAACGGCGAGGTAAGTGACACTTCCAAAACGCAGCCAGACTCTTTTGCCCTCCCAAGAAGACGGGACATAAAAGTTCCGGTCGTACCACACCACCCCGACAAAGTCCCGGACTTCTGGGTCCTCCGTGATGTCGTTGTAACTGGCAGGAACAGGCATGGGGATCACATCCCCGCTCTGAAACGAGAATACACGGCCTTCAAAACACCTTGATATCTCAATGGGACTGAAAACAATCGACTGTCTCGAAATAAGACATCACTGACTTAAGCTTACATGATTAAAAAAACTTAGGCTTAACAACATTACGTTGTTAATTTAATGTGTGATTTTAAGATATAAATTTATAAAGGCCAAAAACCAAGTGGGCTTATAACGTTCCTGGGAGGACTGTCCATCAGTAGGAGAACAAAGAGGGGAAGAGGAAAATAAAAATACCAATACAATTTGTGTGGTTACTCTCTTATTAAATTAAATTCGATTCACAAATATTCATTCTACGTTGTTTCAACAACTATTATTCGTTTCCCGGGCATTTATGTCTTAACGATAAACCTAAAATAAGTGGATTTTTGGACTTTTACGCATTGCAAATTACTACTTTTAAACTAGGTTTATAAATGTATGTACTGTACATTTATTTACTTTTCAGCGTGGAAAATGTCAACTTTCAAGCTATACTTATACATATATATGTGTGTGTACATACAGGGTGGGGCGGGAACAATTATACGACCTATGCTGAGGAAAGTGATGGACAACGTGCTGAGGTTTGTCTGACGTCCGGTGGAACTCACCTGAATGACATTCTTCAAAAAGTGAAAAAGTGTAGTATTTTTTTTAGTTAATGAAAATTTACTTTTCAATTCAAGTGTTAATTTTCAAGTTACTGATTGTCTAATGGTTTCGGCTCCATCCTGTATATATATATATATATATATATATGGTGTATACATATGTGACGTGTATATATTCCTATATATGCATACATCCATATATACATATACATATATATCCATATCTCTATATATACATATGTATAGATATATATAACACATATATGTATATATGCATATATGTGTGCATGTATGTATGCATATATATAGAGAAAGATTCATATAAAATAGTTTTGTGTTCATTCAAGTAAACACAAAACTCTTGTACTGCTGAAGATTTTGTCAATATTTAAACTAAGTGCAACATCCGATAGGCAATATCTCAGCGACTTAGACAGCCCTCTTAAGAATCCGAAGTAAGGCAGGCAACGCGGTCAAATACGATTATTGTTACCTTAATCTTAAAATATCTCAGTTTTGACTTGACAAATTCTTAATGACATATTTTGGCCGTTTTTTAATTTTTTAACTTGAATACCAGAAGTGGTATCCAAGATTGCTAGAGAGGGCTGATTTGTTCTTAGAGTTATAAGTTGCATTCGTAGACCCTTATACTGTAGGTTTTGTTTGAAATTTTCCTAACATGAAATTGTAACACATGTATTTAATCTGTAAGAGAATATGCAAATTCAGTGTGATTTGGAACTTTGATAGGAATTAAATTAATTAATAAAATGTGTGAATTTAATTTTTGGACAATGGTGTGTTTGCACTTTTGGGGAGATTTTATTTTACTGTGAGTAGTTAATGGGTTGGTCGGTGTGTTTACTTTAGTCTTTTAGCCAAATTTCGATCTTTTAGAAATTTTTTTTCTTGAGGATCATAGCGTCCCAGATTTGTTTGAATTTCATTATCGTGCTAGTCAGCTTTATCGTGGAACTTTAGGTTTCTTTCGTTGTATATGTCCTGGATTGTTTTTAATTTTGTGATTTCATCCAAACTCTCAATCTATTTCGTATGTCAAGTCCTGAAACGACTCTCTGGAGTTTGCTAAAGTTTTTTGGCTAACCATTCGAGAAGAAGTATTTTTCTATAACTGTTTATATTCTGCTAGAGATAGAAGATAACGTGTAAGTCATATTTTCATGTAATTATGATATGTAAAAATGGAAGTAATATGATTGCTGTAGAGCAGGAAACGATTGATCAAAAGTATTTAATCAAATTAAAGCAGTCAAATATTTGATTTAGTACAAAATACGCCCTTAGATGGCATCACTATATTTTCTCAATCCTTGCTTTTCATTGGATGAACGTTTATATTTTGTAATGTTATAGGGGAAAGAAAGGTTTTCCATTCCTGACCCGTAAGTAGGAACATATTTACTGTAATATCGGATTATTTTAAAAGTGGGGAAATTTTACATTAAATGAATTTACATTGAGTGAAAGATTTAACCAAAATATTGTATTTTTTTTTTAAAAAAAAGCAAAGTTTCCCACCTTAATATTTAATTGACAGCTGTTAGAAAAATGTAAAATTATCCAAACATAATTTGCTTCAATAATCACATGTATTTCATACACAGACAAAATGGCAGTTTAAGATAACTTTCTTACGAAGACAGTTTCAAAACAACTCTATTTTAAACACGTGCTTTTATAATTGCCCGTATTCCGATATACACAATTCTTCCATAGTTTAATGCAAATTGATAAATCCGGCCTAGATACTTCAATATATTTTCTTGACTTGAAAAGGAAAAAATCAGTGTGCTGTATTATTAGTAGATTTTTTCATAATAACTTTTTCCTTACTTAATTCAAATAGTTGAATTTTCCATTATCCGAATATCTCTTGTCACGAATCACTTCATACTGTCAATGTTCTACTGTCTTGAATAGTTTACATTCTCCTATTAAAAAAGTGTACGAATATAATACTACACATTTATAAGTAATTCATATTCTACCAAATGTCCCATGATTGAGTCACTATCTTCAGATTTTCAGATATGAAGAACCATGAACAATAAACTACTTCAGAGTAAGGTTGTTGACCCTTACGTCCGTTTCAGAATAACAAGACTATGAACACCTGCTACTTTAAAATAAAATGATAATAATTATGGTTTTATGGCATTTAAACAAGACTATACGAATAATAATTATTATTATAGTCATGTTTAAATGCCATTAATATGTTTGTCCATTATCATGAGGTAGTGTTTAAAAAAATCATGAATCTTCTAATGATATATCTTTTTTCAAAACTTTGGTTCGATGTTTCCTTAAGCTGGAAATTAACATATTTAATTTATCCATGCATTATATATTATAAGTCAAGTATTTTTAAAACTTAGTAAACTCGACCGAGATTCGAAATTCGATATCCCCGTCATCGGCAGTCTAGTCTACTGCGAGAGTGGCGCGCTAGACCATGTGGCCACCGAAGCGGGTGTCAAAATATTGACACAAGGTTTGGGTGTAATGAATTAAGGGGCTTAACTAGGTTGGATACTTTTGTGAACTCTGTGCGTATGCAGCCCATGTTAAAATAAATCAGTCTAAAGTCTAATTCATTGATCACAAGAGCGTCAAGGTTCGACTTCCAGCCATGTCTTCTGAGATAATTTTTCGTAAAAAGAAAATCCTATATCTCCATCTAAGCAGTTAGGAAACACTTCCTATTAGTGTAAAATTTCAAGTAGCCCGAACGTGTAGTAAGACGCGATAGATAAGAAAAACTTGTTTTTATTGTGTATGTGCTTTGCTTCTATACATTTGATATTCGCATATTTACATGTTTGGAATAGAGATGAGTAAGGTATAATTTAAATAAAATGTACTGAAAACACATTTTGGTCAAGGGAGAGGGGTAAACTATTTAGGAAAAACACAACCTCAGCACTGCCAGCCAGATTCTAAACCTCGAACTCCCCGTCATTAGCAGTCCATTTTATTATGAGAGTGACAACTTAGACCAGGCAGGTATAACCTTTTCCCGACTGAGGGCCGAATAAGTTATTGATAAAATAATATAATATTGCGCGTTTGGGCTACATCATTCGTAGCCCAGTGGTGTAAATATTAGCCAATATTAATGTACCTTTGCCCAGGGGATGCCAGAATGTACCAATCGTACATCCTCTCCGTGGAGGCTCTTTCTATGCCCCGATGAGATGAGGTGATGATGATAGTGAGTATGAGGGTGTATATCCAGTGAAAACACTTAAACCTAACTTAAAATTAACTTGCCAGACCCTGGTGATTGTTGGGGTGGTTCCTCTTTCGGGGGGAAATACCTAAGGCACCAGTTTGGAATCGAACCTGGGACCACTACACCACGGGGCCGGTTTCTTGGTGAAGTGATCGTGGGCCATATATGAAATTGATAAGACCTAATGCCCAAATATAATAAAAACATGAACGAATAATTATTTAATATTAGCAAATACATGCAAACATTAGCCTACTCAAGTAACATTAAACTTATGTGACCTGGTGGTCTAGGGGTAAGGTGTCGGACTTCTGTGTTGGGGGTCGGGGTTCAATCCTCAGTCCCGACAGATTTATCTGATTGCCAAACCCTTCCTTCACCTCTGACAAGATGTGTATTAATCACAACTTGTGAATGTGAGGAATGCCAGGCCTCCACCGTAGCTCGGATCCCACGTTAAACTGTAGGTCCTCCATTTCATCTCACAATCACCCTACCATTACACATTAGTGTAAGTGCGTATAACCCGAACGGGTAGTAAGGCGCGGTGCTAGTAATAATAATAATAATAATAATAATAATAATAACAGCAATAAACATTAAACTTACAATTCTGGAAACGTCATGCAAATTAGCGAGTATTTACATCTGAGCCAGGAATCTAATTTGTTGTTTATGTCTTCAATTTGAAGTGTTTCAATTTGAGTTGGTGGGCCGTACAAATATGGCTTGGGGGCCGTGGGCTGGACATGTAAGCCTTATATAATGTGGCCACCAAAGCGAGTGACCAACTTGCTCCCGTGGGAAAGTACTCCCCGAACTGGAACTCACCTGCTTCGGTGGCCGCATAGTATAACGTGCAACTCTCGTGTTAGACCAGACTGCATAGGACGTGGAGATCGGGGTTTGATCCCGGTCGGGTGCACTGAGAGTGGTTTTCCACTCTTCCTCCACGCAAATATGTGAGCACTTCCTCTAAATTAAACCTTCATAATCCCTAGCCTATTAGAGTAATTAGTACGTAGGCGTATAACCTAAACGAGTAGTAAGACGCTGTGCTAAAACTAAACTGATACTCACCTTCCTGAGTTCCTGTGAGTACCACTCATCCGTGAACCCCTTAGCCGTGTCATTGACCGGGGACAACCGGAAGTTCCAGACGCCGTCCAGAGAGCGGACCTCCCTCGACTCGGACTCTCTGGGATAGAGGATCCCCACGGGACCCTCCTGCCCGAATGCGGGCAAGAGTGACCCTAAGAACATCCCACAGACAACCAGTGTGACCAACATGTTCGTTATGTTGGCAGATACCAAGTAGTGGCTCTTATATAGAAACACTTGAAGATATTGCGATGATAGAACTTTTGTTAGACGAGATAAGAAAAAAAGGAATACGGTAAACTATTCAGTATCCGAACAGTTTTTTGCTAAGATTATTTCGGATAATGGAATAGTTTGGAACCCACAGTAGCATCAGTTTTACAGTTGGTCGCTGTGGTTTGGGACGTTGATTTTAGAATAGCGCTTCACGTGAGGTGTTTTTCCACGTTTTCTCTCCCTGTGAATGCGGGTGCATTTAGTTTAAGATTTGCTCCCTATACCCATCCTTTAAGTTCAAGTCACCAGTGTAATTTGTTTTAAACTAAATTAAGATACATATATTCAACATAGCTTAGAGAGAACAAAAAATTACACAGACATTCACATTTAATAAATTAATGTAGGCCGAATATAAACCTTATTTTTATTTTAGCCATTACTTCGAGTATTAGATAGTTGATCCAATACTAAATGACCATTCATGCTATAACCAACATTTGTGATTACCTAAAATCCCTCTACTCAACGAGTATTTCAACCAATATAGGCTAAATTTATCTTAACGACATTGCCTACTTGGAGATTTTAAAGCTATTTTGCAAAGCGGGTTGAATCTTAACTCGACGCACCTAAGCAGTCTAAGCACTATAAGACTTACACGCCAATGTACAAAATAGAAAGAGAGGTAAGAAAGGTATATGTTCAGCCTGAGAGGGCTCTTGTCTATGTGCTGATAACTCTTTCCCTCTTCCTCTGGCGAGTTTACACAGTCACTTTAATATTTGCTCCTTGAAAACATAGACTTGCTTTTTAATTTTACTTTTTTCTTGTGTCCTACTCTAAATAGACATAATTCTACCATGGACTTTTTAAGCTACATCCTGGCAGGAAGATTTCTACATACCATTTTCTTGACTAAGCCAAATAACCTAAGCCGTAGAGGATTTATAAAAAAACCTTTGATATAAAAATAATAATTTTGTGACATTGTCGGACTATTTCTATAATTATTTAAGAATTTTTTTGTTTTTGTTTCAACGTTATATCTTTAAAATTCGCTGAGTAAAACGTAAATTCATTAACATGGGAAATTCTATCGTGATCAGCCGTGACGTCACAGGTAAGCACTTAACAATGAAGTTATGAACCTACAATGGTTTTTTTTACAGCACTTTAAAGGAAATTATTACAATGAACTATCATTTGTTACCTAGACAATAGTTGCAGCTAAGTATTTTTCCCATCCTGATCCACAACAATGAAAATACCTTGTAGTTCAATTAAGAAAGCCAAGAATAAGCCAAGAATAGTAACGTTATACATTATAGACCTTTCTCGATGGGGAAATACGAGAAGAATAAAAAACACCTAGCCAAATGTTATAACATCCTCTCTTACAAGAACATACAATATTTGTTAATATAATAGTGAATGTTCACTTAACTTAATTTTGGATATCAGACTCAAACAATCTACGAAAACCATTTGTGGAGGACCGCCATCATCCAGAAGTATCATTCGGTACCACAGATGTTTCTGATGCGGACTCGCATGACTCGGTAAATTATTTATTATTTATTTTATCTTTTAAAATGGTTTGAATCAAGGCTTAAATTATTTATGTTTAGTTGTTTAATAATGATATAAACTTAAATAGTCATTAATCTGGTACTACATTTGGTTCGGGAATTCTCGTGTACGATCATAATGAAGCTGAGATGGCTGGAAAAGAGTGGGTTCGAGGTTTCCTTAGTCGTCACAAAGATCTCAGTGTTCGTGTGGCTGAAGCATTATAATTTGCTAGGGCCAGAGGGCTGTCAAAAGAGGTATCTAAATTTTATAACAATTTATCTGAGTTATTATACAACCTGTGTTTGTGGGAAGAGCAGTCACACATCTTCAATTGCGACTAGAGTGGTCTTCAGCTTATTTACAAACCAAGAAAAGTCATTTGGTCCACCTTAAGCCAATCGATAACATATTACCTTATTGAGATAAGCATTCTGATGCTTAGAATGGTCTATATATATATATATAATATATATATATATATATATATATATAAATAATTGGTGAAATTGGTGTTTCTCATTCCCGGGTTAAGTTGATGATCAGGACACTGGGTATTTTCTGTTTTAGTCTATTTTGCAGATGGCATGGTTATATAATTATTCGTCTTAGAAATAACTCTTTCAATGTACCTTTTCAAGACAAAAAAGAAACACAATTTGTGAATTTCATATATAATGTCATGGCTTGCAGACCTTAGTAATCAAAATTATGCAAGGACGAGGTAAGCCTAATAATCCTTAGTGTCAATTGGCATCAAGGGCATCAAGTCATGTTTTAAAAACAGAAATTGCTTAGCAAACTAGCACGAGCTACAGTAACTTGTGAGGAGACTATCCTACAGCTTGAGTCTCCGTTCAGTACGGAGGATGGAGCCCCTCCAAACCATCTTGAAAGTTAGAGTTATATAACAACCGCGCATAATCGAGCAGCCGTGTGGTATACACTAGTCAGAGTTATAAAACCGCAGATAGGTCAGGTCATGCAACTGCTAAGTAGGGACATTGACAGAATGAGGACCTTTTAATAAACTCTTTCAAACTGTTCTAAAACCTTGATCCCACTTATGCGCTCTTATAGTAACAAATCTATTTCAATAAACGAGATCAAAACGAACCCTACAATTATTTTCCTCTGCCTAACCCATCCCACTAGGCCATCCCGACAAATAGTCCCACGGGTTGGGGGAGTAGTGACAATACATAATATGTATCTACCAGTCACGTAGACCCAAGGAACTATCAAGTGCATTTAAAGATTTCATTTTTAATTATCAATAAGGTATTATTTCAAAATTATCTTTATCAAAAACAATAATACTTCATAAATTTCACAATAATTTTTTATGAAACATGATAAGATAACATTTTAACAAATAGGAGGATTTTCATTTTATTTCACAACCAAACGGTCGAGGGGAGTTGGAGTAATAATACGATAGGAAAGGTATTTTAGAAAACACAAACACATATTATTTTATCGGTATTACCTGTAAATCACATGACTTGACGTATGACATGTCACAAAGAAAAAATAAACTATATTGTCATATACTGGGCTATAATCAGTGTTACACCATCAAAGTGCTTAAATCCCTAAACAAAGAAATCTGAAACCGTTTACAGCTCTCCCATTAATATATCACCAAATCCGAACAGGCCCCTAACCTTCACTAGAAGTATCAAATTTCCAAAAATTTCTGGGAATGCACGGTTCTAAATTTCTGTTAAAAGAGTATAAATTGTCACAAATTCTCCAAACGAAGACCACTACAATAACTTTTAAAAGCATCCAATTTTTTAACATTAACTGTGGTAGAAAAAGGTAGAAAGTCCCTAAAACCTTTTTCGTTATTCGCCCCCCCCCCCCCTTCCCCTCTTATATAAAGAGAGTTTCACCACTACTGTATAACATAACAATGTTGTTATTTTTTAGGGTTACATAGTAAGTATTAACATCATGTCATAAACTTACCACCCCCGAAAATTTAAATTCTCCCTACGCCCATGATAACGTATTATTTGTGAAGCTGTTACTACTTGCATCCATATAGCACAATTACTAAATATAGAGTTTGTTTACGCTATTGGATGATATTTGATGTTTTGAGCTAGTTACTAAGTCATGTGTGGTGTTTATGGAAAGTGCCAGTGAAATATCTTGGTTAAATAATCACAAGTTCAACATTTATTTGGAATATATACCACGAAAAATGCATTTTTATAAACTATTTATATTTTAATAGTTATTTAGTCAATAACATCATTGAAATAACATACACAAGATTTATAAGACAACATGTTGCAATACCATGACTCGATCCAATAAAATATAGATTTTAAACTAACTTATAAAATAAAAACTATTTAGAAAACAAACAAGTAGATTGCATTGCTTTGGTAACACACCATTTTAATAAAAGTAACGGCCCACTGGCAGAAACTTAGCTAAACTGTTACCAAATTAACTATAAATCTACAACCGAAGCACCTCCCAACTAGGTTTTGTAACGTACTTGGAGAGATAGGGGCGTCAACCTTAGAAGGTAATTTAATATGTGCCCACTATAAATGTACTCTTTGTTCACCCCGAAAGGTACCAAACTTGTTCTGCTTTATTCCACCAAAGTGTTGGGCCTAGTTTATAAAATAGGTTCATAGTTTGGTCCATCCTGATACCTTTCAGGGTAAATGTAAATAACATGGTATTATTACTTGCGGCTTAAAGCACATGTCAGTACATAACATGTCTGGGCTAGATCAATTTGTAGCTCAATTTACAGGAATATTAGCCGGTTCTAATGTACCAGTGCCAGGGGACGCCCGAATGTACTAATCGTTCATCCTATACATCCCCGTGGTGTGGTGGTCAGTGCATATGGCTACGAACCTAGGAGTTCCTGGTTCAATTCCCAGCCGGTACATGACTTGGGTATTTTTCTCTTAAGGAGAATTATCCCAACGGTCACCAGGGGTTGGTAAATCAGGTTAAGTGTTTCCATCGGCTCCACACCTTCACATTTACTACCACCACCTGCGGGTACGTGTGGACAACCTCCATAGGTGTACCCTGGTCAACGCTCTGTGCCACCAGAGTGGTGGATAGTCTACATACAGGTGACAGCACTAGATGTCATATCTCTCTCGGTCAGTAATGCCATAGGCTAGGGGGGGAAAAAGTACCATACATCTTTTTCGTGGAGGTTCATTCCATGTCCCGATGAGAATACGTGATAATGATAGTGAATACAAGCCTAATCAACCAAAATCTCTGTGACCATGTGGATTAATAGCCTTTCTAGAAAAAAAACCTCTCGGTACAAGCCGAGAATCGCACTGGGGGCCTCTAGGTCAGCAGCAGGATGCTCTGATCACTATAATACCGTGAGGATGGTTAATACATGTCTAGCAAATGACAATAATAACTATTATTATGGTTACAAAACACTTTATTAAAGTTATACTGTGTTGCTTCGAAAGGTTTTAAATGATGGCATTATTCTTGTTCTATATCACGTGTTTAGTTATATTATGTTTGAATAAATATACTTAAATTGATAAAAGCCCACTAATTTGATGATTACCAAGTACTTAAAGATTGTTATTGATTTGTTTCTCTAGAGATAATTTGTTCAACATAATTGTTGGTGTGAAGTTCAAAATAATAATAATAATAATAATAATCTTGAAGATGAAAACAAATGAGCAAAATAAGCTAATCACTAGATATACACTTTTATAACTAAGATAAACGTTCAGTGTGTATTTCTTTGCAAACCATGATTGCAACTTTAATATTTGGAGGGATGTTCCTCTGCTCCTTTTCACAAATATTCGGGGATATCAGTCCCGGGGGAATCCTGTATCCCCGAGAGTCAGAATCCAGAGAGGTTCGCTCTCTAGATGGCGTATGGAACTTCCGGCTGTCACCTATGGACGAACCCGCGCAAGGACTGACCCAGCAGTGGTACCAACAAGAACTGAGGAAAGTAAGTGAGATCCAAAATTAATTTGGAGAAATCAGGGTGGGGAGAGAATAACATTTTTGTTTCAATGAATCATATTAGCAATTTTCTAACTTAATGAAATGAAATGTGAAAGTGAAGATTTTTTGAAGAAAATCTCAACACAAGATTATTTAAAGGGTAATTCAGATCTCCAGGTGAAAACATATTCACGTTGTAGGAGATGACAGGACAAGTATTTCCACGCAGTGGAGTCGGTTACGCCAAATGGCGGCGTTACACGACGTCAAATTTGGTGCTTGCACCTGAGGGTGGTTTAGGCGACACATGCAGCACGGCACCCAAAACAACAATGCCAACAAACATATCTTTGAAAGAATCAATAATTCCTTATGAATACCTGTTGTTAGACAATTCAATGGGCGTCACTAGTTATAATTTACACCATGCTCCACTTGTCATGTGCTGAAGTTTTATCAGTTGCCTACCCCCCAGGTGCACACATCGGCAAAATTTATGTCGCCAACCCTAAGTTAGTTACGTTGAAATACACATCTTTTCACCCCCTAAAACCTGGATAATATTTTACCTGGAGATATGAATAACACTGTATACAGGGATGATTCAAAAGTCTCAACTCACAGGGAGGATGCCCAATTTGTTTTTTATATTGATATAATATCATTATTATGTTATTTTCAAACTCTGCCAGTACCGTGGCAGATATGCATTTATTGGTAGTTGTTTGTGAACGGCCATGTCTCTGTTAGGTCATGAAGACTTCCGGTCCTTCGGAACTTCTCAATGAGTTTGACAGCAGTGTCATGTGAGATTTTTCTTACTGGGGAGTGTATCCTGTTGAATTCATCTGCAACAGCTTCTTAATCTGGCCAGGATAATCATCTATATAGGCTCTACCTTAAAAATAAAATAAATAATATTCCCTATGTATGCAGACTTTTGAATCACCTTGTTTTATAGATCCCCTTTATTTAATAAGTACATACATTTATGTTTATATATTTGTGTATGGGGGTCGCCCCATTCAGTTCCCCGAGTAGCGTTGTTTTAAATGGTGGATATCCACTCTCACCTCCCCTTGCGTGTTTTCCAGACAGGCGATATAGTCCCCATGCCGGTACCAGCCAGCTACAACGATATCGGCCCCAACGTTACTTTCCGCACCTTCTGGGGCCTGGCATGGTACGACAGGACTTTCTTCGCCCCGTCATCTTGGAAAGATCAGAGGGTCTGGGTTCGTTTCGGCAGCGTCTGCTACGCGGCTCAAGTGGTGAGGCAAGGTTTCTCTTGGTGAAGGAATTACCTATGGGAACTTTTTGTTTACCAAAAACACAAAGGTGGTTGTAATTCAGTCTAACATAATCGACCCTACAATTGATCTTGATTGCCAATAACATGGAATTTTGAAACCTTTAAACTGTAAACGTGCATGTTATCAAGTAAATTTTGGAAGCCAGTTAGTTTGGATCCAAGAACTAGGGTGTCGAGGTTATAGGAGGCATTATTTGTTTGCAGAAATTCCATAGAATTATGGAATTCTTACACCGACATTATTATTTTGTATGATAAGCTTCCCTTTTTGTGGACAATTTTGTATTGTCCAAACAAGCTGTCTCCTGGTTGGTCAAAGATAATACTAGAAAATAGCTAGGCCCAACAAGTTGTAAGGACGACATATTATCTCTATGCATCCATCCTGGAATCTTATTTTAGAAAGGGTCTGTATTACATTCATACACATCTACTATTTATTTGATAAGCTCATTTTCGCTGATTGTAACTAAGATAAAATGGTTGAACCTATTTTGACAAATGACCTTTTATTTTTAAGGCCCAGAATGTCGGCAAAAATAATAGCTTCCAACGATAAACCAATTTTATAAAGAATGTCCAGCTTTACAGCTGTGTGCGGAGTGGTTCATATGTACAAATGGGGTCGGGGTAAAACGTGATAACCCTCATGGATTTAGAAGGGATGTATTAACTATTTAAACTTATATGAAATCCGTAGATCTAGTTAACAAAGTAATAAAATATTGGTCTATGTTAGCTATCCTCAAGGTATTAATTGACTATAAATATAACTTAAATTTCAAGAGTTAATCTACCAGAAATCACTGCTTACATATTTTTTCATAAAATGGGGGCTATCATGTTTTGCCCAAAGCCCATGGAGAATCTAATTTGTTTATGATTATGTATCTACAAATAAAATAAAATATTTATCTTTGGTTGAAAATTTATACTTAAGTACTATGGTCCAACAATAGATAGAGAGCTGGAAGAGAAGTAGTTGTCATCCTGGTTTGAAGGAGGGAAATATACATTTTGCTAAAATTAAACACTGAAAGCTCATAACCTATGAAAATTATATAACCTCTGATGAGTAAATCTTTAAATTATTATAAAGTCGAGTGAGACCTCATTCTATAGAACTTTTCCCAATAAAATGTTGTAAATACATTAAAGCCTGATAATCTTCGGCAATCGCTGCAACGATTCATTAGTGCTTTATATTTTATTGGCATTTGACCGTAACAAGTAGTAAAAAATCAAGAAGATAAACTTATTACAATAAGAACGTGTTTAGTCACTATACGTTCAAATTGCGGTACAAGAATCATTATATTTTAAATTTTATTTATGAGAAAATTTTTGTGTTATAGTCTGGGTCGAGGCTTGAATCCTCGACTGGGTGTACTGGAGGGTATTTTCCTCTTGTATTTTTATTGGAGATGGCGATCCCTCGAATCACTTGAATACTATGGTACTCGAGATATTAGAGATTTGTAGAATTCTAAAGAAAAAATACTTCTAAAACTATTATGAAAACTTCGACTTGAAATAAAATTTTTAAGAAATTCGTAAAAGGAATTCGTAAAAGGAATTGAGTCATGTTGCTGAGAGAGTAACAAAATGTATTAACATAATTAATTTACATTAAAAGGGTTCTATTTGTTGTTTATGACGTAATAGATATGACAAACAAAATATAATTAGTCAGTGGAACCAAGCCTTAAACAACACTTTTTTTCTAAATCAAATTTTAATTATTTTCACTTTAAAATTGTACATTTTGAAAGATTCAAGGATTCAAAAGAGATTTTAAGATTAGAATTCAAGAAATATAGGAGTCGACCCATCTCTAGTTTTTATTTCCGTAGTCTTACTTTAAATATTCTGTTCCAACTCAAATGAACTTATATTTGTCGCCGCCAGTGGGTGAACGGAAAAGAAGTGGCGTCCCACGAGATTGGTCACCTTCCTTTCAGCGGTGAAATATCCCAAGCGCTCAACTATGGAGGCAACAATGTGATAACAGTCGCTGTCAACAATACACCAGACCAGACAACCGTACCGCAAGGAAGGATAAACAGTGTGAAAACGTAAGATTCAATAACAGCTATCTAGCCTCATTTATACATACGTACCATCCGATTGTCGACGATAATTTATCTTCCGTCCCCTAATGCAATGAAGACAATGGGTCTATTTGTGAAATATCGCTCGATTATGATGTCGTTGGGTTCTGAAGGGGGAGCGTCGTACCCTATAGAATGCTACGATGACTCATCGTTGGGCGATACTTAGGGACATCACGGTATATAGAAGCATTTATGCAACCTTACGACGCGGTGGGAGGCTTGCCAACTTGTCCTCCGCCTGTGGCATCCCTTCCTCCCTCGCCGCCACCATGGACTATTTTATCCACTTTGTAGTCACCACGTATTTTGTTGTTAGGTTTGTTTATTGGGTGAAAGTGTCATATTTTCTTACTGTTAATTGTGTGGTAAATTTTATAATGGACAAAATAGCCACAAATTTGGGTCTATCGTAGTACAACAAGAGCATGGCTGAGGTGGCAGTACTGCAACTCTTTTTCGGCGACTAGCGATACGACTGCACTGCGTAATATACATACAAAAAATGGACGATAAATAAGCGTTAGCAACCAAACATTACGAAACGTATGCCTAAATAAGGCACTGTCTGGGTACTACCAAAGTGACCATGATGGGTTTTTTTTAAATCCAGGTTGGCGAAGATTTATGTACTTGAAGGCACAGATAGCCTACAACAATAGCAACAACAAAGTTGTTATTTTTATCAAGTTTTAATAAAAATACACAACAAAAATATATCCTGTTGATCTACCTTTATTAAAGGAGGGGTGTACGAAGTCCCCCTTTTCAATTCGAGGTTAATTCGAATCGAACATATAAAATATTCTCGAAGTCAAATTGAAGCTTGATATTTGATTGTCAATTTTTTATTCTATTAAAAATTATGTTAATCTTCTTATTTGTATAAATTTGTATACTAATATCATCTATAAAATGTTTTATTGCGGAGTAATTTAAAATATTTCATTATAATCTGATTACCAAGTTACTACCACAATATGCAACACAATTACTTCAGATTTTTTAGTATGAATATTAATTTTAGTGTGCAGCGCAGGAAAACAATAATTACATAAAAATTAGTGTTTGACAATCAATATTTTCACTGGCCAATTTGGTAATTTTCAAAGCCAGTATTTTTTCCCTAAGTTAAGTCTAAGTTTTCGTAGCTCAACACACCGCTAGTATGAACTCATAATACCGTTAGGACATTGTACAGGAAAAATGTTTAAATTTCAAGAATGCAAATTCGAAAATAATAAGTGGTATATTTTCACACCATCAAACTATTTTTGTTGTTGTCTTGTATGCATGAAGTCTATTGTAATTTTCACTGGTTTGGTTGAGGGAAGAGGGAGTGTAAATATAATAACCTATACAATTCTTTTTTAAGAAATATTTGTTGCACTCAAGTTGAACTTCCACAAATTTACTGTAATCAATGAAAACTAATGGATTAAATTATATATTTAAAAATGTAAACTAAAATAACTACCAAAATAAGTATAGTTTGCTTTTTTTTCCTACCAATTTCATCAACGAGTTGTATACTGTAGTTCGTTCAAAATAATTTTGGTATTTTCTGACCGATATAGTGTCACAAGTAAAAAGTTACGCCTCACGAATGGGTTTTGTCAATTTACTCCTAGTATAAATTTACGCTTGTTTCCAAAGTGGACAAACAAATTTTCAAAGCGGATAAGCCAATAACTTTTTTTTAAGTGGTTCAAATCTAAAAAAGATTTCAATCTTAAGGTAAATGTACTATGTGATTTCTCTTTGAAAATATTTAAGGACAGTTTTTGTTTGCTAATTTAAAAAATCAAGAATATTATGAAATACATTTTTTTAAATAAAATCAATTGTATCTTTCTAGCTCTGATGGGATCAAACATGTTCTCTACTTCAATTTCGACTTTTTCCAGTATTCTGGTATTGATAGGCCAGTTTACTTGTATACTACACCTCGAGTTTATATAGATGACATCTCAGTGATGACAGATATAGAAAATGATACAGGTAAGAGTTAAAATAAAACCTGAAATTTAATTTTCACTACGATAAATTTGAGGAAAGTAAGAACGGTAGTGAAAGAACAGAGTTTTTGATTATATATATATATATATATATATATATACTTTTGAAGTCACATTAACACATCTACGCCACCCAATTACCTAGATAGAAAAGGAAATATAGGCATAAAATATATTTTATAATAATTATTTTTACATTCACAAATGATGAACTACACTAGACTCGCGATTATCCGAGGCTCCGTGTTAACCGAGGCATTCATTCTGTCAAAGTGTCCAATTTTAACACAATATTTATGCAAGTGTTAGATATTTTATACAATAGTTTTTTACTTCAACTTATTATAAATATACTGTATTATTATAACTAGTATAAAGTATTGTTTTCACAAAAAAAATACTGTAGTTAAATACATGAGAAGTGACATGAGAACCAATTACAAACAACAGCCAGAGCACTGCGCCTTAAAATTTAGCTTAACTCTATAATACAGTAAATGTAATACTTTGTAATGTAATGGGTTTTAAATAAACTAACAATTTGAAACATACAGACAATGTACACAAATGCAGTACGTTCTAGTGATTTATGACCTAAGAATCCCACACGCCTCATATCATCCGAGTTGTTTTGTATCCGAGTTAGGCTGGGTCGCAATTACCTTGGTTAATCACGAGTCTACTGTAATTTCTTTTTTTAGGTGTAGTTAACTTCAATGTTAGCATATTGGGTTTGTCCGAGGATAGCGAAGAACCTTCAATAGCAGTCAACCTGTACGACAGAGATGGTCAAGTAGTGGCCGAGTCTACAGGGGCAGAAGGAGAGCTAAGAGTTCCTGACGTGAACCTGTGGTGGCCGTACCTCATGCATCCTAAACCAGCCTATCTATATACACTGGAGGTGATTATCTTAGGTTTATAGCTCATACTTGATGAACCCAGACCTGGTCTACCTCTATACACTGGAGGTAATTATATTAGGTTTATAGCTCATACTTTATGCACCCAGACCGGGTCTACCTCTATACACTGGAGGTAGTTATCTTAGGTTTATAGCTCATACTTTATGCACCCAGACCGGGTCTACCTACGGGTTCTACTTATACACTGGAGGTAATTATATTAGGTTTATAGCTCATACTTGATGAACCCAGACCTGGTCTACCTCTATGCGTTGTATATAGAAAATTTAAATTTATAATTATTCATCCCTAATTTACGCAGGTTCAGCCTATCTTTGCTTGTCAAAGGTTATGTTCCACCTACATTGTGCTTTAACAAACACCTTAAAACTGATCATTAGCCACAATAATTGTACTTAATAACCCACTTCAGCAGACACATGGTCTAAGGCGTCACTCTCACAATAGACTGGACCGCCGATTACGGGAATATTGGGATTAGATTCCCGTTTAGGTGTAATGAGGGTGGTTTTTCTTAAATGGTTTTCCTCACACACTCGCTCTCTCTCTCTCTTTATCCACGTAAATGCTGGTACACTTCCTCTAAATTCAACCTACTTAATCTCTAACACAGCGTAGCTATTCCATATGTGTACAACCCGAATCAATAGTAAGACAGCGTATAGCCCGAACGGGTAATAAGACGGTGCTATAAAAATATTGTACTTTATAGATACTTCTCAATTCTTCACTTGTTTTTGAGATTGTTAAAATCTATAAATTAACCACTCCTAGATAGGATCGATAGGTGTTTGAAATTCTGGACCGAGGTTGCTTTGATACAAAAGAGTGGTTGAACTAAGTATATTAGCATTTTAAATGTAATTGGTTTTTATGTGTTTATTCAGGTTATCGTGAACGGGAACGAAAGTGACGTATACAGACATCCAGTCGGGATACGAACTGTGAGTTGGACCAACACAAGTCTACTGATAAACAACCATCCTTTTTATTTGAGAGGATTTGGCAGGCACGAGGATTCCGATGTGAGTCGATGTGAAAAATTTAATAATTTACCGATATTAATTCATAGCTGCTTGTATAAAAATAATTGGTAAGGTGCACCGCACAGACTTTTTCTTTTTATCTTAAAATAGATACATTTACAAAAAAAGACTCCAAAGATTTGTGAAATGAAATAAAATACATTATTGCATAAACATGATGGGGATAAAGAATATCACATTCCACCAAAGAGCATATATGAAATAATATAAACTGTTTTAGAAACATTGAGAAAAGAAAAACATATCTGTTCACCAAAAGCATAATAAACCATTTCAATTTTAATAAGAGCGCTACAAATATATATGTATGCATATATTTGCTTATCAAAAACTATTGTTTTTATAAAAATGCATTTCAGATAAAAGATGTTTTTATTAATACTAATTTACAATTATAAATTATTTCGTATCTCAAATAGGGGCAGAGGACATGATCAACAGTAGAGTTTTATACTTATGTAAAATACGGTCAAAGTCATTTTCATGGGCAAATGAGAACTGCCATTTTGTTTTTAATGTTAAATAATTCCTATGTACGAACTTGAATAGTTAAAATCATTAGAACTTATTTCAAGAAAATACTTTTTTTCCCCCTTCAGTAAACCACCCTTAATTTTGTGGTTAAATATATAGCCTAATTCCTAAAAAAACATCTTGAGGAAACCGTATGAATACCCTAAATACCAAGTTTTAGCCCAATCGGTAAAATAGTTTCGGCTCTAGAGCGAGATACAGACAGACATACGGCATCCCGAAAACAACTTTTTCGATTTTAGGGGGTCATGAAACGTTGACATTAATCAAAATCTTAAGTACGATTTTTTTTACGATCACAATACATCTCTCTCCGAGGGGTCGAGAGAAGGTAAAAAATTAGGATTTTTATAGGAAGTAAATAACATTTAGAAAATACAAATATAATATTGTTACTGTCAACAATGATAGCATTTTACAATATTATTAGTGTTATTTTATAGGTATTGATAATATGCATCAAAAGTGAAAGCTGCAGATAACATGACTACGTAACTGTTGTAACTGTCAAATACTGTCCTTCCAACAAGAATATTACTACATTCTGACTACATAGGAAATCGATGTATGAAAACATGAAACTCATGTTGACACAATGGCGAAACAAAGTATTACGATTGTATTTTTATACTACTATAAAGCCACATGGCTGACTCACTCACTCACTCACTCACTCACTGACATTAATGTTTACCCACTTTCAGATGAGCTAGAAACTTGAAATTTGACAGACTTATAGCCTCTAGCCTGTAACCGATGGTAATATTCCAAAAAGTTAAAAATTTTAATTTTTAACCTTCGAAAAAAATTCAAAATGGTGGAGCAACTTTAAAGTTGGTGCGGACCTTTCTTTGGAGGTCTCTTGTGGCTAAACGGTATGACCTATAAAAAAACGGATTGCACCAACAGCAACTGATTTGACAAGATATACAAGTTTGGTCCTAATACTTTTTGTCGTATCTCCATCGGTTATACCTTAGATAGAGCTAGATTTTTTAATTTTAGGTAAATTTTACATATTTTCCACATTTTTTTAACTTTCTGACATACTTATGGGAAAGCTAGAATAATAAAATTTGGCAGACATATTGGCACATCCAATTTACATAAGCGTGCCAAATTTGATGATTCTAGCTGCCATATAAGTATGGATAAACTAAAATAATGTGTGAAAAATACAATACAATACCGGTAACTTTAAGTTGTTACGTTCAAAACAACGATGGAATTACATAAGTTTACATCTACTTGCAAAGAAAGCCCAATTGGGGTTTGGGGGCAGAGCCCCAAACGATAAAAGCGAGTTTATATTATAAATATGTTTAATTAATTATCTAAATATATATTATACGGTAATCCGTAAGGAAGTATCATTGGATGCTTGTGATAACTTTTTAAATGAACCTTTGGATCAATACATCAAACAAATCCTATTTATTTAGTACCAATAATTGTCAGTGATTTTCAATTAATTTTGGTGGTCTAAAGTGGGCTTACAATAAAAATCAGAACTTACAAAATAATATATCGCACATTAATACATTATAATTATATGCTGTGTTTTTTCACCTTTATTAGCTATTATGTTCAAAAGTAACTGCTGCATATAGCATGGCTTGACGTCTACAAACGTTAAAGTAGATCAATTAGCGTTTTTATCTCTCAGATAAGGTTCTTTCTATTAAAAAAATTTGAAAATTCTAGGTACAGACCTGTTTAACTGCCAAATGAGGTTCTTCGTGTGGTGAGTCTAATGAGTAACGTAATACCTAAATATAGAGATCATTTTGATAGCTCAGTGGTAAAAACCTTGTCACGCTAAACTGAAGATAATTTTTACTTTCTTACATAAGAGAAAGTAATGTTAACGTGAGAATTCTCGATCTCCAGATTATGATGATTTTATGTGTGCCCAAACTCAAAAATGTGGATTTTACAATCCCATCTCTTTGTCTGTCCCTTACACGGTTTGATGGATTTTGTTCAAACGTGATATCTATATGTTATATGGCGATACCTCGGGACTTTTATTTTTACCCTAGCCCTCAAACTAAGAATAGTTTACTAAGGAGTTATTTTATTTCAATTACAATTTTTTCCAAAACGGCCCTAAAGATTTTGTTTAAAATTGATATCTATGAAGTGTTTGACCTACGAGATAACAGCGTATACTTAATTTTCGGAGAAAAAAATTCGTTAAAGAGTAGTTTGCTGATGAGTGATTTTCTAAAAATTCGAAATATTTTGAAAATGGAGCTAATGATTTTGTTTAAACTCAGTACCTGAGGAGTGTTTGGGAAGAAAATTTATTTAAGGGTAGTTTACTGAAGATTTTTTTTTTAATTTGAATATTTTAAAAATGGCTTTAGCGCTCTGTTTCAAATTGGGTACCCGTTAAGTTTTTATATTATAAATAATATCTATTTATTGTTTACAAAAATCATTTTATAGTACAGTAGTTTATTGATAAAAATATTTTTGTAAAAATTTGATTTTTACTTTCTCTCTATCTTACAGGTAGAGAAAGTATGGTGATCGTCAAAAAAATCGAACTCGAGATTTTGATGAATCTTGACGTTTCATGACTCCCTGAATCCGAAAAAGTTGTTTTTGAATTTCCGTCTGTCTGTTTGTCTGTCTGTCTGTCTGTCTGTCTGTCTGTGTACCTCCAACTAGAGCCTAAACTATTTTACCGATTGAGCTAAAACATGATATCTAGGGTTTTCATAGGGTTTCCCCGAGGGGTTTTTGGAATTGGATATATACCCCTAAAATTAAGGGTAGTTTACTGAAGGGAAAAAAGAGAAAAAGTATATTTTCTCAAAATCGGCTCTAACGATTTTGATTAAATTTCATTTATAAAGATTAATAAATATTCCAAACAAAATGGCTACTCTCAATATTTCGGCAAAAATGGCTTTAAGGGCTCCGGTCTGACGCGTTAATTAACATTTTTTATAATAGCTCCGAAACTATTTGAGATATGAAATTACTTAGCATTACAAATATGTATATATATTTATAATACAAATATTTTATGCGAAACATATTTTTATAAAATCAATAATTTTCAATATATACGCAATTATATATATATATTTTTAACTTTTTGGATATTAAAGCCCAAGTATTGTGACCGTAAAAAAACTAACCTGAAATTTTAATGGATGTCAACGTCTCATGACCCCCCGAACCCTAAAAAAGAGTCTTTGCAATGCCGTCTGTCTGTGTGTCTATTAAAACTTAAAATTAAGGGTAGTTTACTGAAGGGCAAAAAGAGAAAAAGTCGATTTTCTAAAAATCGGCTCTAACGATTTTGATTAAATTTCATTTATAAACATTAATAAATATTCCAAACAAAATGGCTACCCTCAATTTTCGGCAAAATGGCTTTAAGGGCCCCGGTCTGATACGTTAATTAACATTTTTTATAATAGCTCAGAAACTATTTGAGATATGAAATTACTTAGCATTACAAATATGTATATATATTTATAATACAAATATTTTATCCGTTACATATTTTTATAAAATCCATAACTTTCAATCTATACGCAATTATATGAATTTTTTTAACTTTTTGGACATTAAAGTTTAAGTATTGCGACCGTAAAAAAAAACTAACATGAAATGTTGATGGATGTCGACGTCTCATGACCCCCACAACCCTAAAAAATAGTATTTGCAATGCCATCTGTCTGTGTGTCTATAAAAACTTAAAATTAAGTGTAGTTTACTGAAGGGCGAAAAGAAAAAAATAGGTTTTCTCAAAATCTGCTCAAACGATTTTGAGTAAAATTCGTATCTAGGCGTTGATTAAGATTATAAATAAACTGGCTATTTTCATTTTCCTATGAAAATGATTTTTAGGGTACTTCACAGAAGCGTTAATTTCCGTATCTCCACAACTATTTGAGAAACTAAACAACTTATCATTGCAAAATTGTATGACTATTAGAAATAAAAAACTTTAATTTGACATATATTTTTATAAAAGCAACAGTTTCTGAGATATTTGCAAATATATTAATACAATTTTGTGAGCTTTAGTTGTAAACATATACTACTTAAGTCCTAACGCAATAATTCTCCATTGCCATAGAGTAATTAAATATAAGTAAGTATCTAAAAAAAGTATGTTATTTTTCCTTAAAGCTCTTAGGAGAAATGTTTGCACAGCAATGATCTATCTCCATTTTAGACTCAATAGTAAATATTTACATTTTTATTGGTCAAAATGTATAAATGAATAATTAAATATCAATGCGATGACTTGAAGATCTGCAACACCTTATAAAATGTTAAAATTTTAACCAGAAATCGAAATTTTAATACGAAGTGTTGACCCTTGTGGAAGACATTAAACTGTTTAAAATGCTCTTAGGTGGACAAAGATGCGACTCTTTTCTCATTGATTATATATCATTGTATAATATTTTATGCGTGTTCTTATGTGGAGTGGTGATGATACAATGTACATTATTCCGTTCAGAAATCTTACGAGTTTATAGAAAGAGAGAGAAAGTCTGTGCGGTGCGCCGTACCATTTATTTTAAAAAATAGCTCAAAAGTTTTTGTTCAAAAATGGTATTGGTGGACTATTTTAATATAATTAATAATAATGCATGTTTATTTTTTTAATAAACCATAAAAAATTATTTTACTTAGGCAACTTTTAGAAAATTTGAAATTTTTTAAAATTGGCCTCGAATATTTGGTTTTAAAATGAGTATCTGGTAATAATTTTTCATGATTAATAAGAATAGACCCTACCTTTTTTATTTTTACAACTAAAATAATTTTACGGTAGGTAACAAAAAACTTCCTTTTGAAAATTGGTAATTTTTAAAAATATATTTGAACAAACCCTCCTTGGTGGTGTAGTTGGCTAACGCGCTAGTCGTGTTGAGCTCAACCGCCGAGGCGTGACGGGGCTGGTTTCCAAATCCACTTGTCCAAATGTGGGCTTTTTCCCTAAATTTCTTCCACTTCCTCCATGCTAATTGGGTACTTACGCTATAATCCATCTGTCACAACGCTCCTAATATTATTAATTATACTTAATTATATATAGCGGTTAGTAAACTATGCTAATTATTATTATTATTATATTATTATTATTATTATTATTATTATTATTATTATTATTATTATTATTATTTGAACAATTTGCTTTTTAATTTATATTTAAAAAGTGTTTATCGTGATTAACAAGATTATTTTGTTTTTATGAGGTATACTACCTTGAGGTAGTTTACTATTAAACTGACCACCTCTTTGACCTAGTGGTCACAGTTCCTACCCACAGATCCAAAGATCTTGGGTTCGAGCCCCAGTGTTTACAGTTGTTGTTTTTTGTGAACAGTGGATCTGGAGCGTGATAAAATCATTCTCATTAGGACAAGTGAGGAGCAACTTGAATGCAAAAGTAGCATCTCTGGTCTAGAAAACCGAGATTAACGGTGGATTTTCCGTTGTCTTGACCATATGAACCCTCTATACACAAGTGTTGGCACTATCTTTGCCAACATGCGGCGGCCACTCGGTTGCTATGGCTCGATTGTGGGCTAACGCCATGGAGTTACTGAAAACCTATTTTTGAAATTTTTCTTCCAAGCTATAATGCACAATATGAGAAAGTTTGTGTGATTGTGTTGTACCATTTATTCTAAGAAGTATCTGAAGCAAATCTTTATGTTAAATGTTTGTGCTTGTTCAGATCAGAGGTAAGGGAGTCGATTACTCCTTGATAACAAAAGACTACAACCTCATCAAGTGGTTTGGGGCTAACGGTTACAGGACCTCTCACTATCCGTATGCTGAAGAGATCCTCGACTTCTCGGATCGACAGGGGATTGTCATCGTCGACGAATGCCCGATAGTGAACGCACAGTAAGACATTGTTTTGCTAATTTAAATTATTCATCATCAACTGTTTACAGCTTGTGGCCGAGTCAGTTTAGTAAAATGTCTCCATATTCCTCTAGCCTTCCACCACTCTTCCGCCTTTGATTTCTTCCAATCTTCTCTTCTCACTTACACACTTTCAGTTATCTGCTCCTCACCTCTCTTTCTTGCCCTTCCTTGCGTCATTTTACTCCATCATTTTCAACATTTTCTTTGGCATCCTCTCTTTTTCCGTCCTCATGACATGCCCACACCATCTCGGTCTTGCTTCCTCTTCTATCTCATGTATTCCCTGTACTACTACTCTTTCCTGGATAACTCCATTCCTAATCTTGTTTCTCCTTGTAACAGCTAACATGCTTCATTCCCACGGTCTCCACTTTCCTAGTCTCTCTTACATTCACTGTCCATGTTTCCGCTGCATATGTGAAAATAGTTAACAAGTATATCCTGTACAACACTTCCTTACATTTCAAGGGCACTTTTCTTCTCCATAGCAGGTCTCTTACACCAAAATTAAGTGTTTTTATTTGATACTATTTAAACCAACCGCAACTTGAATATTCGGAGAAAGTTATCAAGTCTCAACTTGACTGGTTTGTCGGTGACATATAGGTCAGGGTTTGAGTCCCTGATGGATGTGTTAAGTCACCACCCGCCCCCCCAACTATATATTTAATTAATTTTCCTCCATACAAATTAAGGTATACTTTGTTTACTGATACTTGCACTATTTTTGTGAATATGTGGAGAGTCTGAATGAGTAGTAAGACGCAGAGAAAAGATTATATCAGTCCAATAACTAAAAATTAACTTGACTCTAGGACAGGCCCAACACACAGTCACCAGGCCGTTAATTCATCACCGTGAAAGAAGGAAAGGGTGCTGATATAATAGTTTGGTTAGAAAAATGCACGTTAAGTGCCACTAAGAAAATAAACTTCTTCTAGTTTAGTATATCTATTATAATTAAATACATTATATTAGTTCTAATTACGATCGTTTAGTCAGAATTAATTTCCATTTGGTTAATAAAAGACACCTGTAAAGGGTTTGATTTCCGTGTATAGGTGTCAAATTTCAACTATATTTGAATGACTATTCCTGTTACTATTTCACACAAATTGTACCCTTATTATTTTTCTGAAACTGTGAGTAGAGTCTCTTGTAGCCAGATAACGAAATGTTATCGCCAGTTGAACGTCAGAATGAATACTTTTCCTGTAGTTAGTATATTTTTACTGATTTTTTCTTGAACATTATTCAGCAAAAAATTTAAATCTTCATTAGACATACGGCTGACATTTTTGAATAAGCCTTCTCCATCATCTTTTCTGATGTCATTAAGCACACTCTTTCTATTTCGCGTTTTCAAAAAAACTTGACACCCAAATTTTTCGTTGCCTCCTGCTTTTTTTAACCCGTGCCTCCTCGAATAGCTTGGAAAAAATTAAATAGGAACTACAGGCCAAACCAATTTTAGAAGGAGCTGGCGCCATGATGCGTGCACTGGAAACCTAGATGAACGTTCACAAACAAAATGTATTTTCAGAATGCATTCCCGGTGTGGACGAGGCTTTAGCTTTGGTAGCAAAAAGAGAAGATATTAGTCCCACTTCCTTCTTCCTCCGATTTATTTCCCCCTCTCCTCACGCCATAACATCATTAATTGAACTGTATTATAATATGTTATTATAACGACACTTCTAAATGACCATATAAAACCAATGTAGAGTGGCCGACATTGAAAAGAAAAATCACTGAATTTATCTTAACGGCTGTCAAAAGTTGACAAGTTCAGAGCGCACACTTTGGTGTAATGTTAACCTATTAGGAAATACTTATTATTTGCTTAGTAATACTATATTATCAATAAAAAGCATGTTATCAAATGATTATAAAAGTACCTACTTCCCAAATAGTTGTTGTATAACGGGACTTTTTGTAGCTTGAAGGAACAAAGTATATTAATAAAACTAATATAATTTTGGTTTTGTGGTTGTGGCAAACAAAAGATATTATAGTGCATGAAATAATAGTTTAAAAAGTATTATATTCACTAATATTTGTTATAACTTAGAAAAAGCGTTATACAAAATATTAGTTTCAAAGTAAAAAAGATTTTATTTTCTACACACATGCGCATGAACACATCCGAAGAAGGTTTATATGAAGTCATCAACCGTTTCGTTTGGCTTGTCATCTTAATTTGTGAGGAGAATGCAGCCTTTTAAAAGCTTAAAAGTATATTTTAAGTGAACCACATACGCCATTTCTACAAAAATAGAAACATCTAAATGGTTATTTCATAATTTGGTGTTTCAATAATGTAAAAACGGTTAAAAGTAAGAGGTAATTTAAAAAAAAATTGTGAAAGTTTTAATTGCCTAAAGTAACAACAACTCAACCAATGGTCTGGTAGACCATAATGGTTTGGCGCCATCTACTCTCCTACCGTAGATGGGGCTTAGTTTGGTTGATGACCATATTTCCAGTGGGTTTTCTGACGAGCTCCTCAATAACCACAAGACGTCCCTGTCGGAGCTTATTCGGCGGGACAAAAACCGCCCTTCTGTCATCATGTGGTCCATCGCAAACGAGGCAGACACTGATGAGGACGACGCCATACCTTACTTCGAGTAAGTTAATTTTTCAAGTTTAAGATTTAATGTAGTAGTATTGTTATCACATTATGGCGCTACTGCCTTTGAGGTTATGGGTATGCCCTGGGGAATAAGGGGTTGATTGGGGGGGGGGGGGTCTCCCCAGTGTACCTGACCGAGATACGAGTCTTAACGCTTTAAAACGGATATGTGTCATAACGGTCATAAGGTGTAAGTGGGTGATATCACAATTGGTCCTGGCTGTTTAATGTAAACAAGTAATTACAGTTTCGCCCACTAGGTATCTCTACTATCGAATCAGTTCTCGTCCCCCTGTTGCTAAAGGTGCTAACCCAACTTACCCCAGGAGATATATATCTTTATTGTACTTCATCCAAGAAGTGAAGGAAAAGGTTATCCACTTCCCCGCCCCCCCAAATCCCCCTCAAAAAATCAAATAGGAGAAATTTAAACTTTTGCGATTTCGACGATGAATTTTATGATGATATGTTCTGACTGGTTTTTTATATATATATTTAATGTAAATTTATTACACTAACTTACATTACACTTTTACATTCTTCTTTATTTCCCTCTTAGATTTATTTGAGGAGCTTTTTGGGATGTTCGCTAAAAACAGCGGAACCGATTTAGGTCGAGATAACGCAAATGGGACAGGTTTTACAGACAGAGCTGGCGCAGGGTTATTCTATTAGTAGGCTACGTGAGCTTCGCGCACACATTAAAAAAAATATTTTAAAAAATTATCGAGCTGAAGTAGCTCAAGTAAACAAGTGAATTTTTCAGTTTCATTTGACACTATCTACAAACTAATATTGAACTAAGAATATCCCATTTATGATTATTATATTGCATAAATATGTATATCAATTATTAAGTTATTAGATCACTAAATATATTTCATTAAGTAAAATAATTTGTCATTGTCTCACAATTGTGAATTATATCAAATTATTTCCTAATTTAATTAGTTAAATTACTTTATGTAACTGTACATAAAGTTTCTAAAACTAGTTTGAATTATATATATATATTATTGTTTCCTCCTATTAATTTAGTTCTGATCAAGTAATTAATGTAATAATCTAGAATAATAACCTAAACGAATCATACTTTGTATATATATATATATATATAATTATGTATATCGCTAAATACTGGTGGGTTTATGAACATTTAGAGCAATGATTGGTTTTTATTATTTAGTTTGTAGAAAACATATTTATCTTTTAGTGAAAAATATTTCCTTTTCAATACAGGGAAGTAGTGACCCATGTGAAGTCATTAGATCGAACCCGAGCTGTCACTCAAGCTATTAACAAGAGCTACAAGACTGATAAAGTGGTAAGCACATAATTGTTTTACAGTAAATACAGATAAATCCCTTGGAAAGGGCTTACTACAATCATGCGACGACATATAGATAACTTTTTTTTTAGCACAAGTCTTACTACCATTTCTGGTTGTAGCCTACTCATAAGTACTTATTACGTTAGTGTATGAAAAATGAGGAAGGTTTAATTTAGAGGAAGTGTACCCAAACTTTAGTGAGGAGATAGAGAGAGAGAAAGAAATTTAGAAAGAGTGGAAAACCATTTAGGAAAAACAACCCTCAGTACACCCAACCATGATTTCAACCCTGATCTCCTCGTCACTGTCATTCCAGCGAGTATTGCGAGAGTGACGCCATAGACCATATAGCCACTGGAGAGACGTTACTGGATCTACTTTCACGTATTCATACTTCAGGCCATGTTATCTGCAGCCTTCACTTTCGATAAATATTATCAATAAAAATAAAATAATACCAACCAAATAGTAAAATATTATCAATGCTAGCCACAAAAAAAAGGGCATATTTTCTAAAAGGCCCTTCCTATGCAAATTGGACTGTCAGTGCATTCACTTCCTTGCGGTTGGGTCGACAGGCCCAGTTTCTTGACGTTATCTGCATCAACGAGTACTACGGTTGGGGTAGCACCGTGGGGATACAGGAGGTAGTGAAACACCAGGTGATGGTTGACGTCACCAGCTGGCACCAACTCCACAACAAACCTGTCGTGGTCTCAGAATATGGCACGGACACCATGGCGGGCTACCACAGTGTAGGTGTTCCTGTTTTTATTATGTTTTATAATAATAATAATGCCACTCTGCATGTCACCTTTTTTCGGGGCCAGTCCCCGAGAGCGAGTGAAAACCATTCCGAGAAAACAATTCTCACTACACCCGACCGGGATCGAACCACAATCTCCCTGCTATCAGCAGCCTATTCTAATGCGAAGAGTGACATATTGGAACATGCGGCCACCGAAGTGGGTACGAACCCTTATTATTGATTCACCCTAAGCTGAGACCTGATGTAAACAAAGCCACGTGGAAGTCTATGCTCTGCTTTGCTACTGAACGGACTTCTATGTTTACTTTCGGTCTCAGGCTAGGATGGACCAATAATTAGTGATTGATTGGAGGACGGTTTCAGTTGCCGAGTTCCGGAGGATCGGAGGAGTATCAGAGGAAGTCATGTCCCAACAGTTCGAAGCCTTCGACGAGGCCCACAGTGAGGGATACCTCGCTGGAGAAATGATCTGGAACTTCGCCGACTTTATGACAGATCAAAGTAAGAGGAGCATTTTGTCGTGGAGCGCTCATATCTGAAAATAAGACGAATATTTTTTTTTTTTACAGTGATAAAATATGATATACAAACTTTTTTTTTCCTCGTCTCACTATCCACTCGGTTTATACGCAAGCATTTAAAATTGGAGTAAGGAGGAGGATATAATGTATAGGAAGTGTACCATAATTTCTGTGGAGGGAGAGAGAAATAATTTAGAACAACGTGAGTCAACCATTCACGCAGCCACGGGACTAAATGCATAGTGCAGAAAACATAGTGGGTCACAAGCAAAATTAAAAAAAAAAAAAAAATTGGTCGTGGTAATAAATAAGTAAAACTTCTAGTTTTAAAACATTTACCTCAAACCATTATACAAGTACAATTTAGTTGTTTAATAACTATATCAATATAATTAGTAGTTTATCTTTGTGCTAGAAGTTTTTTTATAACGCAGATCGGTACTACTCTCTTTTCTATTATTTATATAAAACCCGTTGAGATTGGTTGAGCAGATGGGATGAACTACACTTATTTTGGAAAAAAAAAACCACCCTTATCACTGAACTTAGATTCTAACATCAACCTTCCCGGCTTCACGTCACTCGCAGCCCAGTCTCCAGTAACAATGGTCGACCTCGGTGGTCTTGGGGTAAAGTGATCGCCGCAGGACCCGATATTCGTGAGTTCAAACCTAGCCAGGGTCGACGGATTTTTCTAGAGCAATAAAAATCCAAAGGACAGTTTCCTTCGGAGGGTAAGTAAAGCCGTTGTAGATCCCATGTCGATTGTGGCATGTAAAAAAACCCTGGAAGGTATGTGAAAATACCTTTCCCGGAAAAATTGATAGGACCTTTTGCTCTCGCTCATAGAAAATTCTCTTGTGCTGATATAATCAGTCGGTTCATAAAGTGTACGATAGATACCTCAAATAATTAAATAATAGTGACAGTGGTACCGTAGAACACTCATTTGATTGAATCATATACTGTAATCTCAATACTAAGGATGTTTATATCTATATTGTTTAAATGCTCTCTCCTTTCTAATGTAGGTGCACGTTCTCTCAATTACCCTCCTCATCCCTACCCCAATTATTAAACCGTTAAGATGGGGGTGTAGGGAACGCAAGTCAAAGTCTTTGTCTTTGCAGGTTTTATATTAAAACATTTTTTGTCAAAATAAATCAAATATTGCTCCAGTAGAATTATAGAGTTTAATTTTCTTCACATGTTGATATCAACGGATGCTGAATATCTGTCATAAGCATAGAGGCATTAGATGAGAAACTTTATAATGAAGAGAAAAACCTGTAATTAAATTCCAGGACACCCAAAATAAATATTCAAGAACTGTTGAGGTCACCATTAGAAGGAAATTAAACTCTTGTTTGTACTGGAGGATTATTTGATTTTTTATACCAAAAATACTACCCTTAGCTTGCGTTCCCTATACTCCCACCTAAATTAATAACCCTTGTTTTAAAAAGTACGAGCTTTTTTTTTAAACTAAAAAAGTCAGTGTTGTTTCTTTGATAGCTTTATTTTTGTTTCTTTGATAGCTTTATTTGCTAAAATGGCTGTCAATATAACGTTCTATGTGCAGTAGTTATAAGGCCATGCATTTTGTTATGTCTAAATATAGATTCCTGTCCTCGCAGGAACGAAGCGTGTGAACGGTAACAGGAAGGGCATGTTGACTCGTACAAGGCAGCCCAAGGCATCTGCCCATCTTCTGAGGCGGAGATATCATTCCCTCGCAAGGAAGCTAGATAACGCCACCATCGCACGACCAGCAGATAGCGACACTCATCTCTACGTATCTTCTTGGTTTGCGCGCTCCCCGCAAGGAGTAGGTGAACTGTAAGAATGAGGTCTTTGCAAGGCTTCATTTTTAATTTTAATTTGACGAAAAATTAGTTTTAGATAAGAGTTTTAAAATTAAGAACGCATTTTACCACATAATTTTAAAATGTTTACTTATGACGTAGAAATAAGTTGTCTCTGCCTTTAAGATATTACTTTAATAATTACATTGATTAATGACAATCGATTATGTTTTTTTTTATAATTGAATAGTTTTATTTGATTTTTGCAATGTCTTATTTAAAGGTAAAACATTCCAAAACTTTGTGAGTGATCAAATTTACTTCTTTTATTTTAAATAACAAATTATATTCAAGAAAGAAATCTTTTTAAATCCACACACTGTCACAGAAAAGCCTCCTTAAGGAAAGTAAACATTTATAAATCTCTATTTTTAACTTTAAAAAAATTCGGAATGTTATTGAAAATGCAGGGAAAACCAATATCGTGGTAAACTAATAAAAGTGTGAAAATATCCACGTAATAATTCTGTACTTTCACGTAATTGAAACTTTAAAAAAATATTTGAAAATTTGTAAACGTTCTCGTGCATACGATAAGGTAGCTACTTTTTTTTTTTTTTAAGGAATCAAAGCTTTATCCCACTTAGTGTTGAGTTTAGGCAATAGTACAAATAGTTCAAGAAAGAATCGTGCGTTAGCAGCAATAATAAATTACAATAACGTTAAACAAGTTTTCGTCATGGTTTTAAAAAAGATACAAAAGGATATCAGGTGAACATGCCTGCCTCACTTGAAAGATAGCTTGGTTGTCTAAATCTAAGGCGTTATACTCGGTCTTTACCTTATAGTTGATAAATGCCTCGCTAGAGCTCACCCACCTCAATATTATTATTATTACGATAACTTTCGCAAAGAATGGAGTACCATACCATTCTTTTATTAATTATTATTTGATATGTATATTTGAACACAGTATTATTTCAGGATACAATTTAGAATCTAATAGGGCTTGGTGAAGAACGCTATTAACACTAGACACTAAATTTTAGCGCCAAGAATAATATTCTAGCATTACAAATCCGTGAATTAACATCAAAAATAAAATATTTTACTAACCAGCACACACACTATACATGTTTATTAGGAACATATATTTTAAATAAATCCACCAATATTCGTTTGGGAAGAGGGTAAAAATTGTACACCCATAGTATTGAAATGAGCTCTTCTGATTCCAATAGAGGCCCAAACCCTGGTCTCTTAGGTCATAGCTCAGCAACTAAGCTTACACGCATGAGAAGGATTTTGGTATAAACGACGCTCTGGAATGACTTTTTGCTTTCCAGAATCCTTCTATACATTAAGATTCTGATAATAAAAAGAGCCTCTCAGAAGGACCTTCCTACAAAAATCCAAACTTGGTTTTCATTTATATTTGACCTTCCTACTTTGTAGTGATGAGAACGAGATCAATGCCTTTGCTCATTGTTTCAGTGTTAAATATGTAAATATTAACGTGAGAACTTTTTTTGAATGTGAATAATTTGTATTGTAATAAAAACCATAAGTGTAAATCATGGGCACCCGCAGAAATTTTTCCAGGTGGGGTCAAAATATATTCCTCCGCCCACACACACACACACACACCGCGCGCGCGCGCACCCACACGTACCTGGAAAAACCTTTGCTGGGAACTAGCATTATAATTGCATTTTAAAGATACTAACAATACAGCAACACTTGATATCTTTTGTTTTCTCTGTTATCAGACTAGAAGATTATTATGAAATGTCGACAGTTGTTTAAAATGTAGTGACAGGTTTTATTCGGAAACGCGTCTAATGAGTGTGGTAATCATATACCACGGTTGTAAATCTGATAGTTGTTAAATGTTGGAAGAAAAAAATTGTAAGGCAAACTATAAGATTAAAAAATGATAGCAATTTTTCTTATCAAAGAAAAAATAATTCCAGTGGGGGGCAACCCCCCTTTGCCCATTACTGTGGGTGCCCATGGGTAACTTGTTTTAACCTCACTGTGATCCACGAAAAAAAAAAGCTCAATGCCAACACGGCATATGTTAACAGATTGACAATAAATGGAATTCTACCATTTACTTCTGAAAATACTTTACAGAAAAGTGGAAACTTTAATAATAGGATGTTTGTAATATTTATTCAATCAATATTTCTCATACCTTTTGCATTATTTTATATGAATAGTCACAGAGTTCAGAACGGCTTGTTTGCCAGGTAGTAAGAACGTGGTAAGAAGGGTGTGGTATGGTCAAGTTACAACAGTTAGTCATACGTCAAATAATTTGATACACACCAGTGACTCTTAATGAATGGTATAAAATTTTAACATAATAACTTATTTTACCAATGCAAGCACATATTTTTGTGTTTTATTAAGGAAAAGCTTCCTTCGTGATTTGTTACAACACAGACCCTAATTCTTATAGGAAACCCACTTTCAATCACCAACATTGATTGAAAGTCACTAAAATTTGACATTTTATAAATATTTTTATTTGATTTATTAATTAATTAAAAGTTATCAAAAGCTTCCAATAATACTTTCATATTGATTACTGTATAACTTATCTTAATATTACTAACGAAATGGATCAATAATCTAAATACAGATGTAGTATTTTTTATTTACGCCATTGGGGCAACATGAGTTTCCAGTTTTCAAACATCAAAATTTCCATGTAAATCAGACTTAACATGTTTTGAAGTGAAGAGAGAGATTTCAATGTACAAATGAAATAAATCCTGTAAACACCACCATCAGAAACCCTACAACAGTGGGCACATGGGAAAAGGCATGGGGCTCCCCTTGTCCGATTTTGCGGTGATGGGAAGGTCGGGGCTAGAATCACCCACCGGTTGTATTTAGGTGTGAGTTCCTAAATGTGCTTACATTTTTCCTCCGTGCAAATGTAGGTACATTCTCTCTAAATTTTACCTTCCGTATCTCTACCCTGTTGGTATGAAAATCCGTATAGCCTGGACGGGTGGTATAAGACGTGGTGTATATAAAAAGACACGTTAGTATAGTTACACCCACTTTGGTGGCCGCATGGTGTAAGGCGCTACTCTCGCAGTAGACTAGACTGCCGATGACGGAGAGATCGAGGTTCAAATCTCGGTCGGGGGTACTGAAGGTGTTATTTCCAAAATTGTGTTCCACTCTCCCTCCACAAAATGTGGATACACTTCCTATAAACATAACCATCACCCATAAAACTATTAGTTTAACTATAGTACATAAGCGTATAACCCAAACGGTTAGTATTTATTTATTTATTTATTTTGAGCACCGCGTCTTACTACCCGTTTGGTTTATACGCTTAAGTAGCCCCTACTAATTACACTAATGGGTTAAGAATTGGGAAATTTAAGTTTAGAGGAAGTGAACCTGCATTTGCGTGGAGGGAGAATGGAAAACTATTCAGGAAAAAACACCACTAGTTCACCCGACCGAGATTCGAACCTTGATCTCCCCGTCCTCTACAGTCTAGCTCAACACAAAACTAGCGCGTTAGCTAACTCAGCCACTGAGGCGGGTTGAACGGGTAGTAATACGTGGTACTAAATAAAAATAGTTATATTTTTTATATAATATATGTATGTAATAATTACTTTATACTGACAAACTGTCAGACTGCGAGTACTGGAAGTATTATACAAGCTATTTTAAAAAAGCCACTCAGTAAAATATATTCTAATCTGCCCACTAAAAATAAACTGTTTTTGAATAGTTTAGTAAGTGTTGCAAAATTCGTGACAAAAGAATAAACCATCTAAAAAGGGGGATATAATTAAAATGCAGGAATTCGACTGAATGTTTGTGTCTTTCTCATTCAAAAAGAAACAAGGCGCTCAGTAAAACACATACAAAGGAATCTTTTCAGTTCAGTGAACAAACAGGCATCTTTTAGTCAAGGGGTAACTATTAAATAATATAAGGATATTAAGGATGTAAGTACCAAACCACTTTTATTAACTATTACCGAGCGCTGAGGTACCAGCTATGCAGTTGAGTTTTAGAAATAATAAGAGGTCGAAGTTTGAAACAAAATATTTATAAGGTGAACATTCTAAAGATTATAGTTTATATATATATTATAAATGGGACGTTCAAATCCAAGAATCCCTTGAGTCCTATGATATTTGAAAAACTTGAGATTCGTAAAAATCTCAAAAAAACTATCTTTGACACAATTTATGAATACCTTGACTTAATATAGCAATTTTAAGCAATAACTGGTAAAAGTAAATAAAAAGACTGTATAGTTGGAAGGGTAACAAAAACATATAAAAAAGAGGACAAATTTGTGTGGATATAGCTAGTTACTAAAATAAAAATCTCTTTGTTGTTTGTAACGTAATAAACATGACCAACAAAATAACATTTGCCAGTGGTACCAAACCTTAAGCAAATTATTTTTAAATATTTTCACTCTAACGTGTACATTTTTAATGACTCGAGGATTCGAACTCAGATTTGAAATTCGAAAGAAAATTTTAATGTTTGGATTCGAGATTCTTACAAGCTGACTTAATTTTAAAATACCCATTCCTCAAATTACCACTGTGAAATTTTACAAATAGTAAACTTCAAGGCCATGATGGAAGTAGTGGCCGTAGCCCTTAGCTGTCAGAATACAAACATGTTAAAAAAAAATTAAAACATATTCATGCCGGACAGTATCGGGAATTTTTACTAGATAAAAATAAATCTTGGTTCTACCTCCCTCACAATGGTATTTCAGATTTTAAAATGTAATTTTCCTTATAGTTAAATATACAAAAATAATATATAAAGTAAATAGTAGGCCGTACCTATTAAATAGGGGAATAATATGTGATTTTGTGCTATGATCATAGCTGAAATATATTAAATACCAAATATAGATACAAAAAGCTTATAGTAGAACGTTGCTACCAACTCTTAAATTTTTATTGTTCTAAAATAAAACACCCTGTTCCCCATATACATTGTTTACTTCTACAAAACATTATGTTAGAAAATAAATCATTGCCTAAGTGGTTTAAAGCGATATCTGTTTTCACTTCCACCATTATGCATATTCCTAACTTGGTTGATATACACATGACCTTATATAGATGCATTAATACATTTTACAATACTGTGATGAATAATGTAATATTAAAAACAGTAAATACCAGTCTGAAATCATCCACTCAAGTTTTAAACTTTGATATCTTCACCACTATTTCGATAAAAAAGAAGATATGACCTACTTTACTCAAATCTAACGTCCTGTGAGATTTTCCATAATATCCGCCTTTTTATCTATAACTGTATTGTTGACTAAAATAAGTTTACAAACATCTTTGACGCGTGTGAAAGATTCAGAAATCTTAAATAATATTTTCTAACATTATCGGGTGACCTGGTGGTCTAGGGGTAAGGTGTCAGACTTCTGTGCTGAGGGTCCGGGGTTCAATCCTCGGTCCCGGCACAGATTTATCTGATTACCAAACCCTTCCTTCACCTCTGACAAGACGTGTATTAATCACAACTTGTGAATGTGAGGAATGCCAGGCCTCCACCGTGGTTCGGATTCCACGTTAAACTGTAGGTCCTCCATTTTCATCTCACAATCACCCTACCATTGCACATTAGCGTAAGTGCGTATAACCCGAACGGGTAGTAAGACGCGGTGCTAATAATAATAATAATCTAACATTATTGTAGTTAAGTTTCCATGTTTTTCAGGACTATCAAACATTTTTAATATTGTGATAGAAAACCACATTGTTTTCCAAATTGTCAAAATACAAATATAAATGAATCCAAATTAAGACCTTCTAGAATATTTTAATTGCTATATAACCACTCTAATAAAGTTACTGAAGTTCGAAAGCCTTAGGGCCAGTTTCATAGTCAGATTTAGTACGCCTCAAGTGCGCGCTATACTAAATACAAGACGTCACCTACCTGAAATTGAATGGAATGGGTCAGTTTCATATGCGAAACTGGCCCATTCCATTTTGGTCTAGGTAGGTGTCGTCCTGTATTTAGTATCGACTCGCACTTTAGGCTCATTAAGTCTGACTATGAAACTGGCCCTTTGTATTGAAACTTTACTTATTTACTTATCCTATGGCATTAAGGCCTCGAAAAGTTCATTGCCGCACTTACAAAAGTACGCGACATATCCCTATTTAGAGCTAGTTCCATCTAGTCTACCTCATTAGTCATTACACATTATCCCTAGTTCTATCTAATCCACCTCATTACCGATTACACACTATCCCTATCTTGAGCTAGTTCTATCCAGTCCACCTCATTACACCCTATCCCTATCTTGAACTAGTTCTATCCAGTCTACCTCATTACACCCTATCTCTTTCAGGTCCATTCTAACGTTATCCTCCCATCTTCGTCTAGGTCTTTCCAATGGTCTCTTCCCGTTGGGTTTGCCAGCAATACCTTGAACACGGTTCTAGATTCTTCCATTTGCGCTGCCATGTCCTTCCCACCGTAATCTACGAGATTCGTTTATTCTAACAATGTCTTGTGATTAGTTAAAACTATAATAAATGTGTTAATAATGTTATTATGTATAACAATGACAATATTGTGCAAGGTCACCAACAATGTTCTTTCTATACAAGGAGCACAGTAGTTTTCGACAATATTTGTTTATAAGCAATTTAAAAAGTGGTAGGCGCATCACAAACTATAGTACGACTAAAATTTAGCAAGATTACTTTGTAAGGCCAACATTGTTAAAAACTACAATTAAATAACTCTTTAATAAGGGACTTTTCAATGCTAGACTAAACAGTAATGTAGGCCTATTATTAATTAGTTGCTTATTCGTTTTGAAGTATGGTAGCCGTAAATCAAAACATGTTACGAAAAATAAAATAAAAATAAGAAAATTGTTCCCGTACCCATGAAGAAGAAATCAAGTAGCATGATTTATTATAACACCGCTTGTTAGAAGCTCGGGGAGTACTTGTCATGAGCCCATTCTGGTGGCCGCATGGTCTAAGGCACTATTCTCTCCGTAGACTAAATTGCGATTACAGGGAGATCGAGGTTCAAACTCGGTCGAGTTCACTAAGGGTAGTTTTTCTACAATGGTTTCCCACTCTACCTCCATGCGAATGCAGGTACACTTCCTCTAAATAAAACATTTCTAATCCCTAAAACCACTAGCGTAATTAGTCCATGGGCGTATAACCCGGATGGGTAGTAAGATGCGGTGCTAAAACAAACTGTTCATGTTTTGGAGATTCGTCCTTCCATCCTGCACGAGACTGCGAAAGAAACACCCGGGAGAGACAGAGGTGACTCAAAGAGAGGGAAAAAAGGTGGTTAGAGGGGGCGACTTGTTTGTAAGAAGAAAGGTCGTAGGAGAAACAAGGAACGTGACAGAGAAAAGAAGCGGTGGACTGGTTCCATGCACTCTCGGTCTGTGCGTTGCATGGTTACCCACGGCGCGCTGAGATCGGCACATTTTAAACTGTGCGCGCGCGCAGAGCACATGACTCACGTGTGTGTCTTTTTATTTTTTCCGCTACGATCCGCTCAGCTGACGCGCGCGAACCTACAGAATTAAGGATTTTATTTTATTTTTTCACTTCAAGACACGCGTTACACACAAGTACTTATTGAAAAAGTCTCACAAAAAACAAAAACCACGCGTGTTTATTAAAAGTGGTGGTCTATCAAATATTTTAAGTTTGGTGTGGAGTATTATTTATTTTTTTCCTTTTCGCTCTGTTTTGAACAGAATCCCTTCAACTGTCAAGCAAAGATTTTGCTGGCGAAGCCGGTGTGTGTTCTTTTCAATTTGTTAAAACCAAACTATCGGAGAGAGGGGTGAAAAAAAACTGGTCACTTTTGTGACGGGGGTTTTTCTTTTCTTGTTGGATGTTAAAAGAAGGAAAGGTGAAGAAGGGGAGCAAGATTTTGAAAGGAGCGTTATCAAGTATTCTTTTGACAGCTGCAAGATTCGCCGAGTAAAGGTAAGCAAGCACATGGGCTTTTGTACATTTACTTTTAGGTGGCAAAGAAACACTTTTATTGTGCTTGGAACGAAGGAAAAACTTTTTTTTTTAATCCAAATAAAAATTTTGATAGGGGAAATGTTCTGTATCAGAGAGAATTAATTACGGAAACTTACAAGCTTTATATATGAGCTTTGTTGTTGATTTTTTTTTTTTAAAGAAAACATAATCCGAAGAGCGTTCGTTAGCTCACTGGAGGATTATGAATTTTACACATTAAAATAATTTGTATCTATAAAGAATTTAAAAGACAATGTAAGGTAAAAAAATGTTTACATTTGTATTATTAATTATTGTCATAATAATAAGCAAGAAAAAAAATGGTGGCAAAAAGTTGTAAGATTTTATATAATATTGGTTTATGTTTTCAAATATAAACTAGAAACTAAAATGAATACTTTCTCCAATGTGAATCATAGTGACAAAAAAAAAAAAGATACAAACGTTTATATTAGTGTAAAGAAATAACATTTAACCAAATGATAGGAAAAATAGTTTCTGGCGTTCACTGTGAGCATAATTATAATAAACCCAGCTATCTCTATCGTTAATATAATAATTATTATCATATTAGCGATAGAGATAGCTGGGTTTATTTGAAATGAAAACAGTATTGTTGGTTTCGCAGTAATGCAGAAAAAGGAGATAACAATTCTCCAGACTAATATTTTGGTTTCGCTTGAAATTTACAGCACTTTTTATTTGATTAATAACGACTTTTACTGCTTTTTTTTTTAAGTTAGTCAGCACTGTTAAATGAAATATCCCGAGGAATTACATAAAAGATTTTAGTCATGTTATTCGAAATAGCGTTCGTTCTATAATTTAGCATGTTTTTTTTTTACCTGTGTGATAGTTTAGCTTGACCTCTCGTATTGTAGCCAGAGTTAACCAATTCTGGTCTGAAAATACTATTTTAATGTATTTATCTTATAAACATAAACCCCATTTTGAAACATTATTAATTTATTTAAGGACATTAAGTACAAATATTTACACATTTCGACAGTTGAAACTTGTTTTTAATTGAACCTAGGTTTCGCTATTGTTTAGGTTTTAGTCTACAAGTTCTCTAGAACAAGTTTGTTAGTGAGAAATAGCTGAAACTGCAGTGTTGTTCTTTTGTCAACTCGCACATTAGCCTCAGCCTCATTTCATGCTAACGTTTATTAGTTCTTCAAGGTTTAAGATATTTAAAACGATTCTTCTTTAAAATAAGTGTTTACACTAAGGCAGTGATATTCAACCTGGAGTAAGCATACTCCCAGGGGTGTGTTAATACATCTTAGAGGGTATGTAAAACTTATTATATATATATTCATAAAATAAACAGTGAATAGGGTTAGCCACAAGAGACCTGGATGTAAAAACTTGTGATCTCGGAGCACCAGTTTTATTTTAAATGTAGATTACAAAATATGTATAAATTGAATTATTCCTCAACATCTTTGGAGGTATAAAATTGGAGATAAATTATACCTGGGGGTACGCGAATAAAAATGGTTTAATAATACTGTACTAAGACACTGATATACTTTTAAACTGAACTTGTTTTAAAAATAAATTAATGAAAATACGTGGGTATTGTGAGAATTTCTTTGCTAAGGAAAATTAGTAATATATTTTAATTATTTATGATCAACCTATCGTTTCCAAGAGTGCGATCTGCATAACCATTACTGAAAAATTGAGGAATGTCTTGCCTCCAGGTCATTCACCAATATCTAAGGAACTTCTACACTATTGCTTTCCATCCATTAATTATTTCACAGTTTTTCTCTACTAGCATTACTTATGAAATCTCTCAACGAAATTATCGGACCTGTATTATTACAACCAACTCAATTTTCATAGCAACCATCAGATATGTGAAATTTTGCTACCAACGCCGTGAAAAATCTAGAAAATGTTGCAACTTGTAATCAGTGGGTAATGATAAAAATACGTACTAGAGAAAATAATAATTTATAATAGATTGTGATGTAAGAAAAATTATTATAAAGGTAATTTATTAACCTACGCTCGTACAGTTTAAGTGACATAATACTTGTATACATGTTATATATCGCTATAATTTATTGTATGATAACAATATTTTACTATTCAATAACGATAATAATATAATAATACCTCTAATAGTTAGTAAAAAAATTGAGGTGGATGTATTATTCCACCTTCCTCTTCCTTATCTAAAAAGTGTAACTATATGGATAGCCCTGTTGGATAGTAAGACGTGGTGACCCACTTTGGTGGCCACATGGAGATCACGGTTCGAATCTCGGTCGGGTGTAATGAGCGTGGTTTTTCCTAAATGGTTTTCCACTTTTCATCCCTGCAAATACGGGTACGCTTCCTCTAAATATAACCTTCTTAGTCCCCAAAACCATTAGTGTAATTAATACATAAGCAAATAACCCGAACGGATAGTAATACGCGGTGCTAAAAAAAATACATGGGGCATAACCAATTACCATCTGAGCTATACACATATTTACAATATTGAGGTAGGGAGCAATAGTTTGTACTTTAAATGAAGTGTACTCGTATTTGCGTGGGAAAAAGGGTGTAAAACTATTTAGCAATAAAACACCCTCAGGCCTTGGTCGGGATTCTAAGCCTGACCTTACCTTAACAGGAAAACCAGACAAGATGAGCCTGGCATCTAGTCTGCGAGGCGGGTAAGAATATACGTTTCAATCATGCCAGGAATATATCCCAGGAACCCCAGGATCCCTAGCTCCATAGGATGACGTGCTACCAACTCATGTTGGTCTAAAAAAAAAATGCTGCCGAGTATTTAAAAGTTTACCCGCGTCGGTGGCTGAATGGTCTAAAGTGTCGCTCTCGTGTTAGACTGGCCTGCTAATGACGGGGAGATCGGGATTAGAATCTCAGTCAGTTATACTAAGGGTGGTTTTCCTACATGGTTTCCCACTCTACTTTCACGCAAATGCGGTTATATTACCTCTAAAATGCTTCCTTACTCATCCCTACTCCATTAGAGTAATTATAATATATTCATATAATCTGAACAAGTCGTAAGATGCGGTGATAAATAAATAAAAAATTGTTTGAGCCATACCTGTGATTGCAACGCCAGTCCCGCTCTCAACATGCAGGATTAGCAACCGGCCGTAGCGAATGGTGTGTCGGGTTGCCTAACTTGGCGGTGAAAGTGAAACCGCCTCGCGTTCTAGAGGATGTTATTACCCGTATGGTTACTTGCATCCAATTCCATCTCATTGCCTAACACACCGTGATCACGTCAACAAAATAGTGTTTACACTGTAAGCACTTTGAGGCACGGACGTCCTGAGACAGACGCTGGCTGGGGTTTACGGCGGTTACGTGGCCTTAGTCAAGGTCATCGGCGCAGCTGGGTTTTTATTTGTACGCCACCATCGGCTACCAAAAAAAAAAAAAATAGAATGTAAGTCATCACTGGAACGGGACACCTTAGCTCAGTCGGTAGTGTCTGCCTACTGAGCTAAGGGTCCCGGGTTCGTTTCCCGGCATGGTCGAAACATTTATCATTGCTGAAATGAGGGTTTACCCTTTCACATTGATAAATTAACGGCCAAGGTCTCGATGTTGTGCCTGTTCTAGTTCTTAAATTCTATTATAAGGCACGTTAAGCTACGACAGGTCTAGCCAACCGGTAGTGAAAAATATATAACTTGAATAAAAAAGCGACCCGGGCCATAGGTTGAAAACAGTAGGTAATGGATGTAAAGTAAAGTAAGTCATCGCTGGGCAGGGGTTTATACATAAATCACGTGACGGTGTTGAGAGGGGTGAGGGGGGAACTCTAATATCTACAAGATGTTACATCAAGGGGAAGATGGGTACATAACAGCGCTATGTAACACAGATGTACTTAAATATTAATTTTTAATTACACTAATTTGTTAGAGATGAATAAGATTGAATTTATTGGAAGTGTACTCTGATTTGCGTGGAGGGAGAGTAAAACAACCATAAACCCTCAGTACACCCGACTTGGATTCGAACCCCGATCTCCCGGTCATCGGAAGTTCAGACTATCGCGAGAGTGATGCCTTAAGCCAATCGGTCCCCAAAGCGGAATACTTCATTTTAATTTTCTACATACATAAAAATTATATAATCACACGCATTTTTGGACATGCGGACAAGAGTGTCAATTTCGTATGGTTTGGTTTTCCTGTGATGGGGAACTCAAGGTTCAAATCCCGGCTGGGTGTACAAAGGGTTTTTTCTAAATGGTTTCCCGCTCTCCCTCAATGTAAATGGTGGTACATTTCGTTTAAAAGCCTACCTTCTCATCTTTATACCATTATTATAAATACATTGATACTACAGGCAGGTAGTCACTAGTGAGACGTGTGGCAAAAAAATAAATAAAAAATAAGCCAGTATGTGACCTCACAAATGACCTATTTTCATCCTAAGTCTATCGATTTCTCGTAGTTTAAGGTGGGATGGATAGGAATTGCGAATCAAGTATTTTGGTGGTTCTTATAACAAAAAAATTCATCCAAACGGAATATTTCTCCAGTAGTTACATTTCGTTTAATTTGCCACACATAGTACATAGTAAATAGAAAGCGTGTCATGGTCATCACGACATTTGACTAGAACATTTTATTTCTATTTAAAAAATAATCTCATCAAATACGTCTATGTTCATGAGATATTTTCAAGAACTGTTGAGATTACGTTATGTAGCAAATTAAACTAAACGTGAGTTATGTAAGGCCAGTGTTTTTGCAGTTTTTATAGCAAAACTTTGGCTTTTTTTTTCCAAAATACTCTTAAATAAAATATTTCTTCAGGAGACACATAGGGTTTAATTTTCCTCACATGGTGATATAAGCAGTCATCTGTTATGAGCAGAGTGGCATTAGATGACAAATTCTTAAATGAAGAAAAGAAGTTGTCATTAAATTCCAGAATACCCTTGACAAATATTCAATAATTGTTGATGTCACCATGTGAAAAAAATTAAACTCTATGTTTCTACTTAAGAAATATTTAATTTTTTACCAGAAAAAAAGTGTTGATAATATAAAAACTGCCCCTTTTATCATGTTCCATACATTCCCACCTTAAGGTGCGGCAGAAAGGAGCGCGAGTAATTTTACAGTTTTTATAGCTTTACATTTTTTTGGCTAAAATAGATCAAATATTTCTCCAGTAGCAACATAGAGTTTAGTTTTCTGCACATTGCTAATATCAACAGATCTTGAATATCTATCAATGGTGTCTTGGAATTTTGTCAAAACTTTTTCTCTTTATTTAAAAAGTTTTGACAAACTTCCAGGACACCCTTGACAGATATTCAAGATCTGTTGATATTAGCATGTGCAGAAAACTAAACTCTATGTTGCTACTGGAGAAATATTTGATTTATTTTGCCAAAAAATTTATATTCTATAAAAGTTGTAAAATTACTCGCGCTCCCGTATACCGCACCTTAAGGCGGCCGCGAGAAAGTATTAATCGCTGTCAACTCAAGCGACTTAAAATTAAATGGTATGATGTCTTTTCTGGAACTACTCTATTCTGTCTAAGCTTACACACACTTTCACCCTTCACCTACAACAGCCCTTTGTCATGTCAATAAGAAAGAAGAGAAAGTAAACTACGAAACTTTTTATCTTAAGGTAAAGAGGAACACTTGCTGCTAATTCTCAAATATCTGAAAATTTTATGTTGTGATCCTGTCAAAAAATGACTATTTCTTAGAGTAAGGGTCAATCTAAAGCCCTAGTTTCATAGCTCCAAAAATATGCTTTAAAAGTCGATGAAAATTAGGTAAATTCATATTTTCGCACTTTTTTTTCAACTAACAAAAATAGAATCATGAGGTTGTTAAGAAAAAAAAAGCCTTGTTGGAATCTTTCAACTCTCTTTTAGTGTGAACCATATTTGTAAATAACTCCATGGTGTGAATCCGCAGCGAGCTATATCGACCGAGCAGCCGCCACCATTAGCGATGATGGTGCCAACATTTGCGGATAGAAGGTGTTAGATGGTCAATACAATGAGCCCTTCGGTCGTTAATCTCAGTTTTCTACTGGATCTGCTACTTCTTTACTCAAGTAGCTCCTCATTTTGTCCTCACGAAGCTGAGTTTGACCCCGTTCTAGACCCATTGCTTCACAGAGAATCTTGAGGTGCCGGGGATCGAAACCGGGCCTTCTGCATCTTCAGCCAGGAACTCTGACCACTAGACCACAGAGGCGATCATTTTGAAATAACGTATCAAATAATTAAACATTACACTAGAGCTGAACGTTTGCGCGGCAATTTCTTGCTTACCGAAGCGGCCCCTTAAGTATTCTTCCCGTTCATAACAAACCCACCCTACCGATCAATCATTTTCTTTTTTTTTCTTCTTAGTTCAAGAGTTGACCTACTTCATATTCACGGTACCTTCTAGTCCCGGCACGGGGGAAGGCTGAGATGATCGTGATAGGCTGGGTGGTCGCATGTTTACACCCTCCATCATTTAAAAGGATGTCACTGTTGTTTGTTTTGACTTTTTTTTTTTCAAAGTTTTATTCAAACGATCAAAGTTTATTTGGGATTATTTTGCTTTTAACTTGCTCAAAACTAAAATGGGACACTGGTCACACGATTATAAATACACTTTTTTTCCCCCTTAGCACCTCGTCTTACAACCCGTTCGGGTTGTACGCCTATGTATTAATTATTTTAACGTTACAGGGATTAAGAAGGTTGAAATTAGAGGAAGTTTACCCGCATTTGCGTGGAGGTAGAGCGGAAAATCATTTTAGAGAAAAACCATCCCTATTATACCCGACAGGGATCAAACCATAATCTCCCCATCATCGTCAGTTAAGTCTATTGCTAGAGTGACACCTTAGACCAGGCGGCTACAGAAGCGGGTAGTAAATAAACTGAAAGCAATAATCTAAGTATATACCAGTATATACCTACAGAATTTAAAGTAATAATTAAGAACTTTGAAATTATGTTAATTTCAAAATCATCGCCACATTTAACACGACTATGTTAAGCTAAGTAAATATTCAGGACCGAAATGTTTAAAAATATTCTACTTATAGTGTTTTTACCACCTAGTCATACCTGTTCTCATTATACGCACACGTACTAGATACGCTAATTAGTTAGGGATTAGGAAGGTTTAATTTAGAGGAAGTGAACCCACGTTTGCGTAGAGGGAGAGTGGAAAACCATTTTGGTAAAACCCCCATCAGTACACCCTAAAGGGGTTAAATCACAATCTACTGTCATCGGTAGTCTAGTATAACACGAAAGTGACGCCTCAAACCATGCAGTCACTGAAGCAGGTGCTACTTATAGGTAAAATACTAGTAGCTACTAAAAATATATATTTAAATTTAAAGAAGGTATTTTATCTCTGTAATATTTTATTATCTTAAAAACTGTAAGATGTATTTCAATGTCATTTAATAAACAATATCATCACATTAACGTGCTTTTACAGAAAGGATTTATTAGGGCCATTTGAAATATTCCTGCAGGAGGGAGTATTGCCAGAATAGTTTTTTTTTGGGGTAAAATTAATGAATTTTCTTTTCAAAATAAAATAAATTTGATTTTATATTAATAAACTTATTTGAATTCTAATACAATTTAGTGCTTCTCGTTTGTTATTATTAAAGTACTACTATATTTAACTAAGCTCACTAAGACTGCCAGTGGCGGGTGGATTGGGGTTTGATCCTAGTCGATTGAACTGAGGGTGGTTTTTCACTTATGGTTTCCCACTTTGTCTACACGTAAATGCAGATACACTTCCTCTAAATTCAACCTTCCTCATCCCTAACACATTAGAGTAATTATTACGTATTTGCTCAACCGAAACAGGTAGTAAGACGCTGTACAAAAATAAATAAATAACATCACATCGGTGTGTACGTGGAATAAACGTAAAGTTCGTCTAGTTTGGTTCGATGGTGACGGGGAGGCTGGGTTTTGAATCCCTGCCAGATATAATTTGAATGTTCCGAAGGGAGCGCAAGTATTTGTATAGTTTTTATAGAATTGAAATTTTTTAGCCAAAATAAATAAAATATTTCTCCAGTAGCAACATAGAGTTTTAGTTTTCTGCACATGCTAATATCAACAGATCTTGAATATCTTTCAAGGGTGTCCTGGAATTTTGTCAAAACCTTTTCTATTTATTTAAAAAGTTTTGACAAAATTCCTGGACATCCTTGAAAGATATTCAAGATCTGTTGATATTAGAATGTGCAGAAAACTAAACTCTATGTTGCTACTGGAGAAATATTTTATTTATTTTGGCCAAAAAAATTGAATGCTATAAAAACTGTAAAATTACTCGCGCTCCCTTCTGCCGCACCTTAAATGAGATGCGGGTACTTTTCCTTAACAACTCTACTTTCCTTATCTCTAACCCATTAGGATAGAATATTCTGATATCCCAGACGTTAAGACGCGGTACAAAAACCAGTTTCTAAATTAAATGTAATAGATTGTATTTAATATTTAACATTGGTATGAATAATAATTATTCATACAAATGTTAAATATTAAATACAATTATTCATTGTTAAAATATGTATTTTCATAAATTATGTTTCACTATTTGCTTTTTTTTTTTTTCTAATCCATCTCGAATTAATTTGTTGCCATATTAAATGTGAAGATGAAGATTGTTGAATGATATTGATCTTGGCTGTGAAGTTTTCCGTTGCGAGGTCCTTCATCTTGATACTTCCTATGATTGTTCTTCACGCTCCAGACCGGATGTTTGTGATGTTGCGAAGAATGTCCGTACACGGCCACTCACTTATAACGCGGCTGGCTTACAAATATTATTTGGATAATAAAACGCACTTTGAACAGATACATGTGTTATTTTCTCCTTCTTCCGATTGCAGGAGGAACTTCAACCAGACAAAGGTTGTCCTTGTCTGTGCTGTGATGACCGTTTCAGATATAGAGACCATCCACAAATCATTGGGCAGTTGTAGAAATCATCCACTTTAATTACATGCTTCCCAAACTGTGATACGCGCACCCCAAGAGGCACGCAACGTATCACAGAGTCTTATGATTCATACATTATTTTATTTTTTATTACAATAAGTCTGACAAAAAAATAACGAGTATAAGTTGGTCTTAGTAGAAAGAAAAATAACCAATCATTTGTTTGGATTACTTGATATCTTGTCTTAATATATATAATTCTTCTGTACGTGTGTATGTCACTGAACTCCTCCTAAACGGCTGGGCCGATTTTGATGAATTTTTTTGTGTGTGTTTGAGTGGGTCCGTGGATGGTTTAAATTCACAATTGAACCCGGTAGGTGGTGCTGCAATCGGGATCTAGGAATTTTATTTTATTTTTTAGGGATTTTTTTTATACAGCTGATATTTGTGGAGTTGTGGGCGAAATGCCAAAAATGTAAAGATGTTTTATTTTGTATGTTGTCTTAACAAGCACTGAATTTGTAATATTTGCGCTACTCACTAATTGGAGTTCATCGTGAATTTGTAATTGTGATGATTGCATAGTATTTGTTTTATTATCGAAATCAATTATGCCACCCAAACGAAAAGCCAACGTTAGGGCAGGACAACGTCTGGCGGGTCCACTAGTTTCTTATATAGTTGTTGACTTTGTGATTTATCTTGGAAGGCTATCATTTTATTTGTTTGTTCTTTGGGTTAGAAAACCAAATATTTATGTATATTTACTTATTTGTTTTCTGTATCAGTTCAAATAGTATTTAATAATGTGTGTACCTGAAAAAACGCATAAAAATATACATGTATACACTATTTTAAAGTAAAAAGTTTTCATTATAATAACTTCCCTTTAATTTTGACGTCCATCTGAGGTGACATTTGCTGGCCAAACCACCAAGCTACTGGACAAAGTGTTGGTGAAAGGAACTAAGTCAATGACTTATTGCGTTTCTGAACAAGGCTCAGTTACCATTATAGACTTTAGGATACATCGATGTATCGCCACCAAAAACATAGATTGGCATAAAATAACAAAAAATTATAATTTAGCTTAGTTAATTTATGCGCGAATTGATTCAATTATTTCTAGGCAAGAAAATATCCGTTTGTTTAACATCATTATTTTTATTAAATTAAAAAAATTGTTTGGCCTACTAGTTTGAAAAAGTATCAAAACATTAGGTAGGCTAAATGTATTCCATGTTAAAACAATTTCATCTAACGTTATCATAATTTGACGTATTAGTAGGTAATTAATGTGTTATTAATATGTAGTAAAATGTAATCATACTATTCAACGGATTAACAATTAATAGATTTATTTACAATATTTAAGAATAATAAAATATACATCCTAAGTTTAAGAACCCTTGCAATCTAACAAGATTTCTTAAAATTATATGTACATTTTAATTGCACTTAAATATTGTAAAATGCAAATCAATGTATTGTCCTTTATGATTTATTTTGACTGCCATTATATATCAACTTATCGTCAAACTTCATTTTAGTTAATTTATTTTGTTACTAAAACTCAACTAACCACTCCCAACACTTAGGGCCAGTTTCATAGTCAGATTTAGTACGCCTCAAGTGCGGTGCTATTCTAAATACAAGACGTCACCTACCTGAAATTGAATGGAATGGGCCAATTTCATATGCGAAACTGGCCCATTCCATTTTGGTATAGGTAGGTGTCTTCTTGTATTTAGTATCGACTCGCACTTTAGGCATGCTAAGTCTGACTATAAAAATGGCCCTAAGAGTTGAGTAAGTTACTAGTTCTACTTCGGTGCATTAAATGTGATATGTCTATGTGAATGTCTGAGGAAGAAACTGATTAAATGCTACATTTGGAGCATAGCGCTGTTTGGAGCAGAAACACTGACTTTTAGGAAGATGGAAAATAAATACTTGGAGAGCTTTTAAATGTGGTGCTGGAGAAAACTTGAGACCAGGTGGACAGACAGGGTGACAAATAAAGAAGTCCTAAGAAGAGTGGGTGAAAAGAGAAACATTTTGAATGTGATTCTTCGGTACAGAACAAACTGGATCGGACATACCCTCAGGAGGAACTATCTTCTGCATGACGTCATAGAAGGAAAGGCTGAGGGAAAGAGGAACTTAGGAAAAGGGAGGTTTTAAATATTAGATGATTTGAAGGAAATAAGAAAATTCTGGGAGCTGAAGGAGGAGGCAGAGGATAGGGCGCATTGGCGGTCTAAGTTCACTGATGAAAGGAATGGACTTGTCGTAAGACATAATACCTAATAATAATAATGTATACTATAATTCTGGTAGGAAGAAAAATATCTGACAGTTATTAAAGTCACTGAAACCATTTCAATATATCAATACGTCAAACCACTGAATCTTTAGCTGTCAAAATTGATACATATTATCAATACTCTTAAAATAATATTAATAACATAGTAAAATATTATCATTGTTGACCACTAAAAAATATGATTGTGTTTTATAAACTGTTCTTCCTGACAGACCTACTATTGCCTTCACGTTTGACCGATGTTATTTAGAAATTAAATATTGGTCAATGTCGGCTACTCTGTAATCATATTTATATTCTTTAAAACCGGGGTTCCCAAAGTTATTCGAACGAAGGAGCCTTTGCACCCCCCCCCCACCGCAAAAAAAAAACACGTGCTGAAGCCCTCATACATTTTTTCATTCAATAATGAAAGTGAAAGATTAGAAGTATAAAACAAACGGAAAAATCAACAATCACACTTTCTGGCTGCGCCCTTGGCAAATGCCTTATTTAGATGTTAATGAAATGTTTACGCTTAATTATTGATGCTATTTTATAGTGTAAAAATAAATAAAGAAATGTTAAAATTTCCTCACGGAGCCCGAGATAGATATGGCGGTAAACCAAGGGCTCCGCGAAGCAAAGTTTGAAAATCGCTGCTCTAAAAGGTTTATGAAAAACACCGATGAGCCGTTGTTTATTCAATATTTGCCTCTCGAATCAATTGAGCGAATCAATATCTCTTAAATTAATATCACTTTTCAATAGCAAGGCAAACTAGGCAAGGTATATTATAAGTAGCCCTGCAATTCAACGTACAGTTCGATGTTCATAGATAGGGAATTATTAAACAACTATAAAAAAAAATCTACTATATGTCCGATACCTTCGCTCAGTCGGTAGCGTACCTGCCCATTTATCAAAGGGAATGGGTCCCAGGTTCGATTCCCAGTATGGCCGAAAATTTATTAATGATAAAAATATGGGTTTACCTTTTCACATTGATAAATTAACGGCCGGGACTGGATGTTGTGTCTGCCCTAGTCTTAAATTAGATTATAAGGCATGTTAAGATACGACAGGTCTAGCCAGCCGGTAGTAGAAAATATATGGCTCGAATAAAAAAGTGACCCAGGCCATAGGCTGGAAACAGTAACGGATGTAAAAAAAATCTACTATATCTACTTTCACGTATTCACACATCAAGTCATGGTATATGTAGCTGTCACTTTCGATATATATTATCAATATCTTTAAAAATAACACTAATAGAATATTAAAATGTTACCAATGTTAACCGTAAAAAAGATAGGTTTGTATTTTCTAAAAGTTTCTTCCTACCGAAGTTCTTCTATATAGTCTGCCATCTGATGTGTTTAGATGGACCAAATAAACTTGTTTTTAGCTAGCTATTTTAAACTGGTTTTCAATTAAAACACGATCATAGAGAGTATCCGGTGATCTTAAATGAGGATACTTGCAATTTAGGTCAAAGTAACTTAAACCCTATCGAGTGAAACTTGTACACCCACTTCTGATCAACAGTGGCATCGTTAGAATAAAGGAGAGGAGTGGTGGGGGGAAGGAGCTTTCAATAAATATTATTATCTTAAAATGAGGTTATTATTTTAACACGAACATTACCTGACGTATGAATAGGTGAAAGTAACTCTTCAAGATGATTTCCTATGAAAATTGAACTATATAAAGGCCTAAATGCTGGGTGGTAAACTATGAAGTGTTATGGGATCTGGGAGATTTTTATGTGTTGGTCACCCAGAGTTTTCACGGACCTGGAAAACTGGAAGAACCGGAAAAACCCTTTTTTTCCTCCTGAAAAAACAATAAAATACAAGGAATTCCGAAAAAAAAAAAACTAGAAGATTTAGATTTTAGAACATTACCTTGAAACTTTAAACTATAAGCTTTAGATAGAAGTAAAAGCTAACTAAATAACTAGGCACGCTGATTCAAACACACGTATAAGCTCTTCACCCTCAACTGAAACATTAGGCTGCGTAACTATATTCATAATTTTCCCACTATGCTCAAATCAACCCGTTTTAAACATTTTAATTGCTAACTGATTAGAGCAAAATTAATTTTTTTAGGCTTGAAAAATTTTTTAGGTTAATTCTTTCTGAAAAACCTAAAAAAAAAAAGAGCAAGAAAATTTGTTATGGTAAGATAGTGGTAGCCCTTTTGCCACTTTGTTGAAATATGTCTGGAGATTCCAAAACTTTGGTCACAATCTTGTTAGTGTTCTGAGTTCGGGGATTTAAGAGATGTCTTGTACTTTTGGAGCTAGACATGTAGATATGTAGTTTTCATCAATGTTGTTTACAGTCTGACAAGACTACACTTATATTTAAAGTTGGTTACTAGCTTGTATATTGGTTTCAGAAATCATAGGTTATTATATTGAATGTTCGATAAATATAATGAATGAGGTATCTTAAAACTTGATTTCATTTGTTTGAATGACAAACTTTGTGTGGTTGCCATATATTCAACTTATCACTTAGGTTATAGAAAGTATTATATTACAATTTATTTTAAAGTTGGCTCATATCTTGTATATTGCTTTCAGAAACCATATTATGTTGAAAGTTCGATAACTATAATGAAACAAGTTAGATAAAAACTGTATTACATTTGTTTGAATGACATACTTTGTGTAAAGTCTTACGTTCAAATGATAATTTAGTTTATAGGCTTATAGGAAGTACGGTATCTATTAAATCCTGAATTTAGAAATAATCCCAATCTGTAAGGCTTTATTTCACACCAGAATACTATCATATATATATATTATTGGTAGGATAACGTCCAGTTAGAACGGAAGGTCTTTTATCCTAAATAACAAAAATATAGGGTAGGATTCTAGTACGAAATAAAGCCTTACAAGCAAACTTCTTCAAAAATCATCGTATATATTAGGCTACATCAACTTATTAAAAGAAAAAACTAACCAGTTTCGAACTTTGATATGCTCTTCAAAGATTTTACTAACATATTTATTTCCTTTAACTAATCACACATTGATGTTTCTCATATATTCATTCAAATTAATGAACGATCTCAAAATGCCTTGTATGGGTGTAAGAGAGAAAGAGATACCCGAAAGTTTCTTTCTCTCTTACACAATGGTATGCTGACGACAGCTCGAAAATTTCAGACACAGATGTCCATCCAGTTATATTATTGAGATCAATGGGCATATCACGCACTTGCTTTATATATTTTCCAAGCACCGCGTCTTGCTACATGTTTAGGCTATACACCATATGTATTAATTAAGCTAGTGAGTTAGGAATGAGGAATATTGAATTTGGAGTAAGTTTACCCAGATTTGCGTGGAGGGAGAGTGGAAAACAATTTTCCTCTTTCGGTACACCTGGCCGGGATTCGAACCCCAATCGCCCGGGTGATAGTGACGCCTTAGACCGTGTGACCTACGAAGCAGGTAGTTTTACATTTATTATATTATATTTTCTGACACCACATATGCACCTGATTGGGAAAATTATACGTGAGCTAATTAGCGCAAACTTTATCTTAAAACTAGCTGAAGTACCCGACATTTTCCAGGAGAAATGCAATTTTCGGCTCTTAATTGAAAAAAAAAAAATCAATCCAAATTTTAAAATTCCGGCTTAGAGGTCACATGTCCGTGCGTAAGGGGTACAAATTTTAAAAATTTCAATCCTTTGCGTTCGGAAGATATCACGCAATGCTCATGACAAACACACTCTTTATTTTATTAATATTGTTTTGCTTTCGAGACAGTTTTTTTCATTAATTTATAAAAAACCTTCATTTACAAATATAATAATAATAATAATAATATAATACTAAGCCCCCGTCTTACTACCCATTCGGGTTATACGCTTAAGTACTAATTATACTAATGGATTAAGAATTGAGAAGGTTGACTATAGAGGAAGTGAGCTCTCATTTGCGTGGAGGAAGAGTAAAAAAATATTTGGGGAAAATCAGCCCCAATTCACCCGAGCGAGATTCGAACCACGATCTCCCCATCCTCGGCAGTCTAGCTCAACACGAAACTAGCGCGTTAGCTAACTATGCCACTGAGGCAGGTTTTACTAATAGAGATAATAGATAAATCACGAATCGCGCAGTAACACATTCTAACAGTAAAGGTTGGGTTTTCTAGACGGTTTACAGTCGCTACCGGCAGTATCGACCGGCAGATACGACTGACCTAGCACTAGTTCCTTTAATTCTGAGCAGTGTTGCCAACTCACATGATTAAAATCCCTCCCAAATTGATCAACATTATATAATTTATCTTTAGATTTGAACTTAATAAATGCTCAATTTTCTCATATTGATTTATTTTAAAATGGGAGACTTAGACAAAGTCAACTTAATGTTTACTGTAGACAGTCATATGGCTAAGGCCTCGTAGCAAATGAAATAAACGTTTAGTCTAATTTAAATTGTAGTCAATACGTGTTCAAAATACGAGTATAGTGAGCTTCCTGGATCCCTTTTGAGAGAAAAATTTCGTTGCCAATTAATATTTTAAGCGCTTTCATAGCCCACTTGAAATTAACAGTTGAGCCACTAATCTATATTAATAAAATGTAAATTTTGTCATGAGCATTGAGTAATATCTAATGCATAGAAAGCTCTGAAATTAAAAAAAAATCTTAGCCCCTGTGCACGAACATGTGCGCCTTAAAATAGGAATTTTAAAATTTGGATAATATTTTTTTAAATTAAAAGCAGACACATTTCTTCCGGCAACACCAAGTGCCAAATAAAGATGACATTTACCTACCTTGACCCTGGACAAAGCAGTAGCCAGCCAATAATTTCAGGGGTGGTTTAGTGGCCGGGCACATACCCCAATTGCCGGAGGCTAGGAAAATTTATATATGAAAAACAGTTCTAGAAGCTTTCTGAAGTGTTTTTTATGCAAACATATCCCACTAACTGCTGGAGGCTAGGAAAAATTCTAAATATTAAAGACCTCTAGAAGCTCTCTGAAGTGTTTTTTTTATGGTTACACAGCCCCCTAATTTGTACTTGTACCTTAATTTTAAAAATTTTGAACCAAAAATAAATCCATATATATTTTGTTCATAAAATTTCAGGGTGAGGGGGATTTGAACCTCCAAACCCCACCCCTACTACGACCTTGACCCTGGATTACTTTAAAGTCAAGAAAATCACAAAATAAACATTCAAAGTAATTTTTCCAGCTACAAGAAATCTACAATAAATTTATTTAAAAATAAAAAACTAGTTTATTTCCAAAAGTCGCCATTTGATAATTTAGCTACCAGACACTCTGAAAACAGTTGGGTCTAAAGAGAAAAAAGTTAGGCTGGCAACACTGATTCTTGGTGAAGATGTTTTTCCTACCTGCTGTTCAACCGTACTGCGAGATTCCGGTTCTAGCCAGCGTTGACAAATGTACAATCTGTGTATTGTAATATTTCACTAATTGTACGGTCTTACGACCCAATATTGAGTGACCTACTGGAGCTCTGGTTAAAGTAACAATTTAATAAAATAATTATTAATTATCGGCCTCGGTGGCGTAGTTAACTATCGCGATAGTTTCGTGTTAAGCTATACCGCCGAGGATCGGAGTGATCGAGGTTCGAATCTCTCTCGGGTGAACTGGGGGTGGCTTTTCCTAAATGGTTTTCCACTCTCCCTCCACGCAAATGTGGGATCACTTAATTTATACTAAGCCTTTCCAATTCCTAACCTATTAGCGTAATAAGTACCTAAGCGTATAACCCGAACAGGTAGTAAGACGCGGTGCTAAGTATTAATTATTAATTTCTGATAGTCAATGGATTGATCAATTTTGTTAAGTGTTACTTCTTAAGAATTTAATTTTATATAATGATAAATCCACCCCGTTACCACACAGGTTACTTTGATTTGTACCCCATTGAGGTCGAATTTGATGTGTAAGCGTTGCAAGTGAGTTTGAATTTTTACATTTAATTGAGGACCCATGTGCTAGTATTGCCAATTGTGTATTAGGAGCCTGTTATGTAATTATACCTTAATTTTCTTACTAATGAACATTGGGACGATTAATAAGTATTTAAAATACAAAATGGACCCACTTCGGTAGCCGCAGGATCTAAGGCGTCATTCTCCCAATAGGCTAGACTACCGATTACGGGGAAATCGGGGTTCAAGTTCCGGTCGGGTGTGCTGAGGGTGGTATTTCTTTAATTGTTTTCCACTCTCCCTCCAATCAAATGCTGATACACGTTATCTAAATTTAACCTTCCTCGTCCCTAGCACATTAGTGTAGCTAGTACATGCGTACAATCAAGAAGGATAGTAAGTCGCGGTGCTTATAGCTTATAATATATTATATATGTGAAAAGTGACACTTGCCGATCACATGTTTACGTATGAATACGTGAAACTAAATCTGGTTCCGTTTTCTAGCTGTCGGTTAAATCTATAGAAAAAATTTAGGCGTAATATCCTGTCGGGAGAAATATTATTTATTTTATTTATTTGTTTATTTGAGGTATTTAACAAGCACTTTCTGAACTGATTAATTATAAATCAGCACACGATAATTTCTATGAGCGAGAGCCGGGAAAGGTATTTTCAAATACCTTCCAGGGTTCTTTTACATGCAATGATAGACATCAAACCAACGGCTTTACTTCCCCTCCAAAGGAAGCTGTGCTACGATCTTTTATCGCTCAAGAAAAATTCGTCCACCCCGGCTGGGTTTGAACCCACGAACATTGGGTCCTAAGGAGAGAACATTACCCCAAGACCACCGAGGTCGACAGCGGAGGAAAACACAATCCGTCTCAGAGATCCATCCGTGTAATACGTACTATGTACTGTGGCTTGAGTGAGACCTGGCAACACTGGTCGTAGCTGTCGGCAGTTAGTTCCAACTTGAAGCAGTCAAGTCGCGGCCGCGTTGCCCAACAGCTGCGTTTAGTTTTGTGCGCGTGTGTGCGGGTTTGGTAAACAAACATTCCTTGCTTTGTCTTTTAGTGCTCTCTCAATACAATGGCAAAACTGAAGGCATACTCCGATGAAAAATTGATCGAGTTGGTCAAGATGCATCCTGCTTTATACGATCGTGAGCAGGAAGATTACAAAGACGCCCAAATGAAGGAGATCATTTGGAAAACTATTGGGGAAAGTATAGGAAAAACGGGTAGCTAATAATCTTCTTTTTTTAAATGTATTAAATTTATACAGTAGGATTCTCGTATGAAGAACTGTATTTGAAAGTTTAAAATGCTACTAAAACTACTCTCACAATTCATATGATTTGTGGCAGTCACTTTTGGTAGATAGTATCAATACATATAAAATAATACTATTAATATAGTAAACTAATATCAATGTTTACCATTAAAAAATGTGTATTTTCAAAAAGGTTATTCCTACCAAAATCCTATTTTACTTGTTAGCAGTAGGGTTCTTTAAACTTTAAAGCAATTTTCAACACATGTCTGAGACAGACACCTTATCTCAGTCGGTAGCGTGTCTGTCTACTAAGCTTAGGGTCCCGGGTTCGATTTCTGGCATGGATTAAAAAAAATTCATCGGTGAAATGTAGGTTTCCCCTTTCACATTTATGAACTAACGGCCGGGGGCTGGATGTTGTGTCTGTTCTAGATTTAAATTATTTTGTAGGTCATGTGCTGATATAATTAGTCGGTTCAGAATGTGCTCGTTAATACCGGTACCACAAATAAATTAAATACATTATTTTTGAAATATTGTTTGTTGGGGGTACTCCATAGAGCACAAACTTAAGTTCTAATATAAACATTGTTGAAGACGCTAATATTTTCATTTCTAATACTCAACTTGATTAACTTTCTAATAATAAACCTACTCTGATATTTATTGAGATTTAAATTATTTCTTAGTAAAACATATATAGGTTTTAATAAATGCGTTGAAGTTATTTTAAAACAAATAAAATGTTATGGGAGTTATCCAACAATGTTTAACGTTAGAAAATTCCTAGTCTTATGGACTGTATTTAAGTCACTTTTCCGTCCTATGTATTATACCCCAATTTTCTTACGAATGGACACATCTAACAACTATAAAAAGCTATTAAAGCTACTTTCACATGTTCATACGCCAAGTAATGTGACCCGCAACTGTCACTTTTGTTAGATAAAATAACACTAATAATATATTAAAATGTTATCATTGTTGACAGAAAAAAGTTTGTATTTTCTAAAAGGTGTTCCAAATGTCCATTCGTAAGAAAATCAAGGTATACCTTTACTTTACTTACAGTGTTTTGTAGAAGTCTAAGACCAATGGAAATTTTAATTTATCATGGTAAGGTCAAACTTTATTTGTGTTGTCGATATTTTTTATTTTATAAACCATGATTATATACAAGTTTAAAAAAAATCAATATTATAATATAGAGCTTCAGAATAATATGTTAATGGTTTTTAAAAAACACGGATATTAATACATTTTACCACATAAAATTAATATGTGTAAATGAACAGTTGTTCATGGCACATTAATTTGATTTGATTTTTTTTTAATTTCATTATAGTTGTTTGCATATTTTGACACTGAGAATGCTAGAAAAAATTCCTTATTATACTTTTCTGAGTTTGTTTTTCCTTAAAGATTGATTAAAATTACAAATATTGAAACTGTTACAGTTATTAAACTATTTCAATTATGAAAGGTTTTTTTTTTCTGTGTAGGTAGCGTGCATAATTCTCAACAAATCAAAGAAAGGTGAATATTAAATAACTCAAATAAAAGATAGCGAAATAAGTGAAGAAGTCTACACCCCATATCACAGCTGAGGTAACTGCAGGTCGTATCTTATGGAAAAAAGCTTTATCCTCGCGCGCTCTCTCTCTCTTTCTCGATTAACGGTTGCCAATTCTCCTATCTTTCAGTAATCTCGGAAGGTGGTGTACTGGGGTGAAAAATAGCGCTCCTGGCAACAACGATGAACTATTGTTGCGAAACTTAGCTTATACAGAGTGGGCCGAAACAATTAGACGATTAGTAGATTGAAATTTAACAATTTAATGAAAAAGTAAATATTCAATAGCTAAATAAAAGCATCTACATACTACACTTTTTCCCTTTTTGTAGATAATGTCACTCAGGTGAGCTCCAACAGACGTCAGGGAAACCTCAGCATGTTGTCCATAACTTTTCTCAGAATGGATCGTCTAATTGTTTCCGCCCCACCTGTATATTAGGAAGACTTACTATACGAAAACAAATGAATGACAACGCTGTTTTCCAAGAGTAGGCACGCAGTTCCTTCAGAAATGGAATCCAATGTAGTAAAACTTGTGACAAAATGTCAAATGTATTTTTTCCCCCACTTGTCAGGGTGGAAATAAGTATATTTTTGATACTGTAAAATACATTAATTTTGATTTATATGCTGGAAAAATTAAGCCTATTCGCATTTAGTGAAATGTTACATCAGTTTATTGATAAAAAAAAATTGAAAAGAGGAGTGTCGCCTTTTACCTTTTTCAATTTAATGTGTGGTTCTGTGACAATCCCTTTTAATACTTTTATTTTACTTACACTTTAAAAGTCCTCTGTTAATTCCTTTAAACCAGGGGTCGGCAATTTGTCGATCGCGATTGACCAATCGATCTCAAAGCAATTTTCACTCGATCGCATAAGAAAACTACATCGTCATTAAAAGTAGGTAATTGAGTCTTTTAAACTCGCAAATATATATAGAACTTTCAAATAATATTTGAATGGGACCAAACCACCTTGTTCAGTCATAATCGGTAATGTATGAAGTAAATTAAATAGTTAAATATGAAAATATAATATTTTTTTAGAATGGTGGGACATAAATATTTAAAGAATATTGAATTTAACGAATAATAAAATATAATAAACATAGTAAAGAAACGATGGATGATGGAAAACCTTTGAAAATTTTATGAGTTGATTGAGGCCCAAAAAGACTGCTAATGTGAACATGACACTAAAAAGTATGTCTTCTCAAGAACTTTTTTTTTTTTTTGCTTGAGAAGGCTATATTAGGGCCATAAACACACACACAAATCTATATTTAATGTCGACCCCGTTGGTTTTGGGAGTAAAGTACTCACCTCAGGACCCGATGTTCGTGGGTTCGACGGATTTTTCTCGAGTGATAAAAATCTGTAGCACAACTTCCTTTGGAGGAAAAGTAAAGCCATCGGTATCATGTCGATTGTGGCATGTAAAAGAACCCTGGAAGGTATTTAAAAACATCTTTCCTGACAAAATTGGTAAGCCCTTTCACTCTCGCTCATGCAAATTCTCATGTGCTGATATAATGTCTGTTCAGAAAACACACGTTAAATACTTCAAAAAAAATATTTTAAAACAATTTCCATTATATTTAAATTTGTCTCTTTCATTTTAATCATCAAAAGTGTCACGATAAAACTGATGTGACTGTGAGAAATGTGGAAACAGAAGGCCGTTGTCTTTCCAACACCAAGGAATATGTGAACAATTTAAAAAAAATTATAAGTATCTCACAATTTTCTGGATGTATTCTTTTCAGTTGGAGAATGCAAAAAACGATGGAAGGATATCAGAGACAACTATTTTAGAAACAAAAGGAAGGAATTAGTGTCTACTAAGCTTTCAAAGTGGCGTTTGTACGGGCTTTTGACATTTCTCGACCAAGCTAGAAGGGAAAAAAGGTACTAAACAAAGCTTTGACAAATAGTAGACCTAAATTATATCTGTGTTGGTAAAAAAAAATCTTACTTATAAATATATTTATTTATTCCCCTATGAGCTCCTCGCTGTATACAAAGTTAGTTTTTACTCACACAAAAAAGCAAACACATGCTTGCTTAATTATTCTGTAAGCTCAATGACTTAGATGCAGCCTAAGAGATATATAATTAAATAAGATAGTAAAAAATAAAATTTGCAACCATTTGATTATAGCAAAATAATTGTACAATATTAAAAAAACACGCAATTTTTCAAAATCAATATTCTCATATTTTTTAAGATAATTTTTTAATTTATTTAAAATGTTTAACCCGCTTGGACTGCCGATGACGGGGAATTCGGGATTCGATCCTAATCGGGTATACTTAAGGTGGCTTTCCTAAATGATTTTTCACTCTCCCTCCACACAGATATGGGTAAACTTTCTCTAAATTGAACCTTCCTCATCCCTAACACTTTAGAGCAATTAGTACATAGGCGTATAACCCAAACTAGTCTGGTTGGCTGGTGACGGGTAGTTTGGGGTTCAAATCCTGGCAGGAGTATACTGATAGTGATGTTTCCTAAATGTTTTCCCATTTTCCCTCCACGAAAATGTAGGTACATTCTCCTTAAATCCTACCATTCCCAATTTCAAACCCATTGGTGTAGTTATTTGCGTACATCCCGGGTGGTTAGTAAGACTTGCTGCTAGAAAAAATAATAATAATAATAATGTGAAACTCTTCTGCACTGTTTATAATCCAGATCTCATTGTTCGTTGCCTGAGGATAGCGAAGATGAAGATGAGACCTCCCAGCACTCTGAGTATTTATCGAATGTTCCATATACTGAGGACTTACTGGACATAGTTATGTCACCATCACAGCTCAAGAGTGAAGATCCTACTGCCTCGTGTATTGATTCACTTCACGATGAATCTGGAAGATCACAAGATACCCATGCCTCGCAGCCTTTTGTAAAATCGCATTCTTTGAATAAAGCAGCTTCTTACTACAAAGTTGTGGAAGGCATCAACAAAAATAGAATGACAGAACGTATGGGAATCCTGAGAAACATGGCACGAGAGGAGGAAGATGATGTAGATTTGTTTTTTAAAAGTGTAGCAATAACTGTCAAAAGATTTCCACCCCACCTAATTGGCACCGCAAAGCTGAAGGTGTTGACAGTAATTAACGAACTTCAACAGTCAACCTCATTCCAGTTTACCCCCTGACCTACCCCATAATCCTCTTCTAGATGATTTTCATGCTACTCCTATTTATTGTGGCTAGTGTAAAAGTTATCATTTATCTTCTAGGGTCCATGCCTTATTCACTGCTTCACAAAACTCGGGCAATCTCGCCGTTTATGTCTTTTTCCAAATTTACTCGATTAATATTTCGCCACCCATCCCTATCACTTATAACCATTTTCTTACTTGTATCAAGTTAATGTTAACAAAACAATACAAGTTTTGACGGACACCTGTGTCAACAATGTAAAGAGAATATTCTCTCTACATTGTGTGTCAAGGTATGAACCAAATTACAATCTGCTCAAAGTGTTTTGATATCTTAAAACTTAATGGTGAATACAGTGTTTATCATTAATAAAACAAAATAGTGTAAAATAATTGGTTTGTATTTTTTCCCCCTGGCTATCTAATTATATTAACTAGTTTTTAAGGCTGTCTACGAAAAGTTGCCTACTGTTCCTCTCAGTATATTGTATACCCCTTCCTCTATTTTCATTGTATCTCTTAATCCTAGTCTTTATTGTGATATAAAGCACTTTCTGATGAAAGAGATGAGGGTGAACGCAATTTGTACTATATTTCAGCAGATGAGCTTCGTTTTCACATTTAATTTATTTAAAGATTAATTTGAAACTAATTTAAAAAACCGACAGCGCACTTTAGTAAAATATAATACTGAGTATCAAATGACTTTGAAGTATGTCATCCCAAGCTTTAAAGTGATGAAATATTAACTAGACCAAAGATTTCCTTAAGAAATTCGATTCTCAGTATTGTATTTGCATTGAAGCCTTCTGTTTTCAATTAATTACTTACTAATTCTGTGGCATTAGGAACTAGGTTCATTGCCCCAACTACTAAAGTATTGTAATCAAGGCCGTAGTCAGGGGGGGGGGGGTTTCGGGGTTCAAACCCCCCCCCCCCCCGAAATTTTATGAACAAGGTATACATGGCTTTATTTATGGTTCAAACAATATCAAAATTAAGGTACAAGTACAAATTAGGGGGCTGTGTTACCATAAAAAGCACTTCAGAGAGCTTCCAGAGGTGTTTATTATTTATAATTTTTTATAGCCTTCGGCAGTTATGGTGTTATGTTGTAGTAAAAAAAAAATTCCAGATAGCTTCTAAAGGTGTTTAATATTTAGAATTGTTCCTATTTTTCGGCGGTTAGGGGGTTATGTTGCCATAAAAAACACTTCAGATAACTTCTAGAGGTGTTTAATATTTAGAAATTTTCCCAGCCCTCGGCAGTTAGGGTTTTATGGTGCCATGAAATACACTTCAGAGAGCTTCTAGAGGTGTTCAATATTTATAATTTTTCCTTAACTATGCTACTATAAAAAAATGTTTAGAGAGCATCTAGAGGTGTTTAAATATATAGAATTTGTCCTAGCCTCCGATAGTTGGGGGTAGTGTTGCCATAAAAAAACACTTCAGATAGCTTCTAGAACAGTTTTTTATTTAGAATTTTTTCTAGCCTCCGTCAATTGGGGGATGGGCCCACCAAACCCCCCCTGAAATTATTGGCTGGCTACGGCCTTGATTGTAATGATACTATTTTGGACCCCTCTCATATATTAAAATAAATGGTACGGTGCACCGCACAGACTTTCTCTCTCTCTCTCTCTCTAAACTCGTAAGATTTCTGAACGGACTAATCTACATTGTATCATCACCACTCCACATAAGAACACGCATAAAATAATATACAATGATATAGAATCAATGAGAAAAAAGGCGCATCTTTGTCCACCTAAGAGCATTTCAAACAGTTTAATGTTTTAAAGACCTTAATAAAATGTTATTTGAACCATTTGCTGACAGCTTGGAAACTCGGATCTGCTTTACATGTTCCAATTTATGAAAATTATATTACTAGAGATGAATGGAGGGAAGTAGAAAGAAATCTTAGGAATCCTAAGCGTTATAAAAAAGATTAATATTGGGTCCACAAGGGTCAACACTTCGTATTAAAATTTCGATTTCTGGTTAAAATTTTAACATTTTGTAAGGTGTGCACATCTTCAAGTCATCGCAATGATATTTAATTATTCATTTATACATTTTGACCAATAAAAAATGTAAATATTGACTATTGAGTCTAAAATGGAGATAGATCATTGCTGTGCAAACATTTCTCCTAAGAGTTTTAAGGAAAAAACCACACTTTTTTTAGATACTTACTTATATTTAATTACTCTATGACATTGGAGAATTATTGCGTTAAGACATAAGTAGTATATGTTTACAACCAAAGCTCACAAAATTGTATTAATATATTTGCAAATATCTCAGAAACTGTTACTTTTATAAAAATATATGTCAAATAAAAGTTTTTTATTTCTAATAGTCCTACAATTTTGCAATGATAAGTTGTTTAGTTTCTCAAATAGTTGTGGAGATACGGAAATTAACGCTTCTGTAAAGTACCCTAAAAATCAATTTCATAGAAAAATGAAAATAGCCAGTTTATTTATAATCTTAATCAACGCCTAGATACGAATTTTAATCAAAATCGTTTGAGCAGATTTTGAGAAAACCTATTTTTTCTCTTTTCGCCCTTTATAAAACTACGCTTAATTTTAAGTTTTAATAGACACACAGACAGACGGCATTGCAAAGACTATTTTTTAGGGTTCGGGGCGTCATGGGACGTCGACATCCATCAACATTTCAGGTTAGTTTTTTTTTTACGGTCGCAATACTTAAACTTTAATGTCCAAAAAGTTAAAAATATATATAATTGCGTATAGATTGAAAGTAATTGATTTTATACAAATATGTTTCGAATAAAATATATGTATTATAAATATATATACATATTTGTAATGCTAAGTAATTTTATATCTCAAATAGTTTCGGAGCTATTATAAAAAATGTTAATTAACGCATCAGACCGGAACCCTTAAAGCCATTTTGCCGAAATATTGAGAGTAGCCATTTTGTTTGGAATATTTATTAATGTTTATAAATGAAATTTAATCAAAATCGTTATAGCCGATTTTGAGAAAATCGACTTTTTCTCTTTTTGCCCTTCAGTAAACTACCCTTAATTTTAAGTTTTAATAGACACACAGACAGACGACATTGCAAAGACTACTTTTTAGGGTTCGGGGGTAATGAGACGTCGACATCCATCAACATTTCAGGTTAGTTTTTTTTACGGTCGCAATACTTAAGCTTTAATGTCCAAAAAGCTGAAAATATATATATAATTGCGTATAGATTGAAAATTATTGATTTTATAAAAATATGTTTCGAATAAAATATTTGTATTATAAATATATATACATATTTGTAATGCTAAGTAATTTCATATCTCAAATAGTTTCGGAGCTATTATAAAAAATGTTAATTAACGCATCAGACCGGAGCCCTTAAAGCCATTTTGCCGAAATATTGAGAGTATCCATTTTGTTTGGAATATTTATTAATCTTCATAAATGAAATTTAATCAAAATCGTTAGAGCCAATTTTGAGAAAATAGACTTTTTCTCTTTTTGCCCTTCAGTAAACTACCCTTAATTTTAGGGGTAGATATCCAATTCCAAAAATCCCTCGGGAGAACCCTATGAAAACCCTAGCTATCAAGTTTTAGCTCAATTGGTAAAATAGTTTAGGCTCTAGTTGGAGGTACAGACAGACAGATAGACGGAAATTCAAAAACAACTTTTTCGGATTCAGGGAGTCATAAACGTCAAGATTCATCAAAATCTCGAGTTCGATTTTTTTGACGATCACCATACTTTCTCTACCTGTAAGATAGAGAGAAAGTAAAAAGTCATGGATGAAGTGTATTTTTCTTTAAAGTACTGTATGTAAAGTTTCCTTTTAATACTTCATCCATGGAAAATCACGCGCAATTTCAATACACTACGTTTTAAAACTTTTTTTTCCTTTAAAAGATCAACTCCGTTGTATTAAATTTAAAAGATCTTGTGACTTGCTGGCTCCCTCTACCCAATAGCAAGCCAGCCCAGCCTTCATAACATCAGGACGCCAGGAGTTTTTCTATTAGTTAGTTTTGACACTGGTGATAAGGGGTTCAAGAGGTAGGTCATATATAAGCAACTTGTGCGTATGAATCCACAACAGTGCCGGTAAGAAAGAGAGTAGTAACATAAATCTACACAGCACACAGTACTCAGATCACGCAACGTGTGATATCACAGAAAAACAATCTGTGAATTAACAAAAAACTGTATCATTCAATATCATATCTTCAGTACAGAAGGTGTAATCATCTAAATAAATCATGTGCAAAATCAAAAGTCTTGTTCATTTAATAAGATTAAATATAAGAAATAATCAGATCAAATAACCGCGTGCAAGTGCACAGTAAGGCATGCTCGCGTCTTCATCGTCGTAAAACCAAATAACGTTATAAATAGTGCTCAATCACAGGGCAATATCACATAAATAATTCCGTATCATAATAATTGGCGCCCATCGCGGGCCGATATCATAATAGTATGTCACCTATCCCTATCTTGATATAACCAGTAAACCCTTGGGAAACTTTCACACATTCAACTTTCCCCTCCCCCTTAAAAAAAAAAATTTAGTCTTTTGTTGGGTTGTTGAAATTAAATACTCAGTGAAGTGTATCCACAAAATAGCAAAGAGTTTATTAATGTGAACGTATTTACAATTTACAATACCTCTTAGTACACAATATTTGATGTCAGAATGCAATCATCTTGAATTAAGATTTTTCTTTTAACTTAAATTTTAAACAAACAATAGGTTTTAACGTAAAGTGAGTATGCTATGTCAGAAGTAGGTAAAAAATTCCTATTAGCTGTAGGCTTTGTATTAGTTGAGAAAAAGGGATGTCGACAACATAAATAATATATAGGATTCTATCCAGTCCACTTCATTACCTCCTATCTCTTTCAAGTCCATTCTAATGCTATCCTCCCAACTGCGTCCTAGGTCTTCCCAATGGTCTCTTCGCATTTGGTTTGCCATTCAATACCCTGAACACGGTTCTAGATTTTCCCACTCGCGCTGCGTGTCCCGCCCACCGTTATCTACGAGGCTTGACTGACCTAACAATGTCTTGTGATGAATACAGGTTCTGTAACTCATCATTATGTAACCTCCTTCGCTCCCCAGTAGCCTCATTACTTTTTGGACCAAATAGCTTCCCAAGCATCTTGTTTTCGAACACCACTTTTTTTTCGTCATGTAAGTTAGGATACCTCGTTTCACACCCAGAGAACAACAGATATAATTATTGTTTTGTACACGAAGAGTTTTACATCCCTTTATAGCAGGCGATATGTCAACATCTTTCTCAAACTGTATTCTCTGTGTGCTCATATACTTAGTCTTTCAAAATTCACTTTTAAATCTATTTCCTTAATAGTCTCTAAATAAATTTCTACATTTCTTGAAACAGCTTTCTTACTATTGCCCAACAAAGCCAAATCATCTGTGTCTCCTAAAGCAGAATGCACTGTTTAATGTCAACCCTTCCCTACTCTCTTTCATTACTCTAGATAGCACACTCTAAGGTTGGATTAAAAAGTAATGGGGAAAGTGCATCTCCTTGTTTCAACCCATTATGTATTTTAAAAGTGTCTGATAAGTAACATCCAACCTGTATCCTTACCAATTATAGCATTTCAATAGCTATATTCAGTGGCGCAGGAATGGGGTAAGGGGCTACGGGTTAGATTTTACCCCCCTAAAAATTGAAGGGGGTAAAAAGTATAATTTTTATTCCCCCAAAATAATATGGTAAAACTTTTAGATAATGTAAAGATCTTGTTGAGGCAAGATACAAAGTTCACACTTAGGTATCATAGTCAAATAAAATGTGCTTGGAGCGCACACTGTTTGAAAACTCTTATAGTGATACCAGCTACATCAACTACTGCAGAAAGAAGTTTTTCAATGTTTGAACGAGAAAAAAAAACTTATCTTCGCTGCACGATGAGGTAACGTAGACTAAATCACCTGTGTCTGCTTAATGCATATCCTGAGAGGCTCAACAAACTTTAAAATTGCAAAACTAGTTAGTGGTCTTATAGCTAGTAACGAATATAGGGCAAAGATGTATGGAAACCTACTTTAATTTTTGGTGTTTCATAATTTTTAGCTAAGCCACATCAGATATAATTTTTCTTAATTTGTTTTGTGTGTATTAATTCTAATGCTTGGCATGACTAAAATAAATTAGAAAAATGCACAATGGGACCATTAAATACAAGTAACCCTCGCTATACGCGATATCACTTAACGCATTTTCGCCATAACAATATATAAACAATAAATAACAATAACAAAATAATAAAAATAATGTATGGTCAGCTGTCATTTCACAGTCATCCTGTGCGGGAGTGACGTGACCTTGTGCACGCACATTCCAGTAAGGACAAAGATCTTTACTGTACAGCTTGGTGTTAGGGGTGGTGGTATTGACAACATTGGAGATGCATGGGCAGAAGTTAAACAGTCCTGTATGAAGGGAATTTGGAAAAATATTTTGCCTGAAGTTTCTGATTCTCATGATTTTGATCTTGAACACGAGCTTTCCAATTCAATACATGGCACAGTTGACATATCAAGATGTTGAAATTGAGGACGTGGACCAGGCAAATGTGAGTGAATTGCTTAAATCCCACTCAACAGAACTCAGCAATGAAGATCTTTTAGAAATGTAATACAGCATAAAGGATGAAGAGGAAGGGCTGTTGTTGAGCTTATCAAACAACTTCAACAAAACAAATTGCTGAATTTTTTAAGCACATTAACAGTGTAATTATAATCATTGAGGAGAATGATCATAACATGGATAGAAGTAATAAAGTTCCCCGAGATATTGAGTTATTTAGCTTGCTACAAAGCACTCTAAAGAGAGAAGAAGAATGCTGCCCGTCAGCTGAGTCTTGACCATTTCATTAAAAAGTTAAAAATCTTCAGTCTAACGACCCAGTGTATTCACAACAACAACTTACCATCCCAGGGCCTTCCAGAGAGCAAGAGCTTACAGTCCAAGGGACTTCAAGGGATCAAGAGCCTACCGTCCAAGGGCCGTCAAGAGAGCAAGAGCCTACCGTCCAAGGGCCTTCAAGAGAGCAAGATCCTACCATCCCAAGGCCTTCAAGAGAGCAAGAGCTTACCATCTCAGGGCCTTCAATAGACCAGAAGCCTACCGTCCAAGGGCCATTAAAAAAAGCAAGAGCTTACAGTCCCAGGGCCTTCAAGAGAGCAAGAGCCTACAGTCCAAGGGCCTTCAAGAGAGCAAGAGCTTACAGTCTAAGGGCCGTCAAGAGTGCAAGAGAGTGATAATCCAGATTTACCAGATCCAGAAATTTATCGTGCGATTGAAGATTAACGGTAAGCGTACCTGTAGCATTGTAAGCCTATTAATTAGATAAATTTATTAAAATTTGCATTTGTTTACAAATTTCAGGGGATTGAAGATTGACAAAAGGTGTAGGCTACCTATAGTATTGTACTAGTTAGATGAATTAATAAAAATTGCATTCATTTACAAGTTTTAGGTTTTTACTTACTTTTTTCCTTTGGAGTATACCTATCCCACCCATGTTAAAATCAATTCCCTTTACGCGTTTTGTGTGTTACACGATTATTCATCAGAACCAATCACTCGCGTAGTGCGAGGGACAGTTGTATTACATTTCTCTGCTATTTTTTTAATCTCAAAAATGTTATCTCCTATAAAAGCACATGATCCCCCCCCCCCCCCAAATAAAAACGTTCCAGCGCCACTGGTTATATAATAACATTATAACTATTCTAAACAGATAGAGTAATTCGGTCTATTTCACTATAAATAACAAACTATGTGAATGAATATTTAAAATGGGTCGCTGATGGTGAAAATAATTCATATTTTGAAATTATATTCGCCATTGTATTATATTGGTTTTTTTAAATGTTTAAGCTCCTTTTAAATAGCTATATTATTTTTCACTTATTTAAATTTTTTGCACACACATTTTAAGTGTGGATATGAGTACATTATAGCTAAATTAGAATTTTAGTAGGAATTAACCTGTAAAAAAAAAATTCGGCCAATATTGATGGATAACATTTTATACTACGTAGATTATCACAAAATCAATTTTTTGCTTTCCTTAATTGAAAATTGTCGAAATTTGTTCCTTGTAACAAGCTGACTCATAATCACCCATTGAAAGTGTCTATCTCCTACTCTAAAAGTAAATAAACTACATATGGCAAATCTCAGAAGTTGCTCGTGATTTAGCAAATGTTTTAATAATGTTTCTTCTTCTTATTCGTCTTCAAAAGAACTATTCACGGTGATTTTGACTTAAAAGTAAGGTGATAGACTGAATGAACCACTTTGTTGGGTCGTGTCCAGGAAAGTGGAACGAATAGTTAAAATGGAATGATTCTTCCAACCACGAACTAGTTTACCTCGCCCCCAAGTGGTTCATTTCAACGTGAACTACAAGGTGACACGACAGTAAACAATCGTGATTATTCGGCTGATTTCGGTCACAGCAAACGAAGGGGTGGAGAGGTGGGGGAGGAGGTAAATCGATCATTTTCTATCATCTACAAGCTACTTAGGGATGAGTATCGATAGCAAAACATCGATATTTGAAAGACACTGGTCTCTATACATCTATGTTTCTAACCCAAAACTATCGATTTTTGATTTTTTTTAAAAACACATTAAAGTTGTTTAACTAAGGTTAATAATGTAGAACAAGTTAATGATTTTGTGTATTTGGGCAGAATGTTCTATAAAAAAATGTAAGTATTGATGATGAAATCGACAGACGAGTGAATGCATCTCGGAGAGTAGTTGGATGTATGTGGACTAGTGCAAAGAATTAAGTAGTATCAAAAGAGGCAAAGATGGAAGTATGTAAAAGTGTGTTAACGCCAACATTGTTTTATGGATGTGAAGCGTGGGTATGTCAGGAGAAACACAAGAGCAAGGTGAATGTTGTTGGAATGAGATATCTAATAAATGTATGTGGAAATCTCGTATGGACAGAGTCAGTAATGAATGGATGCTAAAGGAGTGTGGTTTGAAAGGGAATCCAATAGTTAATTATGAAAAAAGTCTTACGTTGGCTTGTACCGTTTCAGAGGGTGAGTGTGTATCGATTGACGAAGCAAATATATGAAGGTAGAGTGTGTGGATCAAAAGAAAGGGGTAGGCCATGTAAGACGTGGTTTTATAGACCAATATGTGAAAAAGATAAACATTACGAGTTTTAAGAATAAAAGAGCATGTATGAATTGGTGTGTGGCTTTTTGGCTGTTGTTGAAGCGAAGAGAGTATGCTAGGATAGGGAAGTGTGGAGAAAGTTAGTGAGGATGGATTAAGTATAGAGTTGTTTTTTGAGCTTTATGCATAATTTCTTGCCTACCTTGTAATGGAACAACGTGGTTATGTATGTATGTATGTATGTATGTAATTATGTAATTATGTATGTATTTATGTATGTATGTAATTATGTATGTATTTATGTATGCATGTATGTATGTATGTATTATGTATGTATGTATGTATGTATGTATGTATGTATGTATGTATGTATGTATGTATGTATGTATGTATGTATGTGTGTTGTATGTATGTATGTGTATGTATGTGTGTATGTATGTTGTATGTATGTTGTAATGTGTGTATGTATGTAGTGTATGTATGTTGTATGTATGTATGTTATGTATTATGTATGATGTATGTATGTATGTATGTATGTATGTATGTATGTATGTATGTATGTATGTATGTGTATGTATGTATGTATGTGTGTGATGTATGTTGTATGTGTATATATGAGTATGTATGTATGTATGTATGTATGTATGTATGTATGTATGTATGGTATGTATGTATGTATGTATGTATGTATGTATGTATGTATGTATGTATGTATGTATGTGTGTAATTAATAACTGAGAAAGAAGTCACACTATTACTAAATTAAGATAAAACATTATTTATTTCAGATAACAAAAATAAAATGACAGTTCCAATAAATGTTATACAATTATTAAAAAATGTAAATGATGACCACATAGAATCATCTACAAAATGTAGGAAAACTAGTTTTTATACCATTTTCTCTTCCAGGTGATTTCTCACTTTTGTTAGAGTTTGTCCCGCTTTTGAGGTGGGGAAGAGGATGTTTGGGGAGGCTCAATATCTCAATAACAATAGGATAAGAACAACTAACTCTAAAAAGTAGGTAAGGATGAGTTAGGTAGAATTTAAAGAAAATGCACTGAATTTTCGTAGAAATAAAGTGGGAAACTATTTGGGATTAAACATCCCTGGTGCTTTCAACCGGGTTTCAAACCCTGCTGTCCTCGTTCCTGGAAATACAATATATTGCAAGAGTGACTCCTTAAAACATGCGATCACTGATGTGGGTCTTACTAGTGAATAGTTATGATTTGTTGTTGAGAATATTTATTGTGTCCATCAATAGTCTTATTATTTGTCCTGCTTTGTGGCGCCCAATGGAATGGCAAGTCGATGGTGAAACATGTTTGGCCGGCAAAGGTTCCAAGCCTGTTCTCCCTACGAGGATCGTGCCTTCCAAAGGTGGTAGTCGAAATCAAACGATCACGTTTCCAAAACCTGTTTGAAAAGTTTCTATTGTTAGAGGATTCCTGCAGTCACGTTAACAGAGCCCAACTAGTTAAGTTAAGGAGAAAGGGAACGTGAGGAAAGGCCAGTGTTTTTGCAGTTTTATAGTAAAACTTTTTTTTTTGCCAAAACAAATCAAATATTGCTCTAGTAGAAACATGGAGATTAATTTTCTTCACATGGTGAATATTTGTCATGAGCATAACCGCATTAGATGAGAAAATTTTTAAATGAAGAGAAAAAGTTGTCATTAAATTCCAGAACAGCCTTAGCAACAACTGTTGATAACTATCACCATGTGAAGAAAATTAAACTTTATGTTCATACTGGTAAATTATTTGATTTATTTTGACCAAAAAAAAAGTGTCAAAACATTGGCCCTTTCTCGCATCTCCTATCATCTCCTATCATCACCTTAAATATTAATTTCACCCAGATAATACAATGTCTGGTGCTAGAGTTAGGTGAGATTTGCCTTGTTTTTTGAATTTTATTTTGAGCACAACATTTAACTGCACATTCGAATACATTGATAGGTAAAGGACGAGAAAGTTAAAATTTAGAGGAAATGTACTCATATTATGTGGAGGGAGAGTGACAAACCATTAGGTTAAACTTAGTATGCATGAGCTGGATTTAAACCCCGATCTTCTTGTCACAGGCAATCGATTATATTGCGAACGTAGCGCCAGAAGGCGGGGTTTATTACGAACTGTCGACTACCACGACCGGTCGTTGACCGCTAACTGCTAGCTACCACGAATGGCAGCACGAATTCTCCTATTAGAAAAATTAAAATAAATCTAATTTCACAAGGACAGAGTTTATGACTTCGTTAATAATCAAACTTAGAACCTTTAGATCAGTAAACTGACACATCTAAACCAAGACGTTATAAAATGACAATATGTTTACTACGACAGTATAGGAGTATCTGGCTTTAAACGCTTTTTAAATCCATAGTCTCGGATCGATCCGTGATGCCATGTCATCGATATAATTGATAACATCGTGTTATATCCATATGATTTATTGCAACTTTTTTTAATTGATTGTTTTAGACAAAAAAAAACTTTGCTTGAGCTTTTGAAAGAATTACAACCAATATATTATCTTATAAATATTCTCGTTTGAAAGGAAAATGATAAGATAATAATACATGGATGTCCAAATACATTGCCCAGTGCTAGTAACCACCCATCGTTCAATTGTATTGCTGATTTTTTATACTTATTTACTGTTTTTCTTTTAATAATTTTTGACGAAGTTAAAGGCTAGTTTGCCTATGTTAAATGAACTATGAAACATATAGAATACTTAAAGTTTTCCAAAATGTATAAGATTTTAACATTTTTTAATACAATTATATATTTATTAGGCCTATCTAAATTTATTAAATTATCACTTCACAGCGACAAATTATTACCGAACATGTAGTATGTCTTACTGGCCCAAAAGCCGGAGTTCTTTTTCTTCATTACTCATTGATCTGGTTCTCCAATTATATAGTAGTTTTCATGTTTTTTTTGGTCAACTACCAGTATAGTCCGATTTTCAGAGGAATAACCTTATCTGGCAGCAAGAAAAGTTACTTGATCCACCTTTACGTTTTTATACGTCAGGTCAAGTTATCTGCAAACTGAGGGATCATATTTTATGTTTAATATTACTTATCTCGCAATAATCGAACCTTAAGCCTTAGTTTGCCGGCCATTGAGCCACCTCTGAGCTAAGGGGGCCGCCTCGGTAAACGAGAAATTGCCGCGCAGACGTTCTGCTCTAACGCAATAAATAATTCTACGATGCATTATTTCAAAATATGGTTCACGCCAAAATAAAGTCGAAAGTTTTAAAAAGGGTTATTTTTCCCTTAACAACTCCATAGTTTGAGTTTTATTAATAGAAATAGTCCTAAATGTGGGAAAATGTGACACTAGCTCATTTTAAATTACTTTTTAACCATATTTTTGGAGCTATGAGACTAGGCTTGACGAAATAAGGGCTCTAAATGTATACTCCACTCACGGTAAGAATTACTCTCTGAAAGGTATTTTTTCCTACCAAAATCTTACTATAGTCTTCCTCTAACAAATACAAAACATTTTAAGATATTTGAGAACCAGCAGCGAGATTTCCTCTTCACCTAGAGAAAAGTTTAGTAGTTTTCTTTCCCCTCTTTCTTATTGACATTACAAAGTGAAGCTGTAGGTGATGGGTGAAAGGGAGAATAAGCTTGGACAGAATATAGAAGTAGTTCCAGAAAACGAAACAGGCCATTGTATTTAAGCCGTGTGGTCTGAGAGCCATTGATACTTTCTCGCTGACCGATGTGGCCGCCTTAACCAAGTGCCCCGATACCTTAGTTACTTGAAGGTACATATTCTAACTCTACAGTATTTCTTATGGGAATGATAGTCCTGAAGCTTCATTACCACCAAAACAATCCTCAATTAACGTAAAGTTCTATTTTATGAACTCATATTTTAAAAAAAGGACTTTATTCGTTTGAGGAAAGCTTTATTTTTTTTAACCACTGACTTTGATCTCAGAACTTCAACATTTCGTATGTATGGTAGTAGAAGATGAATAAGGACCTTCCACAACGTTTGCATTGCTACTTAAAATAGTTTTACACATGTTTTATTAAGTTTTAAGGTTTTGATAGTAAAACTTCAATAAAAACGTAAAGGTGGTTGATATAACACCATGAAAATAACGTGGAAGATTTCCAACAATATTTTGTTCTAGAATGTGAAATTATTAGTCTCAAAAATCAAAGCAGTTTTATGCTAACGTTAAAATTTAATTAAAAGTGGTAGGCTCAGTCGTAATCTAAAAGTTGGGGACATTTATTTTCTGTGTTTGTCCCAGTTTTTAATGGGACTAAATTCTAGCGAAGATGTATTGGTTAGGTGTATTTAAAAAAGATAATTAAAATAATTCCACCCACATTAGCGTGAAGAGGGGACGAGGAAACCACAGCGATAAGTTGAGTGTGGGAAACCACCCCTTGGTTCGCGATTCATAATTTGGCCTCCCCTTCACCGGAGATTCAGTCTATTGCGAGACTGACCCCTCAGACATTATGAACACCAATACTGCTAGGTGTGAGACGAGACAATATAGATTTCACTCTCTATTGTTGTTCCACACCCTCGGTGGTGGACGCGTGGTCTAAGCCGTTGGACTGGAACGCATTGCACTTGTTCGTCACTGACAAGAAAGGTCATGGTTCGAATTATGGATGAAATACACTGGGGGTGGTTTTCCTTATGTGATGTGCCCCATAATCTCTCCAAGCTAATGCGGCTGTGCTTCTTCTAACTACGCCCCCTCATCTTACTTTTTAGGGGGGGATGCAGGGAACGCAATTTAAGGGCATTCTTTTTGCAGTTTTTTTAATATCAAAACTTTTTTTGGCCTAAAAAAATAAAATATTTCTCCAGTAGAAATTTAAAGTATAATTTTCTTTACATGGTGACACCAACAGTTGTTGGATATCTGTAATGAGCATAGCGGCATTACATTACAAACTTGAAAGAAGATAAAAAAGTTGTCATTAAGTTCCAGGACACACTTGAAAGATAATTAAGAACTGTTGGGATCAATATATGAAGAAAATTAAGCTTTGCGTTTCTTAATAAATATTTGATTTTGGCAATCCTACAGCCCTACGTCTTCAACTTATATTATACATTGTGTTAGAGTTATTGATGAACGCAACTCTTGTTCCGAATGAGGTCACCGCGATGACGAGGGCGCGGTGGGCACGTCATGAAGAGGTAATGCACCCTCGTGGACATGCGTCATACTTGCGCATGCGCGTGTGACTTCATTTGAGCGACGACTTCCCTCGTTACTCACAGCTAGGGCGCGGGAAGTTGACCGCTGACTAGAGGGAGGTGAGCCAGAGATAGACATAATCGAGGGATTTATTCGATTGTCATTTGTCGGTCATAATAGATTTATTTTAATGAATAACACTTTGTTGAAAGACTTTCTGAAATACTTTGGTTTTTAATCCTACTAAGTGCCATCAACGGGTGTAGCCTACTCCTTTAAAGAAAAGAAAAGAAAAAGAGAAAAAAAAATCGAAGGTTGCTATTTATTAGCTATCTCGCTTTGTTTCACCCCTTAGCTCAGCTAGTAGCGCGTCCCGGATTATATTCCAGCTGCGACCGAAATACATATCATAGTGACAGTGTCTCCTTTCATAAAGATTAAATATTGATGGTGGAAAACTGTGTGTCACTTGGTTCAAAATTTTCATGCCAAATACCCACAGTAATAATAATAAACAGGGTTCCTCCCTACTGAATCTAGATTAGAAAAAAGGTTGTTTGTTTATTCTGCTACGAAACAAAAACCCGCAAACCAGCATCGGTAGGCACGCGGATTAAATGTCAAGCTAGGTTTTCTGAAGTTGTTTTTCTTTCATTATATCCCATTCTCCACACACTCAAATGCGTATACATTTTCTTTAAATGATTATTTCTTCATCATTACACTATAGTGTAGAAATTAAGTTAGCCCGGACTTGTAGCAAGACTCGATTAAAACAAAAACCCTCAAGATAAAGTGGTAAGGCATATTTGACTTGCTGCGGCTATTTTTATCGACGAGGTTTTAAGAACGCTCCTTAAACTCATTACTTGATAGCTTGATCCTCCAAGTGCTGTAAACATGCCTGTTATATGTCGACCTATTTCTCAACTAGATAATTACAGAGAGGGCATGTGGGTAGAACATTGAGGCTAGCTTTTAGATGATTAAATAGAGGTCTGAAGAGTTGGCTGTGCTGCAGTGTTCTTGACTCTTGACTCGGGAATTCGCGGCACGAATTCTTCGGATACAGGGATTGCTCTTCCAGAATGTGGTTTAACACCCTACATCCACGCTTATGCTTGTGTATTACTGTTCTAACTTTCCTCACCTTGGATTTAAGACTTTACTAACTCTTAAATTTAAGGTGAAATGGAAAGGGACGCGAGAAAATGACAGTGTTTTTGCAATTTTTATGACAAAACTTTTTTTTGGCCAAAATAAAAAAAATATTGCTCCATCTCAAACATAGGGCTTAATTTTCTTCCCATGTTGATATCAACAGTTCTTGAATATCTGTCATGACCATGGTGGCATCATGACAAACTTTTTAAATTAAGGTAAAAAGTTGTCATTAAATTCCAAAACATCCTTGAAAGATATTCAATAAATTTTTAGGTCACCATGTGAAGAAAATTAAATTAGATGTTTGTACTGGAGCAATATTATATTTATTTTGGCCAAAAAAAGTTTTGCCTTAAAAACAGCAAAAACACTGGCTTTTTCTCGTGTCCCTTTCCATCGAACCTTAAGGGTGAGGTGAAAGAGAACGCGTGGTAGGGTTAATATTTTTTGTAGTTTTTATGGTAAAAACAAATGCGCTTTAGAAAAAAATAAGTAAAAATAATTGCTTCAGTAGAAATATCTAGGCTAATTTTCAACATATACTAATATTAACAGACTCGCGCTTCAGTCTAACCCACCATAATGCATATCATTAAAAAAACCTCTACAAGTGGCTTAGGTAAAGTTTTTCCTTAATAATAGCCTACAGTTCAGGCCTAGCCTTATGCTTTCTGACTTAAGGATACTAGCTTTATTTTCCAACCTCCAATTTAAGAAGGTACTTACTTGAATGTTGTTTTTATGGTCATTGAGGGAGTTGATTTAAAGAACTTATTCCTATAAACTTGTCACCAACAACATTTTATGAACTAGGCTCAGATAAAATTGTTTTTACTTTTTTTAAAGGTATAATCTATTCTTATTACATTTTAAAGTCTCCAAATGTCGCGAGAAACAAAGCATTTAACGCCCCAAATTGTAAAACAGAATAATAAATATTCTTAATGGGAATGTTAATGGAATATGGGATTTTTGACATTATATTAACTCCTTTTGTCTGGAGACAAATGACAAAAACATGCACTACGGTAGGAGTCCGCGAAATACGGTCTGGGGCCAGCCCTGTAATTAGATGACCATTCATTCATCCATCCCCGATTTTCAGGGACAGTACTCGAAATAATACTTATGTCCCGGACTGACCTTGTCTCCTATTTTCAGGGACAGTAGTCGAAATAATACTTATGTCCCGGACTGACTTTGTATCCGATTTTCAGGGACAGTCCTCGAAATAATACTTATGTCCTGGACTAACTTTGTATCTTATTTTCAGGGACAGTCTCCGAAATAATACTTATGTCCCGGACTGACTTTGTCTCCTATTTTCAGGGACAGTAGTCGAAATAATACTTATGTCCTGGACTGACTTTGTATCCTATTTTCAGGGACATTCTCCAAAATAAACTTATATCCTGGACTGACTTTGTCTCCTATTTTCAGGGACAGTACTCGAAATAATACTTATGACCAGGACTGATTTTGCCCTTTATTTGTTAAATAAATTAATTACCCTCTTCGGTGGTCTAATTCTCACTCTCGGCGTCACTCCCGTGTTGGACTGTAATTTTGATGACAGAAAGTTCGGGTTATGAAACCCGTTTGAGTATACTGAGGGTGGTTTTCCCCCCGAATGGTTTTCCAGTCTCCCTTTACGCAAATTTGGGTGCAATTCTTCACCATTTAACCTTCCTTATTCCTAAAACACTAGCATAACTAGTACATATACGTACAGCCCGAATGGATGCAGTGGTAAATAACAATATAAAAGTATCTATGCATTTTATAGTCGGACACAGTATTTCTCACTAATTTTTATTTTTTATTTTTTTGCTCCAACTGTGTGTAGTCGGTATATCGCTACATCGCATATACATAATTTACTGTACATTAACACGAATATAAACAAACATGACAATAAGTGTATTACGTACAATTTAAATCGCAACTACAGAACAATTTTCAAATTAAGGTACTTATAGATAATACAAATATACTTTTTGCTATCAACATTATTTATATTTTACTATATTATTAGAGTCAATTTAAAGGTATTGATAATATCTATTAAAAGTGACAGTTATAGATTACATGACTTGACGTTCGAATATATGAAAATACATCTAGCAGTTTTTTTCTATCCGTTAGATAAGGCCTTTCCAATGGAAATTGAACTGTACAGTTTTTTATCCGGCTCTCATATTGTTTTTAAAGTGACTGTTTCCGAAAATTGACCACCTCTGTGGCCTAATGGTCAGAGTTTCTAGCTACAGCTCCAGAGGTTCCAGGTTCGATCCCCGGTGCTTCCAAAATTTATCTGTGAAGCAGTGGAATGGGACTGTAACGGGGTCAAACTCAGCCTCGCGAGGACAAAATAGCAGCTCCAATTTGGAAAAGTGAGATTTATATCTGGAGGACTCATTGTGCTGATCACATGACATCCTATAACAGCAAATGTTGGCACTACTATCGCTAATGATGGCAGCCGCTCGGTCGCTTGCAGGCTCATACCATGGAGGAGTTCCTCGAAAATTGCCAAGAAAGAGATGGTCATATCACCCTAGATACCGTATTCCGCTTATTTGAATCAAGTTTGGATCTAAATCCTGCATTTGTTTGGCAACAAACTTTAAAAGTAGAGCGAATACATTAGGTTCACGAAACATGTGCAATGCAACAGAGTTCCGCTGAATAAAAAAATTCACTTCCCTTGTGTGATAACTGATAAGACAACACGCCATACTTTTGTTTGCTTCACTTCCTCAGCTGCACATCCACCAAGAAAAAAAAGGTAAAAAAACAACAACATAACCTTTGTAATCTACCGCTTACTTCACACTGGAGATTCCCTTCAGAAAATACGATGACGTTTCAGATATAAACAAAACAATACGTTTTAGGAAGTGCAGCTTGGACAAAGAAAGAACAAAGGATTCATATTTACTGTAAAAATCCTATCTGATTCTTCTTGTAAAACGTCTGTTAAAAATTTATAAGGTTAGCTGAATGCTTTAAACATAGCTTTTCGTTTCAAACAAATCTACAAAATATGAGTTATTTTACAGTATAAACATGTACGGATAGCAAAGAAACAGCGAGCGATGCATGAGTGGCCATGAGCAGATTGTATCAGCCATATTGTAGTATCTTTGGTACCACTTCAGTATCGCTATTTCGGCTAGACATTCGACTCTCGCTTCTTTGTTAAATGAGTATTTATTTTATGTGGTACAGTATTGCTCGGTAGGTAAGCTCAAACGAGACGGATATCGAGGTTTTAAATCTCGGTCGGGTGAGATTTTATTTCATCGTCAAGTGGTTTCCACCTGCTCACGCAATATGTGTTCATTCTCTAAATTAAACTAATTTTAGTCATTGTAGCTCTTAGTGCACATTTAAGCTATATCCAGATACGGGTAGTTCGACTGTTGGTGACTAAATATTATTAAAATGTTTATTTTAAAGTGAAATTGCGGCTAAACCAAACTGAAACTTTTAATTAGTAAGCATTAATTTATTTTCATACGTCAAGTAATGATGTTTCAACTGTGTTTAAGAGATAATATCTCGATATCAATATATAAAAAAACCTAATAAGAGCCTATCAAGCTCGGTGGCGACAGTTGGCTAAGGCCTACTTTGACTGACCGCCGAGGACGGGGAGATCGAGGTTCGATCCGGTCGGGTGTACTAGGATGGTTTTACAAAATGGTTTTCCACTCTCCCTTACGCTAATGTGGGTACACTTCCTCTAAATCAACCCTTCTAATTCCTATTAGTTAGAGAGAGTACAACTGCGGTTATAAAAACGGTGCTAGTAAGAAAATCTGTTTCAATATTTTTAAAGGCCTATATCATCGTGTTTTTACCTCAATTTTCAATGGTATGGATTTAGTTGTCACCCATCTCACTGGTCAAGAGGAATAAAGGTAAAAATTATTTAGTCTGGTTAGCAATGATGGGTAGGTCGGGGTTTGAATAACGAACGATTTGGAATTAGAATCCTGACCTATCGGGCATGGGCAGACAAGTCTAGACGAGTTTAACATTTATCTCGCGTGGCCGCCATTTTGGGTCAATACAAACTACTGTAATAGATTTCAAGACGTTATTTGTAATTAAAATAGGTTTGGCCGCTAGTTTTTCAAAATTCAACGACTTACTTTTTTAAATTATGTAGTTCAAACGCCAAATTTATTAACGACGTATTTTAATTGGGAAGTATTGGGAGGGTTACTCGAGTATAGCTCCTTAAGACCTCGTGGCCTCCGGTAAAGATCCATGACTAAATACTTTGTTTTTATAGGAATAACCTTTTAGAAAATTCAGACATATTTTGTTGTGACCAAAGTTGATAACTTTTTACTATATTTATATTAGTGTTATTTTAAAACTCTTGGAAATATCTATATAAAAAAAAGAGACAGATATTTGTAGTAAGCATCTCTAGCCGTAAGACAAAAAGACCTTCCTATGAAAATTGACTATTTCCAGTACCAGTGAGTTACAGTTTTCCAAGAATCGCCCGCATCCACTCAAAGCTGTTGACCTCTATCAGCCGCCCACTGTTGTTAACTATGACTACTGGTTCACACGGTGACATCACCTGCCAATAGCTATCCTACTCATCGCTGTGATCATTGTCTACGTCATCTTCGATTTTGAGAAGTAGACTCTCACATCATCAAGGAGTATTCGAACCTGGGCCAAAAGTCGGATTGTCATTGAATGAACCTTTAAAAAAATACAGAAATATATTTTTGCGGCTGACATTGATACCATTTTACTATTTTGTTAATGTTATTTTATACAGCTGCAAACCACTTTACTTTACGTATGAATATGTGAAATTTGATCTAGTAATATATCTGGATGTTAGATAAGGCTCTTCCTATGAAAATTTGGCTGTATTTCCTGACGTCCAGCAGTGAAGGGATTTTTTTTTTATTCAGTTGCCCAGTCACACAATTGATATCTATACAATGTACTGCTGACATATTGAAATCTTGATCTCATTCATCTTAATGGATGTTGCACATGCGCAGTCCAGAAAGCTCCCAACACATTGTATAACCAATTGTGTTTGTTGTAACGACTTACCTTTTGCATTTAATTTCGATATCTACATTTAAAATAGTCCAGATTACATTCCCTTCTATGAATCGACCGTCTCCTGTTTTAAAAAAAGATGTTTTATTTTTTTAAATCTCAATTAACAGCGGTAAGACTGGATACTTTGCTCTGATTTTGGTTGGAAGAACACTTTAGAAAATGCAAACATATCTCTCTGCGGACAACTTGCAATAGAGCTATACCGAGTGAGCTGTCGTCGTCTGTTGACGATTATAGTACCAACATTTACGGTTAGAGGCTGTCATGTGGTCAGCACAATGAAATCTTCAGCTATAATCTCAGTTTTCAAGACCGGGGATGCTACTTTTCCGCTCAAGTAGCTCTTCATTTGTCCTCATCAGGCTGAGTTCCACTGCTTCACAAAGATTCCGGAAGCGCTGGGGATCGAACCCGGTACCTATGGATTTGTAGCCAAGAGCTCTGATCACTGATCGAATCTTACTGTATTATTTGTGTTATTTTATAGGTATTGATAATATGTATAAAAAGTGACAACTGCAGATGACATGACTTTATGTATGAATATATTAAAACTGTTTTAGTAGCTTTATAGCTTCCTGCCAAAATCAAGCGCCCGTCTCTGGAAACCAGATGCATCGTGAGACTTGCTCCTTAGACGTCTCAGCCACTTGCTAAGGGTATCATCCTGTTTTCTTTTGGTAGGATTCCAATACAATCTAATTTTCAAATAAGAACCTTATCTGACAGCTACAGTAGCCCATGGCTTCTTTGGTGCTGACTACAGTTCACAGCTGACTTTGACAGTCAACATTAGGTTATACCTAATTTTGACTGTCAGAAGTGACAACTGCTAAAACATTTTTTTGCAGATCATATGTTCGCGTAGAGATACATAATTTGGTCTGTAGCTTTTCAAAGCCGTCAGAAGTCAGCTGTGAGCTGTATCAGCACCACAAAGCTAAAACTGAGGTATAGAAACGTTTACTTAATCTAATTTCACATATTCATACGACAAGTCATGCTATCTGTGGTGTAATTTTATAGATATTATCAATACCTATAAAAAACACTTTAAAATACTCGAATGCTATCAATGTTGACGCAAAAAACACATTATTTTATAATGCCTTCCATACAATTTGATCTGTGAAGGAATTTAATGAAATTTAAAAAAAGTATGTGGTCAAAATGGATAGCAGTGCACCTGGCTACAAGTCCTAAGGGTCCCGGGCTCGATTCCCAGCTGGCACCTTTGTTATTTTACCCTTAAGGGGAATGATTCCCAACGGTCACCAGGGTCTGGTAAATCAGGCTTAAGTTAGGTTAAGACTCACCTCGGCTCCACAACTCCATAATAACCATCATTACATCATCTCATTGAGGTTACGACGTATAACACATATATACACATAAGGTGACCGAATCTAAATGCGATATGAAAAAAAAAAAATTGAAATGTATTGATATTGCTGTATCTATCAAAATTATAGTTGCTGATCACACGACTTTGTGTATATAAATAAAAAATACTTAATAACAGTCAAAAAAGTTAGTTTCTTTGCTAACCAAATGTTAAATTAGTTAATTCAACTTTGTAGACAGCCCTAACGGACAGTTAAAATTCTTTTCTCTGAAAAAACAAATAATCTAACTCCTGAGTTAAACTGGGTAAGAGCTTATTTTACAAATGTTGCACTTTTCACTAGCAAAAATATATATATATATTTTCACTAGAAATATATATATATATATATATATATATATATATATTAGTGTTGTGCGAAGTTCACTTTTTAAATGCCAAGTCGAAGCTAAAGTTAAAATATGGGAAGAAAAATCGAATTTGAAGATGAATATAGGATTTTTGAGGAAAAATTCTGTATCAAAAATGCACTTATAATTTGTCATAAATTAATCAAAAGAAATAAAATATGGAAGGACTAAACATTGGCGGTAAGCAAGGACTATAGCACAACTAAGATGTTTGTTACTATACCGGGTGCTACAACTTGTTTGGGTATTTTTATTTTTACAAAATAATGTTGGCGATACTGACTATAAGATATTTCCATTCTTACCAGCGTTTTATCCATGCCTACTTTATGGCTGTTGTTATTTAATTACTAGTCCGTGTTAAAAATACTATTTAGTAGCGGTTCTAAAATTACCAAGGCCGTAGCTGGGGGGAGGGTTAGGGGTTCCCCCCCCCCCCCCGAAATTTTATGAATAAATTATATATGGCTTTATTTATGGTTCAAACAATATCAAAATTAAGATACAAGTTTAATTAGGGGGCTGTGCTACCATAAAAAGCACTTCAGAGCTGTTCTAGAGGGTTTAATATTTAAATTTTTTCTAGCCTTCGGCAGTTAGGAGGTTATGTTGCCATATAAAAAACTTCAGATAGCTTTTAGAGGTGTTTAATATTTAGAATTTTTCCTAGTCTACGGCAGTTAAGGGGCTATGTTGCCATATAAAAAAAACTTCAAATAGCTTTTAGAGGTGTTTAATATTTAGAATTTCCTAATCTACGGAAGTTAAGGGGCTATGTTGCCATATAAAAAAAACTTCGGATAGCTTTTAGAGGTGTTTATATTTGAATTTTTTCCTAGTCCCACCGGCAGTTAAGGGGTATGTGGCCATAAAAACAAACTTCAGATGCTTTTGAGTAGGTTGATTAATATTTGAAGTTGTCCTAGCCTTTGAAGTTAGGGGGTTATATTGCGTAAAAAACTTAAGAAAGATTCTAAAATGTTTAATTCATTGAATTTTTTTAGCCCGGCCGTATTGGGGTGTGGGCCTACCCACCAAACCTCCCCCTGAAAATTATTGGCTGGCTTACGAACTTGAAAATTACTATATCTTGTAAATTAGTCTATTTAGTGAATATCATCAATTACTAATATTTATCGAAGTTTATCACTCTTTCGAAATTTCTAAGATGCGAAAGTTATTTTATAATAGTTTTGAAGTTCAAAGCAAAGAGATATAACTTCGATTCGACGTTTCTAAGCTTTCACATGCTTATATATATATATAGTTATTATGTGACACAATGACCTTTAAAATGATCACGATCATTAGATCATCAAGGCACGTCTTCACAAATTACTTTTAAGGAAGTTAGTGAAAATGCTGGTGAAATGGGAAAGAATAATATTTTTATCGTTTTTTTTTAAGTCCATGCGTGAGAGAATAAATTTTTCCTCGTACAAATAAATGGGAATTTATTTTCGCTTATCTAGAATTAGCTTTTTTCTTTCTTTTGCTGTGAACGTCAACTTCAAACGTACAAAGTAAATGACGTGAGCCGTAATAAACACCCCGTTTTAAAAATTAAATTCGGGTATGATTAGTTTAATTTTCAACATATATTAAACTCAACAGTTGTTGAATATTTGTCATGGGTATAGTGGTATTTGAACAGAAACTTCAAAGAAGAGAAAAAATCCTGTTCTTATTCCGTGATGCCCATGACAGAAAAAAATTGTTGAGATTAATATGTGTAGATAATCAAACTAAACGTAAGTAATGAAGCAGTATTTAATTTAATCTTATCAGAAAAGTTATTTGTTATGAAAACTATAACTCGCACTTCCGTCTAACCCACCTAAACATATTATTAAAAGAACCTCTACAATTGGCTTAGGTAAAGTTTTTCCTGTAATATAGCCTACAATGCAGGCCCATCCTTATGCTTTCTGACTTAAGGATTTTAACCTCCAATTATAGAAGGTACTTACCCGCATGAATGGTTTATCGGTCTAAGGCGTCACTCACGTGTTAGGCTGGCCTGCTGATGACAGGAATATAAAGGTTCGAATCCCGCTTGGATGTACTCCCCAAATTATTTTCCACTCTTCCTCCACGTAAATGCGGACACATTTCCTCTTAATTCAAATTTCCTCATCCTTAACACCTTAGCGTAATTAGTACATAGGCGTATAATCCTAACGGATAATAAGACCTGGTGTTGAAAAAGGTATAGGCTATGTATATATCTGTATTTGTATATATATAATTAAAATAATCCTTTTATACCCTGATTTGGTTTGGAAGAAGAGTAGAAAAAATTCAAACATATTTATTTGCAACCAACATTGATAATATAATACTTTATTCCTAGTGTTATTTTATAGGTACTGATAATATCTATCAAAAGTTAAAGCTGCATACAACATGACTTGATGTATGAATATATTACAATTGTTTTATTAACTTTAGTATCTAACTTTTACTGTTCTTCCTCTCAAAATCATACTATACACACAAACACATAAAGACATTTACTTTTTAAACGGACCACTGAACAAAAAAATTGTGGGAATTGGAAATACCGTTTGTTTATCTAATTTGATATCACCTTTGAAATTAATAATATTAATTTGTTTTAGAATGCTTTGGAAAAACAAAGTTTATTTGCAATACGTTATGATCCCTTATGTTTTGGGTACGAGCCTTGGAGAGTTCCTTCAACTGCCTCCAGGTATGCGGGTTCAATAATACCAACTCAACTCAAATAAAGAGTTTGGTTCAGGAAATATAGGCGAGTCTTTCAACTGGTTTCAAAGCACCCGCCTAGTGTTATCTTTAATACATGGTTTTAGTGTTTTAAAGAGTTAACACCTGAATGTGACGAGCTCTTTGAGCTGCCAAACAAGAGCGGTAAATGCCATTCTTCTACTCAATATTTTTGAGGTTAATTAACACTGGCTCACTTTTGTGGGAACGCGGACAATTAGTTGGTCTAGTCTGGCTTGCCTGTGATGAGGAGGTTGGAGTTTGAATCCCTTCCAGATGTAGCTCCCAACAGTTTGTATATCCAATCATTTTTTGGAAACGGATTTACCTTTGGCGTTCCATTTTGATCTCTACATTAATAAGAGTCAAGAGTCAGTACATTCCCATATATGAATCGAGCGTCTCCTCTTGAAAAAAATCTATTCTTTTTTATTTCAATTAGTAATAGTGGTAAGACTGGATATTATACTTTGATTTTGATTGCAAGAATAGCTTAGAAAATGAATACATATTTCTTTGCAGCGAACATTGATAAATTTTAGAATATTATTTGTGTTATTTCATAGGTATTCATAATATCTATCAAAAGTGACAGCTGCAGATAATATTACTTTATGTATGGATATATTAAAATTGTTTTAGTAACTTCAGTAACTACCAGATACTGCTCTTCCTACCAGAATCAGGGTAAACCTATGCTGGTTTTTTTTTCTTAAATAGTTTTTTAATTTTTCCTACACACGAATTCTGGTATATTTTCTCACAAATTCTATTTTTATTGTCCTTTCTATATTGTGTATATAATTGCAAACAACACTAACGAGTAGTAAGAAGCCATGCATAGACAAAAATCAATAAAAAAAAGTATTCTCACTGACTAATACCATTATCACTTAAGTCCAAGTCGTCAGGTTCGCTCTGTACTGAATTTAATTGACAGAGAGATCTTGGCAGGGTGCACTTAGGGGTGGTATTCCCCCTATGTGATTTATCTTTGTAATTTTAATCTGCATTTAATTACAATAACAGTGTAGAGATAAGGATGGTAGATTTGAGAGATAATGTACCCAAATTTACTTGAAGGAAGAGTAAAAAACCCTTTATTAATACCAATCCTACCTGCTTCGATGGCCGCGTGGTCTAACGCGCTAATCTCGTGTTGGACTAGACTGCCGAAGACGGGGAGATCGGAGTTCGATCCCGGTTGGGTGCACTGAGGATGGCTTTTCCTAAATGTTATCCCACCCTACCTCCAAGCAAATGTGGGTGCATTCCTCTAAAACGAGCCTTTACAATCCCTAATCCATTAGTGTAATTAGTACATAGGCGTATAACCCGAATGGGTAGTAAGACGTGGTGCTAAAAAAAAAATCACCTTCAATAAACCCAGAACCCTGAACTCCCCTTCACCGGCAATCTAGTCTTTTGCAAGAATAGATAATTAAAGGAACATATAATTTATCAGTTAAATCATCCCAAGATAGCTTCAACAAAGCCAAGAAAAACTTTTTTTTTAATCCGTTAATAAATCGCGTTATTAATCGGTATTAATCAGGGCTTTTGTAGTGTTAGCAAACCCATTCATATCCACACAGTCATTGTTCTTATGAAAACTAATCCTGAAATGATGTCATATCTATTATTTCATTGTCCCTTGTATTATACATTCCCGTCACGTAAAGATGATAGGACAGACGTACCATCGAATCCTTTATTAGGTAAATCACTATAATAACTGTTTGGGAGCAACAATGGTCATTTAAACGGTTTCTTTTAAGAAAGAGAAACTCGAGTCAAGACAAATTGACAGTTTAAAAACGTTGATAAATATACTTTCATGTGCTTATACGCCAATTCATGTGTTTTTCAGTTGTTTCAGTTCCGATGATAACGAGAAATTTTACTATCTTAAGAAAAATATGGTGACCTTACTTTTTTTTCCTTTAGCGTCGCATCTTACTACCCGTGCGGGTTATACACCTATTTACAAATTACACTAATGGCTTAGAGATTAGGAAGGTATAATTGATATGAAGCGCACCCGCATTTGCGTGAAAGGGGAGTGGACAACCATTTAGAGGAAAACCACCCTCAGTGCACCCGACCGGGATTGAACCCTGATCTCCCAGTCATCGGCAGTTTAGTCTACTTCGAGAGTGATGCCTTGGTCTTAGACCATGCAGCCACCGAGGCAGGTATCATCAGAATAAAATCTATATGTAGTTATAACTTGAAGCGATTTCTTTATACATTGATTCCTGGAGTTTAGTCAAAAGATTTCCAACATAAAAAAAAAGAATAGTTATATTTCCATTAAGGATGAGCCGAAATATTAAAAGAGAAAGTTACCATTTCAGAAAATGACAGTTTATTTCGACATCAATAGAGAAGTCGCTAACTATATTATATATATTAAAAATTTACGTTAGTAAGTATGGACACTCCTGTGTTCCCGATGCTATGAATAAAAATTTATTGAGATCTTTAAAAAAGCTTTTGAGCTGTTGATTTACACAAAAATCACTAAAATAAAGGCAATGAGTTTATTATTATTGTTGTAATTATTACTCATTATGTATAATTATTTAGCTATTGTTTTTTTTTACTTTGTTATTATACGTATTTGTAAGGTACTTGTGTACTTTTCAGTGCTGGGCTGTCACAGGTCTCACGACTGTTGGCCACCACTATAATAAATGAAATTGAAATTGAAATTAAGTCTGAGCCTACGCTGGACCTGTGACTTGGAAAAGCAAAGACAGTGGACTTAGCCGATTCTTTTTTGTCTGGTTACGACTCGTTATAAAATAGTTACTCTACTAAATTGGTTAGCATGAATACCAAGGCACCCCTTTTAAAATTATCTTTTTCTCATATGAAAACTAGAAAAAAAAGGTTTAGGCAGTGTTTAGCTCTGCGCTTCAACCTTTTGGATTGTTACGTCTTGGATAGAATTGCATGATAAGTTAAAAGCAAAAAATTACCTAAAGTGGAAAATTATGGTAGAAAAAATTATGGGTAGAAAAAATTAAAAAGTACATTGTTCTGGTAGAGTTACAGTTACATTTTCACATGAAGAACTTTAAAAAAATATAAACATTATTTTTGCGGTAGACAATGACAGTCTTTTTTTTACTGTTATTATTAGCGTTATTTTATAGGTATTGATAATATCTGTGAACTAGGAAAAAAGACCGCTTCAAATCAGATGACTTGTCTAGTGATTTTTCTAGCTGTCAAAAACGGTTCTTTTTGGGAATTGGACTCTAGCTCAGAGCTAACGTATGGACTCTGACCTGAAACGAGTCCAGTCCTGCAGATGAACTTAAAAAATGGTGTATTACATGTTTTCAATCCTATCTCCAGGTGAATAACTAGCTGTACGTGTACTCTCGATTACCCTCTTTATCTCTTCCACCTTAGATAACGCCATTACTAGCCTTTATTTTAAGAGAAGAGCAGAGCATTAGTGATTTTTTAGTGATTGGAAGCACATTGCAAGGAGCCATCTTGTGTGAACACAGCAGTATCGTCCATTAATTAACGTGATGGTGCTTAGTTACTCAAGAATATCACTTCTTTTTCCCTTCTTCTAATGGATGTTTCAAGAATCGTGGGCATAACTAACACACTGGGGTTGGAAAAATCATGTTATGAAGGGACATATTGTCATAGTACAGCATTTATCATCAGAATGATGGTTCTAACTTTTAAAACCACTATAACAATTAACAATTATCTTATAATAATATTAATGACGGGTCTGGGATACATCAATCTGTAGCTCAGTTTGTGGAAAGATTAGCCAGTACTAATGTACCGTTGCCCAGAGGACACCCGAATGTACTAACCGTACATCCGTGGAGGCACTTTCCATGTCCCGATGAGATGAGGTGATGATCGTGAATATGAGGGTATGAAGCCAATGAAGATCTTAACCTAACTTAAGCTTAATTAACCAAACCCTGGGGACCATGGGAATGAATAGCCTTTCGAGAAAATTCCCCCTCTACCGGCTAAGAATCGAACCCAGGGCCTCTATGTCAGCAGCCAGGAGCTCTGCCCACCATATCACGAAGCCGGCTGGTCATCTTAATCTTAAACATGTGTTACACTACTAAAATATGACTTTGTTTGTTTGAGGAAGCCAAGATCTATTCTTTTTTTCACCATTTACCTTACCCTCATAACTGTGACATTTAGCATATACGTTGTTGAAAATAATCTAGTTTTTCTCCTTTCATAAATTTTGAAAAAAGTATAAAACAATAAAATGTGAGGTTCTTAATGCTTAAGAGATATGTTGATATCTTTCAACATCAATTTTAGCTTCAGCCATATTTACAAAAACAGACCATTTATTTATTTCCCGCCACGTAATACTACTACCCATTCGGGTTGTACTGGTTCGACCCACATGGTCTAACGCGCTACTCTCGTGTTAGACTAGACTGCCGAAGATGGGGAGATCGGAGTTCAATCATGGTTGGGTGCACTGAGAGTGGTTTTCCCTAAATTGATTTCCACTCTCACTTCAAGCAAATGTGGGTGCACTTCCTCTAAATTAAACCTTATTCCCTAAAATATAAGGGTAATTAGTACATAGGCGTATAACCTGAACGGATAGTGCGGTATTAAAGATTTATACCAATACACATTTTAACTACGCTAATGATCTAGGGATGATGAAGGTCTAATTTAGAAAAAATATACACTCATTTGCGAAAGAGGGAAGAATGGAAAACCACCAGTAAAAAAACACCCTCGGTACACCTGTCCGAAATACGAACTCCGACATACTCGTGACTGGCAAACCAGACTGTAGCCTGTCCACGTGTTTACCGATGCATATATTTCTTTAAAAATGCTGGATTTCTTTACGTATTCACAACGTCTTTACACTTTAGTAGGAGGTCCCCTTCATGTGTATTAGCGTAGAGCTTAAAATACATAATGCACTCAACGATGAATCACTCAAAAGTTAGGCTTGTAGGCGTATTGACGCGATCTCCAGTGACGCGACTGTGAAACGCTACCAGGAAACTAGTTTTAGCACCGCGTATTACTTACTACCTGTTCAGGTTATCCGCATATGTAATAATTGCACTAACGAGTTTGGAATGAGGAAGGTTGAATTTAGAGAAAGAGTACCCGCATTTGCTTGGAGGGTTAGTGGGAAACAATTTAGGAAAAATCACCCTCAGTAAATCCAACCAGTATTCGAACCCCAAAGGGAACTTGTTAAAGACGATACATTTATTTCTTTTTCACTCATACCTGTTAAATAATTATGTGATTAAATTAAAGAAAGGAAAGGTGACCTGGCGGTCTAGGGGTAAGGTGTCAGACTTCTGTGCTGAGTGTCTGGGGTTCAATCCTCGGTCCCGGCACAGATTTATCTGATTACCAAACCCTTTCTTCACCTCTTACAAGACGTGTATTAATCACAACTTGTGATGGTGTGGAAGCCAGGCCTCCGACGTGTTTTGGATTCCACGTTAAACTGTAGTTCCTCCATTTCATTTCACATCACTCTACCACTATACATTAGCGTAAGTGCGTATAACCCGAACGGGTAGTAAGACGTGGTGCTAATAATAATATTTTACTATAAAGGTTCAAAAATATCTACTTTTTCAATTTCGCGCTTTTTTTAAACCCTTTTTCAAGCGTCTATCAAATTAAAGTAGGACAATCAAAGAAAGATTTTATCTCATAGTTGTAAAAGATACAATCTCTACTTTCGTGTAATAACACACTACGCTGTGTGCTCTACAAGATGGTGTTGTTTTTGCAGGCGCTAAAATAAATATCATTACATTTTGCCAATTAAATACTGGCTACTCCAAATATATTTGTTCTTAAAGGTTCTTTTCACCACATCAGACAATATTCGAAAGATACTAGTTTCACGTGGCCTAAAACATCGTCAATATCGTCGGAATATTATTTGCTTCAGACAATGATACACCAAACCACACTTGAGAGATACATTGGTTAAAATTATGGTTAAGTTGAAAATTTAGTCTTTACGTGGTTCAAAAACGGTGGATAAGTGATTAGTGATTGGAGTGCTTCATTTTTTATTCCACTTTTATAAAACATCTTGGCGCGAATATAACAACACGTGTGTAAAAAAAATTAGAAACACAGCATTAAAAAAAAAAATCTTAATAATTTCATTCAGTTTAATAATGTATATTCAACTATATTTTGTGTGTAGGGGTCTAATAAATGAAGCAATTTCTTCTATTTAAATGAAGTTACTTATTAGAACTCTAATTAACTATAATTTTGAAACATAAAAGGTTTCTTAATTTTATTTTCATATTTTATCACGGGTAAATTATACATTGAGAAAAATATAAAATAAAATATTCCGCCCAACGTGGGGCTCGAACCCACGACCCCGAGATTAAGAGTCTCGTGCTCTACCGACTGAGCTAGCCGGGCGTTGAGATAACCGTTGCAAGTATTAGTTTAATCAATGTAAGTAGTGATGAAAATGTAAATTTGCATAATATTTCGATCGTATTCTTAATAACACACATGATTGCAAACTGTTTATATAATAATTATGTATGCTACTTTCACCAGCACGTCAAGTAACAATAAACGGTTAAGAACTGATTAGCCTTAATAGAATTAAAATGAAGGCCATCGGTAGGTGCTTGAGATTACTGAACAAGCGATGTAAAGTCCAGAATACAAATGTGACGCTAATTATCATTGGGAGAGGATCTTTAAAAAAAAAAAAAAGAAGAGATAAACGTTAGTCAGTGATTGACATCAGTAGGTGACACACTGTTTTTATTTCTCCAGCGCTGTGCCTATACGTAAACCGAAATATTTGATTGAACCGCCATCATGATGGATAGGAAATTAAGGTAAGCACTGGGTTCATGTGCTTTATTGTGGATGGCTTTGTACAGTGTTTCTCAAACTGTGAGGCGCACCTCACCGGTGTCGCAAGAGGGGGTTTCTGGTAGGACGCAACAATGGTTAAATAAATCTTTGAAGCAATTATTGTTCGGTTCCTCCGATTAAATTAAGTTTTATTAAATTAAAGAAATATAAAATTAGCCAGTTAAAAGAAGAATAGTAATGTTTTGCATTGACAAATGAAGCAATAAAACGAGTGGTAGTCAACACAAAAATGGGATGACTTCCTTTGGTTTTAATTTGATCATAAAAGTGTTTATGAAATACAATGCACGCGAGAATTAATAGCTTCACAATAGTGTTCAACAGAGTGCAAAAAAAAAAACTCCTACTATATTGCTTTATACCAGGGATATTCAAGCTGGTATTTAAAACATATTATTTAATACGTTGTTTTAGTTGTAATTATTTTATTTATTTTGGATGTAGATTATAGAATAACTTGCACTATGCACCAACCCTTTTGGGGTTACAAAGCCGCAGATAGCTCATCTCTGGGAGTACGCGAACAAACAAAAAATAAATTAATTAAATATCACTGTTTTATACAGCCTAAGCTAGACTTAGACTAGCTAGGCTTTCCCTAGAGATGTATTTTTGGAAAGCGGGGGAGGGTACAGGGAATGCTGGGAACGGGTCTCAAGGTTAAGTGCCACAACAGGAGATGGAATATGTTTTCAGCATCAAGTCCTTCCTAAGCGATTAATTAAACATTGAAACATCATTGGATTTGTAGGTGCTACGAATGTTATTATTATTATTATTATTATTATTATTATTATTATTATTATTATTATTATTATTATTATTATTATTATTATTATTATTAGCACCGCGTCTTACTACCCGCTCGGGTTATACGCACTTACGCTAATGTGGAATGGTAGGATGATTGTGAGATGAAACGGAGGACCTACAGTTTAACGTGGGATCCGAACCACGGTGGAGGCCTGGCATTCCTCACATTCACAAGTTGTGATTAATACACATCTTGTCAGAGGTGAAGGAAGGGGCTACGAATGTTATAAGACGCCAATGAGCTATAGACCTACTGTCCTAAGCATTAAGGAGTAATAAAAACATGGCTTAAAAAAAAATACTTTCGTGCACAAGGGAGAGGTTTTAACCTCCAAACCACACACCCTCAGTACTGTCCTGAACCGACTTGATTTGAAATACATCTTATATATATCAGTCACTTTGAATTATTTTTTAAATAATTTAATTTTTTTTAAGTATAGATTTGCGTTGAAAAAATAATTACAACGAGGTATTACAATACATGTTTTTAAATAATTTCAAAGTAAAAAGTGTCATTGTTTAATACTAACGTATATTTCAATGGAATTTATTCTTTTGCTGAGCCGGCACCAGTAGGTCCATAGTTTTAAAAGCATTTCTAATCTATTATTTGAAAAACATGACAAATCATTTAGCAAACGCAGATATTTTCTTAAAGTACCTAATTAAAATGCCTGGCTACGTTATATTCAATATAATATCATTTCTTTTCTCTTGATTTTATTGATATCAAACCTGTTAAGATAAAAAATAGATTACATAATGCACCTATTTTCATTCTCTACTTGATTTCAGTTTTAACAACAACAAAAAAGTTTCACAAGTCATTGCTACATTGACGCACTTAAGAAGGGAGGTAATTTGGTGTATCAAATCTGTTTACGTCTGTAATTTTACCCCCATTGAGGATTTTGGGGTCATTTTTAATATGTCCACCGGTAATAGTATACCTTTTGAAAATCAGATCGTAAGTCTATTCTTGAAATTTAGTAAGAGCGTATATAAAGGGAAGGAGGGAGTAGGTGATCAAACTCGTTGGAATTTGATGAAACTCCTAGGGGAAAGGGGGTCCATAATATACGTAGTATATAAACTTTTATTGGCTAAGCGAATAGTAGAATTGTCTAGCAGTCCCCTCTAAAAAAATTAGCTTGAAATTTAACCTTTAAATTAAACACATTTTCTGTGCTAAGTGCGGAGTTCTAATCCCTGTCGGGTGCAATGGGTGTGATTCTTCACATTTGATTCATCACTGGTTTTCCTATTTTTTTTCTTCGTGATAATGCAAGTTCCCTTCTTCCAAACTACCCTACTCATTCCTATCCTTTTAAATAAGCAGCCTTTTAACTATTTATCTTAAAATGTACAAAACGTTAGAGACATGCATATTTTAGGTTGTATTAGTTTTTAAATAATTTATTTTTACTTTCTTACAGTATTTTATTTTTAATTTAATATCAAAACATCAATACGAACGTAAACAAAACATGGCGGCTTGTAATAAAGATGGCTATGATTATTGCATACTGTAACCACACATATGAGAAGTGAGATACTACCGCTTAAGGAGTATGGTGACTGATGGTGACAAGAAATAAATAAAAATTTCCGTTTTATTCACATGGGTTAAAAAATAATTTCACTGTCAACTTACATCTTCACTTAAAATTGAATTTGTGTAAAATAATATTATGGAAGATTCAGCTCCCTTATTCTCACTCTGATTACAGGCCTGGGGGTAAGGTGCCCCCCTTAACCTCATAAATCACAATCCCCCACCCTTAACATCTTTCTACCCATCCGGACAAAACCCATTTTAATTGAGCTATTGGGGTAGGAACGAGGAAGATAAAATTGTAGAAGGAATATAACAGCATTGGCGTGGAGAGAGAATGGTAAATTATTTAGAAGAAAAATACCCGCAGTACCACTGGGCTGGGATTCAAGCCCCGACTTCCCCGTTATTGGAAAGCCAGACTAGTTGCGTCTGACGTTTAGTCCGGGCTATTGCTACATTACAACGTATTACATAAACGGATTTGTTCATTATAAACATGTTTATTTTTACATTCATAGATAATGATCACTAATAGGTAGTTCTCAATGCCATTTGCCACCTCCTAATTTAGCTCTGTCTTGAAGCGTGCCAATATCGATGAGAGTGACTTAAAAACCAAGTGCCGGTCGTGTCTTACAGATACCTCTTACATTTTAAAAGCGAAAAAAGAACCCTTTCAAATGTTACCTGGGCAGCAAATACTGTATTGTAACGTACTGTATAGACGTGAACAAAAAATTAGCTATGGATCCAGTTTTTCATTTATTACTATCACGATTTTCTTCTAGCTTTGGCTACTAGTGATTTATGCTATCAAAACAACAGAATGATAATGAATTTCAAACACGCATCAGTATTCATTAAAAAAAGAATAAATACCATTAATTAACTTATATTTTTAAAAACACATTCTAATTGCATTCGATCGGGATCAAAGCAAAATCTTTTAGGTGAAACTATCAAGCCTGCAACCTATTCGCATGACCATACTTGTAACAATTTGATTAAAATAAATGTTTTAAATACATAAATATATTAATAAATCTATAAGATATAAGCACTTTTTTTTAAAGATTATTATTACGTTTGACAACTAAGCTATTAACTGCTTAATCTAAAGAAAGGTTGTCTTAGAATGAGTACATTTGCATTAGCCTGGAAACAACGTGGGAAAACCATTATGCCAAATCACATAGGAAAAACTACCCCCAGCGCACTCAGCCGTAATTCGAACCTGGACCTCACCATCACGTGCAATATAGTTTATTCTCATTGCACAACTAATGAAATGACTGCTCAATAAAGTAGATTTTAGTTTAAATGTGGTTTCACATTCTCTCTCCCGTCAAATACTGACACACTTCCTTAAATATCCCTTCTCATTCTGAAAACTTAGAATATAGTATATGTTTTAATGAAGGTCGCTAATTTGTTGATATAATTATCTACAAAATTGTTTATTTTTGTTGTTACCACATCATCCGCCTCTGTGGTCTAGTGGTCAGAGTTCTTGGCTACCGATCTAGAGGTCCCGGTTTCGATTCTCAGCGCTTCCAGAATCTTTCTGTGAAGCAGTGGTTCTGGCACGGAGTCAACTCAGCTCCGTGAGGACAAATGAGGAGCTATTTTAATAAAGAAGTATCAGATCTGCTTTAGAAAACTGAGCTAACGTCCGGAAGGTTCATTGTGCTGACCACATGACACCCTCTATACACAAATATTGGCACTATCACCCCTAACGGCGGCGGCCTCTCGGTCTGTATAGCTCGTTTGAGGGCTCACGCCATGGAGGTTCTTTTTGGTTGTCACCGCGTTTAACTACTGGTTCGGGCTGTACACATTTGTACTAAACTACGCTTTTGTGTTAAGGATGAGGAGGGTTTAGCTTAGAGGAAATGCACCCTCATTTGCGTGAAGGGAGAGTGGCAAATCATTTAAGAAAAAAATCTCAGTACACCCGACCGAGATTTGAGCCCCAATATTCCCCATCATCGGCAGTCTAGTCTAACACGAGAGCTACACGTTATACAGAGTGATCCAAAAGTCGCGCAACCCTGTTTTTCCAAGGATATTTCTCGCAGAAGAATATGAAAAATTAACATGTTGTTTATATGTATGGCAACACTGTAATGTTGGCCGGGTGCTGTGCAGGCCGTGTGAGCTTGAGACATACACAAGGTCTGGCCAGTTGAGTTACAGCATTTGAAAGTGTAAGATGATTTTTTCTCGAGCAGAGCGAGTATTCATTTTGGAACATTATTTTAAGGCTAAGTCATACATGGAATGCCAACAATCGTCTGTGCGTAGTTTTCCAGAATCACGCGTGCTGAATAAATCAACAATATGCCGAATTGATGGCACAAAATATAAGTTTTTTTCTTTGGGTTGCGTGACTTTTGGATCACCCAATATAAGGGCTTAAACCATTCCAACAATTATACCTGTAGATGTAAAATATTTCAATGTTTCGCAGACGAGAAAGAAACTTGTAGTCTCGGCTGTAAGTGACTTGAGACTTTCACTGACCGTGAAACGTTTCACGCTGCCTTATTACGTTCCACAGAGACACAACCTATGTTATGTCACACCCAAACACTAGGTTCATTTACTTCAACCGTTCTTACCGTGGTCACACGGTCTAAGGTGTCGGGCATGCAACATCCTGGATTTACAGTTGAGGAGGAGGTGGAGTTTCGAATCTTGGCCCAGTGTACCGGAGGTGGTTTTATATATGCGATTTTTTTTTCCCCTTTTTCCCGATAATGTGGATGCAATTATTCTAAAACTACAGTCTAATTCTTATATGAAAAACCTTATCTGACAGCTAGAAAATATACTATATCTACTTTCACGTATTCATACGTCAGATCATATGATTTGCAATCAAGGCGTAGAAAGACTAGGGACGTGGGGGCCTGGATTCCCCCTGGGGGGGGGGGGGAGGTTCATATTATGTACGTACACAAACTTTTATAGGTTAAAGGTAACCTTTAGTAAATTTTTCTAGCGGACTCCCCTTAGAAAAAATAGCTTTCTACGCTCTTGTCTGCTCTTGTCTGCAACTGTCACATTTGATGGAATATATCAATACCTATCAAATAATACGTAATATAGTTGAATTTGATCTATTTTAACGGCAAAAGTATGGTGTTTTATAAAAGCTTATCGCTACCAAAATCCTACCTTACCTTCCTCATTATTTCCACATCGGTGGACATGCGGACTAAGCACCGGGCTCGTGAATTCTGGTTTATCGGTGACGAGAAAGTAGTTTTTTAAATTGCCACCAGGTATACTTAATGCTGGCGTGATGGCGGTGGGTGGAGGTGCGGGGTGGGGGTGAAACACGTGCCTTCACAAAAGGTGGAAGATTTTTGGGGGTGGGTGGAAAAGAGCTGTGTCCTAAGTCACACCCCGTGAGCAAGTTGTGTCCCAAGTCACACTCCTTGAGCAAGTTGTGTCCTAAGTCACACCCCGTGAGCAAGTTGTGTCCCAAGTCACACTCCTTGAGCAAGTTGTGTCCTAAGTCACACCCCGTGAGCAAGTTGTGTTCCAAGTCACACCCCGTGAGCAAGTTGTGTTCCAAGTCACACTCCTTGAGCAAGTTGTGTCCTAAGTCACACCCCGTGAGCAAGTTGTGTTCCAAGTCACACCCCGTGAGCAAGTTGTGTTCCAAGTCATACCAATTGAGCAAGTTGTGTTCCAAGACATACCCCTTGAGCAAGTTGTGTTCCAAAGCATACCCCTTGAGCGAGCTGTGTCCTAAGTCACACCCCGTGAGCAAGTTGTGTCCCAAGTCACACTCCTTGAGCAAGTTGTGTCCCAAGTCATAATCCTTGAGCAAGTTGTGTCCTAAGTCACACCCCGTGAGCAAGTTGTGTTCCAAGTCACACCCCGTGAGCAAGTTGTGTCCCAAGTCATACCCCTTGAGCGAGCTGTGTCCTAAGTCACACCCCGTGAGCAAGTTGTGTCCCAAGTCACACTCCTTGAGCAAGTTGTGTCCTAAGTCACACCCCGTGAGCAAGTTGTGTTCCAAGTCACACCCCGTGAGCAAGTTGTGTTCCAAGTCACCTCTTGAGCGAACTGTGTCCCAAATCATACCCATTGAGCAAGTTGTGTTCCAAAGCATACCCCTTGAGCAAGTTGTGTTCCAAGTCATACCCCTTGAGCAAGTTGTGTCCCAAGTCATACCCCTTGAGCAAGTTGTGTCCTAAGTCACACCCCGTGAGCAAGTTGTGTTCCAAGTCATACCCCTTGAGCAAGTTGTGTCCCAAGTCATACCAATTGAGCAAGTTGTGTTCCAAGTCACCTCTTGAGCGAACTGTGTCCCAAATCATACCCCTTGAGCAAGTTGTGTTCCAAAGCATACCCCTTGAGCAAGTTGTGTTCCAAGTCATACCCCTTGAGCGAGCTGTGTCCTAAGTCACACCCCGTGAGCAAGTTGTGTCCCAAGTCACACTCCTTGAGCAAGTTGTGTCCTAAGTCACACCCCGTGAGCAAGTTGTGTTCCAAGTCACACCCCGTGAGCAAGTTGTGTTCCAAGTCACCTCTTGAGCGAACTGTGTCCCAAATCATACCCCTTGAGCAAGTTGTGTTCCAAATCATACCCCTTGAGCAAGTTGTGTTCCAAGTCATACCCCTTGAGCAAGTTGTGTTCCAAGTCATACCCCTTGAGCAAGTTGTGTCCCAAGTCAACCCCTTGAGCAAGCTGTGTCCTAAGTCACACCCCGTGAGCAAGTTGTGTTCCAAGTCATACCCCTTGAGCAAGTTGTGTTCCAAAGCATACCCCTTGAGCGAGCTGTGTCCTAAGTCACACCCCGTGAGCAAGTTGTGTCCCAAGTCACACTCCTTGAGCAAGTTGTGTCCCAAGTCATACTCCTTGAGCAAGTTGTGTCCTAAGTCACACCCCGTGAGCAAGTTGTGTTCCAAGTCACACCCCGTGAGCAAGTTGTGTCCCAAGTCATACCCCTTGAGCGAGCTGTGTTCCAAGTCATACCCCTTGAGCAAGTTGTGTCCCAAGTCACACTCCTTGAGCAAGTTGTGTCCCAAGTCATACTCCTTGAGCAAGTTGTGTCCTAAGTCACACCCCGTGAGCAAGTTGTGTCCCAAGTCACAACCCTTGAGCAAGCTGTGTCCTAAGTCACACCCCGTGAGCAAGTTGTGTTCCAAGTCATACCCCTTGAGCAAGTTGTGTCCCAAGTCATACCAATTGAGCAAGTTGTGTTCCAAGTCACCTCTTGAGCGAACTGTGTCCCAAATCATACCCCTTGAGCAAGTTGTGTTCCAAAGCATACCCCTTGAGCAAGTTGTGTTCCAAGTCATACCCCTTGAGCAAGTTGTGTTCCAAAGCATACCCCTTGAGCAAGTTGTGTTCCAAGTCATACCCCTTGAGCAAGTTGTGTTCCAAGTCATACCCTTGAGCAAGTTGTGTTCCAAGTCATACCCCTTGAGCAAGTTGTGTCCCAAGTCATACCCCTTGAGCAAGTTGTGTCCCAAGTCAAACCCCTTGAGCGAGCTGTGTCCTAAGTCACACCCCTTGAGCAAGTTTTGTCCTAAGTCACACCCCGTGAGCAAGTTGTGTTCCAAGTCACACCCCTTGAGCAAGTTGTGTTCCAAGTCACACCCCTTGAGCAAGTTGTGTTCCAAGTCACACTCCTTGAGCAAGTTGTGTCCCAATTCATACCAATTGAGCAAGTTGTGTCCCAAGTCATACCAATTGAGCAAGTTGTGTTCCAAGTCACCTCTTGAGCGAACTGTGTCCCAAATCATACCCCTTGAGCAAGTTGTGTTCCAAAGCATACCCCTTGAGCAAGTTGTGTTCCAAGTCATACCCCCTAAGAGAGTTGCGTCCTGAAGAGGGGACAGATACATTTTACTGCCACTCGAGTCACGTCCGGAAGAGTGAAGCTTAAGAAAATAATAATAATATTGGAAGGATGAACAAAAATATGTTCAGAATAATACATAAAAGTATAACTCAATCAATTTCAAATTTTATATAAAACAACCTAACATACTTTAGCGAGAAAACCGCAAACATAATTCAAATAAAAAGTGGATGGTTTTTCATGTCATTCTAAACAACTTACAGACTTTATTGTTCTAGAGTTCGATAGATGAGACGCGGCTGGACGCAGCTTGATACCCCTCCCTCGGGTCGGTGTAGTGGTCACATGATGCAACTCACTACCTACCGGAACACTCCCTAATACCAAAACAATTTTCTGGACCCAATACATTGGTACATAATATAACCTGGTCATATTTGCTGTATTACTGCTATTAAACAAAGTCAATAATTAGATCAAATGTCTAATTAAATCTTGGCTCGGATGTATCACTTTGTAAACAGGATTGGCAATGTAACTTGAGCCACAAAAAAAAAAAAATCGGAATGGGTGAGAAATATTAAATAATGCGCGGATCTTTTTGGCAACTGACTTTATTAAAACATTTTAATTTAATCCATATAGATTTCAAATTGCTTTAATTTAAATACCAAATCAATGATAAAATCGAGTACTAAATCTGTCCAGGCCCTACATCTTATTTCGGAGACTGTCCTAGAAAATCGGGAACGAATGGTAGCCTTAGTATACATGTACTGATAATGTTTATACAGGGGTGGATCCAGATCATTTTCATAGGTGGGTCATAATTATAAATAACATATTTACTTACAATGTTAGATTTATGTTTGAAGCCATTTAATAGTTACTCATTCATATTTGATCTTATATATGTTTTAAACCGTGGTCATCCTCTTCAATTTTTTTAAATCAAATAGTTTTTATAAAATATTTGGAGTGGCCCTCTAAAAATAAAAATAAAAATTTGTACACTCTAGAAGATATGATTATCTTCTCACCTTGTTTTTTTAAAATTATATTCTTTTATAATTCATTTAAAGTGTTCCTCGCCTAGACATTTTTTGAAATTTGTATGCCCCTCGAAGCTATTTAGAGTTATCCTCACCTTAATTTTTTACGATAGTTAGATACTTCTAGAAGATAATCTTTGAAGTGGTCTTCCACAGAAAATTTTAAAATTGAATTAATTCGAAAACTAGGCTATTTGGGTGGTCCTTGCCTGAATTTTTCAAATGACATGCATCTAGAAGCTATTTGAGTTGTCCTCCCCCAGACCTTTTTAAAATGTTGATGACCTTGAAAGCTATTTAGATCTTTCCTCCCTGACTTTTCTTCCAGTTAGATGTCTCTAGTCTAGTAGTTATTTGATGTGGTCTTCTCAGCAAAATTTTGACAATATAATGCATTAGAAGTAATTTGGAGTTTGATTTAAGGCCATCTTTCAGCTTCATATTTTGATGATATCAGAGGATTTGAAATATATTTAGGGGGGGATTTGTTCTAGGGAGGGGAAAATTATTTCCAGGACAGAATCCTCCACAGTTCCACCGCTCCTGCTGTCCACACAAATTCTATATTAGGTATTCGTGTATGAACTGCTCTTAGGCGATTATTAGTCTTCTTTGATGTGTGGTGGTCTACCGTCTCTATGCGGAACAATGTTCGTTACTCGCTATGCACGACAAATATTAGTATTTTTTCCACACTTGCGTGAGTCATATCAAAAGTTGAATAAACGTGGACGAATAACGACGTGTGGACCCGGCTTAAGAGGTGTCTGCGCGTTAAAAGATTTTTTTAAAAAAGGTATAATTTATCTGTGTTGTAGCTACTTTCTAAAATTTTAACTTTAATTTTGTTTTTGTATTAATTTTCTAACCTTCACAGGGGGCTCAACTGACCCTTTGACCCCCCGCCCCCCACCGTCCCCCCTGAATCTACGTCTGTGTTTATACCTAATTAGTTTCCCTCTGATGCGAGTTTTGTCAATGTCAAGAGAATTATTGTTTGTCATATTATGTTCACTTCTATGCTTTTCTACCTACCGCAATTATTTTACTACACAGTATTTTGATCTTTCATCTGTGAATTATATCTGTTAAGTCCGAACCAAACTTTAATTTATAAATGGCGAATAGCTTTAATACTGTATTTTTTTTAAATAACTAATTTTGATGTCTTAGTCATAGCGAAGATTTTTGACTGACCTTGATAGTAGAAGTGAAAATGTTTTGTTAAAGGAATGGTAGATCTGTAAATAAGTAGTTATAAATAGCTTAATTATGTGGATAGATAAGTGCCATTCTTTTGAAATAGTCTGTCTAACTGCATTCACATCTTTATCATTAGTATCATTATCACTACGTATTACTACCTGTTCAGGCTATACGTATATATGATAATTACTCTAATGTGGTAGGGATGAGGGAGGAATCATTTTAGAGGAATTTGCATGGATGGAGAGTGGGAAACAATTTAGGAAAAAACACCCTAAGTAGACCCAACCGCAATTCAAACCCCGATCTCCTCGTCATCAGCAGACCAGTCTAACACGAGAGTGACGTCTTAGACCATTCGGCCAATGAAGTGGGTATCTTTATTATTGATATATTGTTTTATTAATCTATCTACGCCTATATTTTTTGACATTTGAACATCACTTAACAAGGACTTGATGAGTGCACAGCATTTTGTAATGTATTACTATTTAGATGGAATAAATAAAGTAGGTATACGCCTATTATTTAAAACCTTTAGATATGCACGCGATGTTCTGATAGAATATATACCCTTTGATATTTGGAAAATATGTCATGATCTTAATTTTATCTGTACATTTAATAAAAACTGTTTATAAATAGATCTAACAGGACCCATACACGATCAGTCAGACTGTCAGTAATAATTATTACTTTATTAATACTGACAGTCTGGCTGACCGTGTAGGGGCCCTATGAGGAGTAGGGACAAGGTAGGGGGCTTAAAAATAAATGCACCCACATTAACCTTTGGAGAGAATCAGAATACCACAATAAAAATGACGTAGGGAAAACTATCTTGTGGTGCACTCAGCCGGGTTTCTAACCTCACCCTCTTTATGGGTAGGGTGGGGATGATTAATATGGATCAAAGTAAATGCACCCACATCCACGCGAAGAAAAAAAGGTTAAACCACGTTGAAAACCACACGTGGACTTTAGCTCTGAGTACACACGGTTGGGAATCAAAAAACCCAACCTCACACAATCAACGTCGACCAAATTCAATGCGAGTATAAATTCTTAAATCGCCTTTTAAACTATTGAAGTTCATATTTTATTTTAATTTACTCACGCTGGTGAATTTCTCTCAGTTAAATGTATTAATTGTGTCTAGTAGATCAGCTCGATAAACTAGTTCTCAATATCTTATTAATCGTAATCGTATCAGAGTTGATAAAACGTTAATACTTAGAAAGATAAGATCGTTTACTGAAGATAAAGCATTTGATTGATCCGACAAAAATCTCTATTTAGGTCGTGAGTCAATTTAAATAATAAATTTACTCTACCATTGTAATCTATAGTACATTAGAATGTTCATTTTTAGTATTTTAAGATGAAAGTGTAGGGAACGCGAGAAAAGTTAAGTGTTTTTGCAGCTTTAGTAGCCTTTTTTTTTTGCCAAAATAAATATAATAATGCTCCCTTAGAAAAGTAGAGTTTAATTTTTTTCCCATGTTGATATCATTAATTGTTGGATACCTGTCGTGAACAAAGTGAGATTGATGAAAAACTTTTTAAATTAAGAGAAAAAGTTGTCAGTAAATTCCAGGACACCCTTAACAAATATTCAAGAATGGTTGAAGTCATCATGTGAAGAAAATTAAACTCTCTGTTTCTGCTGGAGAAGTATTTGATTTATTTTGACCCGCAAAAAGTATTTTGATAAAAAAAAGTTGCAAAAATGTTTTCCCTTAACTCGCGTTTCCTACACCCCAGCTTAAAGAGCCAACTAACGCCCTCCCCCCCCTCCTCGGATAGCACCTAACCTAGGTAGGTAATAAAACTGAAAAGACGTCACATCGCGGTGCGGTTTTATGTGGTTTACTTTAAAAAGAGTAGGATTGAAACCAGGGAAAGCGTTTTATCATATTTTTAAAAATCTAAGAAATTAAAAAATAATTACTTTAAATTTTTTAAACTACTAAAGTGATACAAATTTCGCTTTTAGTCAATTGAAGAATATAGGAAACCGCACTTCAAGTATTCTGGTTCGAACATAATCGTGTATCTAATTTCCCGGTTTTTTAGCACCGCATATTACTAACCGTTCGGGCTATGTGCCTATTTAGTAATTACGCTATTGTGTTAGATATGAGGAAGGTTGAATTTTGAGGAAATGTACCCGCATTTGCGTGAATAGAGAGAGGGCGTAATGCAATTTAGGAAAAACCACCCTCAGTACACCCGACCGGGATTCTAAGCCCAGTATCCCTGCCATCGGCAGTCCAGTATATTACGAAAGTGACGCCTTAGACCATGCAGCCACCAAAGCGCGTAGTTACCTAGTTAATCGGCCATGAGATGGACTATTGACATTACCCGCGTCTTTGGGCACGTGAGATAAATGTCAGAATCATCTAAGATTTGCTAGTCACGGTAGAAATAGGTTCGAATTCTGGCCTTTTATATTTTCTTAGGTGATTTACCATTATTCCCCCTAAGCAAATTCGATACACATCTTTTAAATTCTGTCATTCTCGTCGCTACGCCATTAGCGCGATTAAAACGTGAATAGGCCACATGAGTAATGAGACGCACTGAAAAATATTATCTTGCACTTTCTAAAAACTGTTATATAAGTGCGCTCCATTCTTCACCCGGAAGAACAAATACTATCCTGACTGGGATCATTAGTTTTTTTTATCTAATATCAAGAGTTTTACTTTCATTCCCTTCATATACACCTTCTCATCCTGGTTTCAAGATAAATTATTTTAAGTTTCAGGGTCTTAACGGACAATAAGGCCATATGCTTACTTTTTGTTACTACCGCGTCCTACAGCCTGTTCAGGTTATACACATATATGATAAATTACTCTAAAGGGGTAGGGATGAGGAAGGTAACATTTTAGAAGTAATCCACTCACATTTTCGCTGAAGGAGAGTCGGAAACCATTTAGGAAAATACACCCTCAGTAGACCCGACCAGGATTTGAATCCCAATGGCTCCGTTATCAGCAGTCCAGTCAAACACGGACGTGAAGCCTTAAGTTGGTATTACTTTTTTATTTCATTTAATTTATTTCCAGGTATTTAACGTGCACTTTTTGAACCGAGTGATTACCTATATCAGCACATGATTTATAAACTAACTTAAATCTAGAACAACACAACAACCAATTCCCGGCCGTTAATTCATCACTGTAAGTGGGAAAACCCTCATTTCACGAATTATAAATTTTTCGGCCATGTCAAGAATCAAACCCTGGATCATTAGTTCAGTAGACAGACACGCTACCGACTGAGCTATGTTGTCAGACAACATTTAACAAAAGGATTATTTAAAACATGAGTAGGGACAAAGTTAAAACATGAGTAAGGACAAAGTATATTGTCTAAAATAAAATTCATCCGCATTATCGTGGAGAGAGAATGGGAAGTCCACAGTGAAAATCACAAAAGGGAAACAAAAACCGACCCCTTAATTAAACCGGCTGTGATTCGAACCTCAACCTCTTCGTTGCTGGTCGATATCTCACGTCAGGAATCGGTGCTTCCGGTATACTCACGGACGTTCCTCGCCGGTGCGGTTAGAGAGAGGTTGAGAGATTGAGAGAGAGAGAAGAGTGAAAAAGGGGAGAGACACTTCTTCAACGTTATTTTCAGACAGGAAGCGTTGGCACGAACACTCTTGTTCAGGGTTGGAGGAGGGGCGAACGACCTGAGGAAACCGCCAAACTGTGACTTTAACCTTGTTCTGTCACAGATTTAACTCGCATGCCAGTATGTTGTTACGTTTTATTATTATTATTCATTTTTATTAATAATATTATTACAAGCTCACATGTCACTCAAGCAGGGGGATATACCCCACCACCTTCCCGAAATTACCTCCTACCATGAAATTTTAAATTAAATATTAAATAATATAAATAAATATTGTGAAAACCTTCCATTCCGGCGCTGATGTCAGCAGTTTGTTGGGGCGGAATCCACACTGTCTTTAATAATAAAGGCGTGTCTGGGCTACATCAATCTGTAGCTCAGTTTGCGGAAAGATTAGCCAGTACCAAAGCACCGTTGCCCAGGGGACGCCCGAATGTAATAATCGTACATCCTTTCCGCATGGAGGCTCTTTCCATGTCCCGATGAGATGAGGTGATGATAGATAGTGAATATGACGGGGTAGAGCCAACGAAGATCTTAAACCTAACTTAAGCCTAAATAACCAAACCCTGATAACCATGGGCATTATTCAGCTTTCGAGGAAAATCCTCCGATACCAGCCGGAAATCGAATCAAGGATCTTTAAATCCGCAGCCAGGAGCTCTAACTACTATGCCACGGGGCCGGTTAAGATGTGTTATGATTACCAGAGAAACATTATGTTCAGATAGATTTATCTTTAAATAACCCGTGTGTTAAAACGTACCATTAAAAAAATGTATATAATATACTGTTTACTAACGACTTAATCTAAGTGAAAAGGGGTGAGGAGGGTAGATCATACATCAAAATGGACAATACCAAATTGGAGGAAAAGTAACTAATTAGTTTACTCATAAATCAAACCGACACATAAAAATAAATTGTTAGACAAAATCGTGCATACGTTCTCACTTACTATATTATAGTTTGGTACAAAATGTAAAATCAATGTACAGTATATATATAATGCTCTTTATAATGTAAAACACGCCTCAGATATACTGTACATTAAAAATAAAATCGTTAAGTCCATTTGCGAAAAACTTTAAATTTTCAAAACTAAGTCTTTAATGAACTAGTCTTAAATCAATTTTCCTTTTAAAAAAAACTAGTATACAGTGCTATTTATCATGTGAAACACTTCTTAAATGTTCCATTTATAGGAAATCTTTAGAGCCCTTTTTTTTAAATTAAATTTTTAAAAAAGCAGTTATGAATAAGCTATCCTTAGTTAGAATTAACTAGATTAAATTCAAAATAACGATCTGTCTTTGAGGTATGGCCATATAGCATCTAAATATCACGTTTGGACGAAACCCATAAAATATTTTCAACTGTAGCCCCAGATACAGACGGACTTACAGGGGTACCAACAAAAATAAAAGAAGACAGAATTATGATACCTAGTTTGGTTTATCTTAGGGGCACACAAAACTTCAAGATCCATCATAGCCTCGAGGTAAAAAAGTTCACGATTAAAATATTTCTCTATATGATAAATAAAAAAGATGTATTTTCACACGCTTAAAATATTTCTTCTTGAGTGATAGAAACCAGTCCAAGAATTTGATCCACTCGAATATGGTTTTAAAAATACGGAAGGAGAGGTAGAAGCTTTTTTTTCCACAAAAATAATCTCACATTAAAACAAGACGACAGATGGTTCTGTTGTGTTCGAGAGCGTTAAGGAGCGACCCTTATCACTCCTGAGAGCCTCCGGGGGTTGGTGCTTGACTCTTGTTTTAGGGGATGTTAAGTGGAAGAGTTATTGTAAAGTATGTGAATGGATTGTGGGTCCGTATCATTGGGAGGTCTCAGGCAACAATAGTAACTCCTGAAACTATGAGAAAGTAAAATTGAAAATCAGCTTTTGATTCTTGAAGTTGATCCTACCACACCATTTGATCAATCTGAAAATTGGTAGAGATTTAGGGTGGTATGCAAGAACGATGCTAAGCACGGCCTAAGTACCGGTCAAGCACAAGTAAAGTCTAAGATAAGTACAAGTCAAGTCTATCAAATACCCTGATAGGATGTCCGGCTGGCAGTCACGTGATGAAATCTTACCAGAGATACCACACCGCGGTGGGAAATGAAATTCATTATATCCACTGCCTTCTTTAGTGACGATTTTGCTTGTAAAGTTAACAAAACTGATTATAAACGAACAAAGAGGAATATCATATAAGTGCAGTCCAATTTTCATGAATAAAACCTTTTAGAAAATACAAACTTTTTTGCGGCATTTTTTTTGCACCGTGTCTTACTACCCATCCAGATTAAACGCATGCTAATTTGTTAGAGATGAGGAAGGTTTATTTTAGAAAAAGTATACTCGTATTTGTGTAGAGGGAAAGTGGAAAACCGTTTACGATAAACTACCCTCAATATACCCAACCGGAATTTGAAACCCGACCTCCTCGTCATTGGCAGTCCAGTCTATTTGAATAATGATGGTGCGACCAAAATTTAGAGCAATTATTTTATATAAGCCTATGGGTATTTCATAACTTTTATGAAAAGTGACAGCTGAAAATCATTAATGGCTTTATCTTTGAATACAAATAGTAAATCTAGTAGCTTTTAGGGAGCAGTTGAGGCTCATCCAAGGAAAATTCGAATGTGCATTTACAAAGAACAATTGAAAGTAGACTAGTAACGTTTCTAGTGGTCGGATGAGGAGGCTCTTCCTATGAAAATTGTAGTGTAGTTGTGAATCTTCTAGAGTCACGTTGTCCCACGCATACATGATTAGTCCAAAAAGCCTGTAAAGTCACTCACTACTAAAATAGACTGGCTCCGTCGATCACTAACCGTCCAAACAGACTAAACACACAGCGCTTACATCTTGTCATGTCTGCTTGGTACACTCATCGAAAAAGAAGGTGGGAACCGGACATTTTTACCAGTTTTTTTTTTACTACGGGCTATACGCATTAAGCGACGCTAATGGGGCAGAGATAAATAATATATAATTTTAGAGTAACACTCAAATTTGCATGAAAAACCCTTTAAGAAAAAACACCCTAATTACAACCGGCAGGAATTTGAACCCCGACCTCACAGTCATAAGTAAATCAGATTAGATGAGCCTGAATTTATTTTTATTCCACCCTATGCGAATAGTTTTAACTCACATAATCTGAATGGTAGGATTGAGTAGGGAAGGTTAGAGATAAAGCACCCTCGTTTTCGTGAGATTGGTAAGCTTAGAGCATAAAAATATGTATTTTTTTCTGAAAATTGAAAAATGACACCTGGACACGGGAATCGAACCCGGGACCTCTGGCTTAGTACGCCAATGCTCTAACCACTGAGCTATCCAGGATTCGTCCCGTGTCTAGGTGTCATTTTTCAATTTTCAGAATATGATATCTAGTGGAGTAATTCCCTACTAATAAGCGTAAATAATAGCTCTGGCTATTAATTCTTAATATGTATTTTTTTGCTACCAATATTGGCCAAATGTAACTATTTTTTTACTTCTATCGGCGTTGATACAAGTGGTCTAAAGCAATGGTTTTCAACCCGTAATACGCCTACATGACACATATATTAGGACAAAAACGAAAAAAAAAAAATTTAGAAATGCTGGATTTATTTTCTGTTTTGCACTAACCTAATTCTAATATAAAATAACATTTTTTTTAAAAACAAATCCAGGGCCCTTAGGTATTAATAATGTACTTCAAGTATTTTAATTTAAAAATGAATTGTTTATATTCATGTTAATGTTTTATCACTCCTTTTACGCCTCAACAGAAAATAAATTCTACCAATTATTTGGTTATTTGTGATCGAACAATGATTTGAAACCGCTTGTCTGAAGCGATAGTTTCAGAACATATTATTTGACGTAGGCCTATGAACATATGAAACTAGATAATGTAGCTTGTTTTGGTTACTACCTCCCTATTGCGATTACGCTCTACTCTTGCTAACAATTATTATTAAGTGTTGCTAATGTCTTTAAACACGAGTTTCCCACTCTCAATTACTTTAACAACTCAAGACACAAGGAAACTATTATAATTTAACGCTGCATTCGTGAAGAGAATTGAAGAGCATACTGTTACTTGGTACTCTAGTCACGCGATTTGAGGTGTCAGGCTAGCCATAGACTGGATTTCCGGCACAAGGAGGTAGAGGTTCGTATCTCAGTCGGGTACACTGGTGGTAGTTAGTTATAAAATGTGTTTTCTCATTACTTTTCTCAGTGCTAATGAGGGTTTCCTCTAAAAACAACCCCTAATATTTAGTCGCCAATGGTCCTGGTGCTGATTATAATCATTTTAAAATGGGTCATCTGCTAAGCTGTTGTTAAGGTGTAGATGTGGGGAAAGCGAGAAAAGTCCGGTGTTTTTGCATTTTTTTTAAAATAACAAAACATTTTCTTTTGGCCAAAATAAAATCAAATATTGCTCCAGGAGAAACATAAAGTTTAAATTTCTTCACATACTGGTATCAACAGTTCTTGACTATCTGTCATGAGCATTGCGACATCAGATGACAAACTTTTTAAATTAAGAGAAAAAGTTGTCATTAAATTCCAGGACAAATTTAACAAATATTCAATAACTGTAAAGAAACTTAAACTCTATGTTTGTATTGAATCAATATTGATAGATTTTAACAAAACGTAAACGTTCAACTCATAAACAGTAAAGATTGAGAAAATACAAAGATCACATCTAGTCGCTTATTTTGTGCAAAGTCCACTTTTTTTCCCCCACCCGCGTCTTAATACCTATTCAGGCTTATGGAATAGGAATGAAGGATGTATAGTTTTAGAATAAATGTTCTTGCATTTTCTTGGAGGAGAGTAGAAAACTATTTAAAGAAATATAACATTAATTCAGCCTTCTTTGTATTCAATCCATACTTTTACGTCACCAACAAACCACAGTGACTTGAGACTTACGTTTAGTCCGCGTGCCCACCGATGCGGCTACAAAAAAAAATGCTGTTACAGACAAGCACTTCTAATTTAGTAGTTCGGAAAGGCTTTTAGTAGGCCTAAATGTAGGTCACCCCTTTGAAAGAAACTCAACCACACATTAACGCCCGTTTAGAGCTTAACTCAATTAGAACCTGTCAGCCCGCTTCGGTGGTCGAATGATATAAGTCAGGGTGGTCCAACGTTTTTCATCCCAAGGGCCAAATATGATTATCAGTTTGTACCGCGGGCTGAAGATATATTAACACCATCAACTTATAATAACCCTACAAATAACACTTTATAAACAAGTATTTTCAATACTTATATATAAATTGTATTTTTTTTGTTAGTAGAATCTTTAAAATTTTACTAAAAAAAAAAGAAGATTAAGATTAATCCCCCAAAAATGCGTTAGGAAATATGCACGCATGCGTGCACACACACACACACACACACACACACACTTCAACATAGTATAATAATTGTAATTTTTGTTGGTAGAATCTTTTAAATTTTACTAAAAAAGAAAAACAGTTTAAGATTAATCCCTCAAAAATGCGTTATGAAATATGTACGCACAAACACTTCAACATAACATAATAATTGTATATTTTGTTGGTATAATCTTTAAAATTTTACAAAAAAAAAGTGTAAGATTAATCCCCAAATGCGTTATGAAACATGCACGCACACACACTTTCACAAAACAACTTAACATTATAGATATGTATCTAAACATATTTTTATTAATTGAATAAATGCGTAGAAAAATTCAATCATGACATTTTTAAATGAATATTTTTATTTGAATTCCTTTTCCGTCTTGACAGAGGCCTTCCCTTTAATTTTACTCAAGGATACTCTGAGACCCGCCTCAGTGGCGTAGTTAGCTAACGCGCTAGTCGTGTTGAGCTCGACTGTCGAGGACGGGGAGATCGAGGTTCGAATCTCGGTCAGGTGAACTGGGGTGGTTTTCCCTAAATGGTTTTCCACTCTCCCTCCACGCAAGTGCGGGCTCACTTCCCCTATATTCAACCTTCCCAATTCCCAACCCATTAGCGTAATTAGTACTTAAGCGTATAACCCGAACGGGTAGTAAGACGTGGTGCTAAATAAATAAAAATAAAAGATACTCTGAGGGTCACATTTTCAGTGAGCGTGGGCCGCATTTGGCACGTGGGACTCCAGTTGGACAACACTGGTCTAAGGCAGCAATTTTCAACCTTTTTCAACTCACGGCACACTGAACAAGGCGCTAAAACTATCAAGACACACCAGACTCTTTTAGGGAGAGAGGTTACCCCCAATAACTAAAATTCTAATAGCCGTGTTATTAAAAAACAAAATAATGTTGATCATGGATTTCAAAGATTTTTTTTTTCCTCGCTTCCTTTCAGCGTTCCCCCAAGCTCTTGCGGCACACCTATGTTCCACGGCACACCAGTCCAATGGTCTAAGGCTTCACTTTGTGGTATCGGCTTGCTATTGGCGGATATAATCACTAAAAAACTCTAAAAGTTTATTTATTTCTAAACCTATCTCATTTAAACTTTAATAAATGCTTTCTCCTTTAAAATATCTCAACAGTAATTTAAGTATATGTGCCTCTATCCTACTTAGATTAATTCGTATGAAAATATGGGAGAACGTGGAGGGGGGAGCTGAGGAGGAAAGGGGGAATCTTAAAATCCGGAATATTTTCCGTAGCCGTTGCGATAAGCCATAGTGTGCGCCTACCTTTTTAAGAAGCACAAAGGTCGAGAAACGGAGGGTGGAATGCCCCAGACTGAATGCGGCCGCCCAGACAGTTCCTTATATGGTGAACTGTTCGTTCTCGGACCCGCCCGTCTCGGAGGGGGGCATCAGCCAAAGTTGGGAAGACCTTCGTCTTACTGAGCTGCAGTGCTCTCACACCTGACCACAAAACGTTGGTTTCTTTATGCACCACATTTTATTGTCCATCTGGACTATCCACTTATTAACTCTAATGAGGTAGGTAGGAGATAGGTATAATTGAGAGGAAAAAATATCCGCATTTAGGCGAAGGGTCGGTGGGAAAACGTTTAGGGATAGATTCAGTACCATCCATCCAAGATTCGAATCAGGAACTCTTCGACATTCGAAGATCCGGACATAGACAAGACTTACGCCTTTGACATAGTGCCTACTAGCGCAGGTCGCAAATCATGTAAGTCAGAAGGAAGGGGTTCAAACTCTCTCCAGGATACATTTCCTTAACACCGCTTCTCTAATCCTATGTTCTTAGATTATTTAGAGAAAGTTAAGGATAGTCGTAATTGGATGTATGTGTAGTGGGCTACTTAAAATATAGTAAGTGCCTTTCAAGGTTTAGCTTGTTAAACACACAACTAACCTTGTCAGTATCACTATACTGTTATAGAGTTAAGTAAGTTTGTAAGTTGTGTGTTGATATAATAATTTGGTTCAGAAAGTGTACGTTTAAGAACTCTAACGAAAAAATATTACACTATGTCTAATACTGTTAATGGTCTTATGGATTAGGAAGGCTATATTTATAGAAAATGTACCAACATTTACGTGGAGGGAGAGTGAAAAACCATTTTGAAAAACCACCCTCAGTACACACAACCGAGATTCAAACCTCAATCTCCTAGTAATCGGCAGTCTAATCTAATGTCAGTGTAGCACCTTAAACCACGTGGCCACCAAAGAGTTTATTTTTGCCATTTAACTGCACAGGTTGGCGTAGATTCAAAGGTGACAGTATTGTCTTGTTGGGTTTGCTGGTTACGGGGTGAATGATGACCAAATCACAGACGGTTGCACTGAGTTCGTTTTTCCTCAATGGATTTCCCACTCTCCCTCCACGAAAACGCTGGGACATTTCTCTGAATTTTAGTAGGAAGAAACTTTTAGAAAACACAAACAAGTTTAATGTGCTCAACTTGATAACATTTTACTAAATTATTAGTGTTCTTTTATAGGCATGATCGGAATAATATACATCAATTGCTGCAGCTGACGGTAACATGACTTGACGTATAAATAAATTAAAATAAATTTTAAAAAAATTTTTAACTGTCAAAAAAATTTCTTCCTTTCAGAATCGGACTTTGCATGTATGCGACCCACATTAGTGGAACGCAGACTAAATGTCAGGCTCATCTAGTCTTATTTGATGGCCACAAGAACGATAGAATTCGAATCCCGGCAGGGTTAACTGAGGATGTTTATTTCCTAAATTGTTTCTCACTCTCACATCATGAGAATGCGGTCACATTTCCCTAAAAGTATTATTTTCTCATCCCTATCTCGTAGCTAAATTAAAATGCATAAAGCCCGTACGTGTGAGACGCACTGGAAAAACAAATGTGTATGTTTCAAAAAACATGACAAAGTTTTGATTCTATTACGCGTTCTAGACATACGTGTATGTTATGAAGGTTTATATTAGTTACAAAACTCCATGGTGTGAGGCCGCAATCGAACCATACCGACCGAGCAGCCATCACCGTTAGCGATGATAGTGCCAACATTTGCGTATAGAGGTTGTCACGTGGTCGACACAACTAGCCCTCCTGCCGTTAATCTCACTTTTCTAAGCCGGAGCTGCTACTTCTTTAGTCAAGTAGCTACTAATTTGTCCTCACGAGGCTGATCTTGACTCGATTCCATAAACAACTGCTTCACAGATATATTTTGGAAGCGCCGGGAATCGAACCCGGGACCTCTGAATCAGTAGCCAGGAACTCTGACCACTAGATTACTTTTACAATAAATAAATATAAAATTATATAAAATATTTCTACTGATTAGGTTTAGTGGAGCAACCATCCATCAAAGATCAAAATTATAACATTGATGTAAAAACTATTACGCTATCGAAAATTACTTTTCATTATAAGCACAATGGTGTGGATTTGTGTTTTTTTTGTTTACCCACGTCAAGAGTTTAGGAAGTAAAAAATACATGGCTATGTGTGACAATATGTTATTTGACGTGCACTTTCCAAGTCGTGCCCTTACAGAGCCCACGACTTATAAACTTGATCTCACACATAACACCTCACTACATACCCAAATGTAGAGCCAGAAAGTATAATATCTGGATATTAAGATGTATAGACTATATTTATAAAATTATTTTAATATCACCTAGGTTTGAACCAGAGTCCACAGTACAGTCCAATTTGAATTTGAAGAACCTTTTAGAAAACAATTTTACTTGAGGAATTTAATGTAAACTTTTTATCCGACTGATTATATCAGCACTCGACTTATTGACTAACTTAAATCTATAACAAACACAACGCCCAGTCCCATGCCTTTAATTTATCATAGTGAAAGTGAGAAACCCCAATTTTACAAATTATACATTTTTCAGCATGTCGGTGATTGAACCCTGGACCCTTAACTCAATAGGTGGATACATTACTGACTGAGCTAAGGTGTCGGACTATGAAAAAATACAAACCTTTTACGACCAAAATTGGTAAAAATTTAGCGTTATTTTATAGGTACTGATAATATCTATCAAAAGTGACAGATGCACACTTGACTTTACTTGATTTATGAGTATGTGAAATTAGATCTAACAACTTTACTATCACCTGTTTCGATGGCCGCATGGTCAAAGGTGCTACTCTCTCAATATACCAAACTTCCAATGATGGGGAGATAATGGTTCTATCATGTTCGGGTATCTCTAACATGTTCGGGTATCTCTAAATTCAATCTTCCTTATCCTTAATTCATTAGCGTAATTAGTACATAAGTGTATAAACCGAATGGGTACTAAGACGTAATTCTAAAAAAAACTTTTTAACTGTAAGAAATGGCCCTTCCTATGAAAATTGGACTACAAAAGCGTGGGAAGTAAACAAATTATGAATAATGGAAGAAAGTGACATTTTGAAAAAAAAACTAGTCAATTAAGTTGAAAGGACAAGTAATGTTAATTTCACAATCAATGCAAGATAATCTTCTAAACAACTCCACAGCACTATGGTCTATGACGGATTGGCGTCCTAGTTTGGGGACTAGCTTTGACTTCAGCGTCCTTTGCAAAGGTTGTTCATGTAATTAGGCTGATTGACCTTTGTACCTTGTTTACAGCTTTCTAAAATAAGATACACGATACTTGGCAGTGATTAATCATCAATAGTGATCTTATCTGTAGTTGAGGGGTAATGGAGATCATTTACAAGACTTGAGGGACATCAGTTTGATACCAGGGAAATCTTACAAAACAGAAGTTTTGAAAATTCAATGATTATAGTAAATCGTGACCTAGTGGTGAGCTAGATGAGATACATCCTATTTTTTTTATTGCATCGCGCTCCACTTAACATCCGCATTTAAATACATTAACTGTCTAGTGATAAGGGAGGTATAAGTTTAGAGAAAATGTATCCGCACTTGTTTGTAAGGAGATTGAGAAATTATTTAGAAAAAAATACTCTCAGTCCACCAGGAAAATTCAAAAATAATTATTTAAACCTAAACTAACAACAAAAGATTAACAATATTGTATATTACCCTTGAATTATTATTTTAAGAAAAACATTGTCCTTAAGATGGCCACCATTATATGAAATACATTGCTGTGTACACTTCTCGAATCTTGACATGATTTTGCGCAATGTCTCTTGTTGAATTGCTTCAACTCCCACCACACAAGAAACAGTCTGGAGTTTTTTTTAAGTCTGGTGAATGTAATGAGTGGCCAGGCGATCTCCCCTAAATCGTGAAACGAGGTGCCCAGAAAACGTTTTGCTAAGCACCTTTATTTATCTTCGACCTTTCTGATGTTTGTCGGGGACCTCGTTTCACGATTTGGGGAGATCGCCCGGCCACCACGTCTACCACACTTAACAGCTCCGGACTTTATTTTGTGGGACATATTAAAAGAGTCGTGTTCACGCAACTCGCCCAAGAACAATTCAAGAACTTAAGGAAATAATTGTGGTGGAAGTTGAAGCAATTTAACAAGATACATTGCGCAAAGTCATGTCAAGATTCGAGAAGCACATACAACAATGTAATGCCTGTAATTGTAGTAATTTTAAGGATTTTTATTTTTAAATAATGATTCAAGAATATGTAGAAAATTTTCAATATTTTGTTATTTTAAGCTTAATTTGAGGTTATTACAAGTTGAATTAGTAAATACATACCAGTATTAATAAATGTGTTTACACTTTTTGCCCCATTCTGTATATACTCAAATTAAATCTGTGTCATTTAGAGGAAAAATAAAACAAAACACTTTAAATTTATCTATCACAGCATATTACTACCTTTTCAGGTTATCCGCATATATGATAATTACTATCATAGTGTAGAGGCGAAGAAATAATTGTAGAGGTAATATATCCGCATTTGCATGGAAGGAGAGTGGGAAACCATTTAGGAAAACCACCTTTAGTATAACTGACTGGGATTCGAACCCCAATCGCCTCATCTTCAGCAAGCCAGTATTTACACGAGAGTGATGCCTTAGACCTAATAGCATAGAAAGTAGAGTGTTTGGGGGGTCCGGACCCCCTGGAATTTGTTGGAGCCCCCTTAAAGGGAGTCCACATATCCATATAAAACTTAATGTATCTGTGTGTCCCTTGGTTTGTCTGCCCGGTGCCACAATCAAAATGGTTTTATGGATTCCTTTCAAACTTAATATTAAGCTAGTATATGGTAATACCTTGGGCTATTTTTTACATTTTAACTTTAGCCCTTAAAATAAGGGTTGTTTATTGACTACTATTTTTTATAATTTGAAATTGATTGAAAATGGTTCCAGCAATTTTGTTTAAAATGGATATCTGGGGTGTATTTGACTCGACTAGACTGCTGAAGACGGATATATCGTGGCTTGATCCGGATTGGGTAAACCGAGAGTGGATTTTCCTAAATGGTTCTCCACTTTCCTTCTACGCAAATGCAGGTGCACTTCATCTAAATCAAACCTTCCTAATCCCTAACACAGCGTAATTACTACATACGCGTACAACCCGAATGGGTAGTAAGACGTGGTGCTATTTTTTTATAAGAATGTGGTAATGAAGAGATTAGGGTTCGAATCCCAGCCATGTGTACCGAATGGGATTTTTCCTAAGTGTTTTCCCATTTTTCTCCATGTGAATGCGGGTATATTTCCTCCAAAATTCTACCTTACTAATTTCTACCCCATCCTAGACGGTTAGTAAGACGTGACGGAAAAATAAATAAAATAATGACAACAATCCTTGGATTTCTATTGTACACCCCTAGCACCCCACAGAGTAGTTCAAATGGAGTGTATTCTATTCCAACAAGTCCACTTTCCTCGATTTGCATCAATACAATTAGTTCAAATGCGGCGATTTATGTTGGCAACCCACATAAAAGCTTATATTTTCTTAGATCTACAGATATATTAAATATGGCATCGATTGAGCTTCGTACGACACCTTAGTTCAGTCGGTAGCATGTCTGTACGTTGAGTTAAGGGTCCCGGGTTCGATTCCTGGCATGGCCGAAAAAGTGTAATTGGTGAAATGTGGGTTTACCCTTTCAAAGTGATAAATTAACGGCTGGAGGCTGGATGTAGATTATGTTCTAGATTTAATCTACTTTATAAATCATGTGCGGATATGATCAGTCGGTTTAGAAAGTGAACTTTAAATACCTCAAAGAAATGACAAAGGAGAATGAACTTCACCTTAAAGTCAAAATACGTAAAAGAAGTTACCCTCTACAGGTTTCCGTTGGTCTGTACAGTGTATCTATGGAAACACTCTACAAGGTTATAGATTGAAATAAATCGATCCCAATATTTTTGTATTAGCTCGGTATATTATAAGAATAGAACCCTATCGAGGTTCATCACTGTTGGATAACCCAAAGTAAGATTTTTTTTTTTCAAAAATTTTAGTTCTAGATCCCAACAAAGAACGTGTACACCTTTGGTTTTGTAATTATTTGAATTTTCTTGACATAAGTCTTATCACCACAGCATGAAGTGTTGGCGTTGGCGTCAAGGCATCAATTCCTTTATCAGACACTTTTCAACCTACTTCTCTAGGAGCTTTTAGTAACTTACTGATAATGGTGGGGACGTATGAAAGAAACAAACACGAAAATGTGTCACCTGACGCGATCTGACGTACCCACCATGGTGGTTACGTGGTCCCAGGCGTTTAACTCACATGACCCTCTGCCGCCATTGACGTAAAGGCTGGTGCTAGAAATAGTGATAAGGCCTATCAGAGGCTCATACTATTTTTCTCTTATCGCGCTAATAAGAGTTCACTTCCTCTTAGCTACCTTTCTAATTTCATATTCTTTGGGTTAAGTTGAAAATGCATGCGTCAAACGATTTGAAAAATAAAGCCCTACACTCACAGGATTGGATGCGCGAATATCGTGCCTTATCTACTAGAGTAGAGAGGTGAGGTGAAATTGTAAGGATGAATAAACAACCATAGTTTTGAGTCGGACTTTAATCATTACGTTTCTTTGTGAACGGCTTTATTTTTATCAACAACTGTGTACTATAAGCTATGCACTATTCGTTATTAGAAATGCCCGGGCTTTGATGACTTAAAAATGGTCAAAAATGATCCATAAAATGATCCAAAACTTCTAAAAAAATGACCTCAAATTTACAAAAATTGAGCTAAATTTTTTTTATAAAAAAAACGCGGAATGAATAAATTCACACGACTAAATCAAACACGCGTTTTACAAATGGAAACTAAATAAAATTCTTTAACAGCCACACGCTTATATTTGGTTGATTACAACATTGAATTAAAATATATAATTCAGAAAAATAGCTATCCCCCCTCAACGCAACCCTCTCCAGATTTGTTGCGCTGTCTCACCCGACAGGAATGTGTATTTTACGGCCGTGCAAACAAAAGAAAATACAAAGTTCATTTTGCCTATATTATCTTCTCATTCCGACAACTGTAGGTTTAAAAAAGATTAGGTTTGAATATTTATGCATTTATAAAATATCTATAGTAGGCTAAATATACTTATTAAAAACAGTTAACTATACTGCCGATGACGGGGATATCGAGGTTCGAATCTTTGTCGGGTGGATTTTCCAAATATGGTTTTCCACTCTCCCTTCACGTAATTGCGGATACACTTTCTCTAAATATAATCTTTCCTAATTTCTAAAAAATATTAACGTAATTAGCACATAAGCGTACCACCCAAACTGGCAGTAAGGCGCGGTACAAAAATAAAAATTGAAAATTCCCAAGAATGACTCAAAAATAGTGAAAACCAAGAAAATATTACCTATAACTAGAAAAGACCAAAAAAAGCCATAAAATAACCCATAAACAACTTTTCCACAACCAGAGAGTCATGTAGTATTTATATACACATGAACATTGCCTGTGATTCACAAAAAAAAAAACACAAAAAAAGCACGTCATCAAAATAGAGGCCCTGCCTTATTAATTTATGCATTAATCTAAGCCCAGCCTTACGGATGGACTACGAACTCTTTAGGGCTTAGTACGCCTCAAGTGCAGCGCTACACTAAATAAAAGACAACACTTACCTAGACCAGAGTGGAATGGGCTAGTTTCGCATATGAAACTGGCCCATTCCATACGAGCTTGGATAGGTGTTGTCTTGTATTTAGTATAGCGCCGCACTTAGAGCGTAATCGCTCTGACTGTTAAACTGGCCCATTTGTCCTAGCTCTGGTTTGTTGGTCAACTTCACGCTAGGTGGTCTTGCGATTGCTGCCATGTTACGTTTAAAAGCTTTCACGTGCCCGCTGCACTCCCGTGTCAAGGACTGCGATTGCCTTATCAATCGCCACTCGCCTCTCTATCTATGTGACGGACACGGTGACTCACAGTTTGGAGATAGACATAAAGGAGTATTGAGAAACCATTAGAGCAGTGGTACTCAAAGAGGGGCTCGTGAACCCTCGGATGTCCATGTAGATGTTGGTGGGGAGGGGTTGAGCCATGACTCATCAATTAAAAATAGGTTTTAAAGAAAGCGTAGCTACGGTTCAATGTTCATAACCTTTTAAAAATACAAACATAGTTTTTTGCAGACAAAATTGATAGCATTTTACTAATGTTATCTATCTATCTATCTATCTATCTATCTATCTATCTATCTATCTATCTATCTATCTATCTATCTATCTAGTTACAGCTGCAGATCATATTACTTGACGCATAAATACATTATAGAAGATCTAGTAGTAGCTTTTCTAGCTGCCTTCCTATGAAAATTTGACTATTTTTGTGTGCTGTTATTATCATTTAGGTGTCAACCTCAGTGGTCTTGAGTTAAGAAGGAGCTTTACAGTTGAAGGGGCAGCCCGCAACCCGCATTTCACCCATTTACCCAAAGGTTATTCTTATTCTGATGATATCTCAACTATTATGAATGATAATAAAATATTTATTCTGTCAAATTTAAGGTATCAATATGCAAAACGATAATGCCAGGCTCAAAATTTAATAAAACCATGAAATAATTAGATAAAAAATTAGATATAAATGAATAAATGTGTTTGAGCTTCAAACTATTAATTGAGAAAAAAATTAAAATTTTTAACTAGACATTTATTATCGCAACTAGTTTACGCTTGCAATAGTACAATTATAATTGGGTGTTTATATATGAAAAAACTGAATAAACCCAAAAATACCATTTTCATGCCTTTTCGATTTAATATTACATTGGAGATAGGTCACTTTACCTCCATTCTTTTCTTGTCAAAACCCCATTAAGTACGCTTAGTTGGTTACAGAAGGGAAGAAGGGGGAGGACTCGGTTATCTTTCAATACTCTTTTAAGACCTGAAAATTTCTAACAAGCCAGCACCAACACAAAGTTTGTCAGGTGCTAGTTTTGTATTGGTTGGAATGGGTAGTACTATATTTGTTGCGATTTTTTTTTTTCAAAATGGTGAAAAAGAATGGGAGAAACCATCCTTCTGATAAAAAAAAAAAAAAGCAGAGAGGTTTGAATTTTAAAAAGTGTCGAGAAACTCAAAAGATAATGTCCGTAGAGGAGGGAAGGTTAGAGAAAATACACAAGCAAATAATTTTTATGAAAATTAAAAACAATTAAGAATGGCCCTTACATTTCACACTACTTATCACGTGGTAAAAAGTGTCAGTCTCCTCTTGGCTGGCTTGCCGTTAACAGAGAGGATGGGTTTTGAATCCCAGCGGTTGTATTGAGGTAGCTAGTCATAAATGATTTTCCTCTTTTCCCCTACAAAAATTCAAGTAAACTTTCTCTAAATTCTATCTTTCTCATCCCTATTCTATTAGTGTACATGTGCGGGTATTCCGAAAGGGTAGTAATATGCATTGTTTATAAATGATATCTGCCCTAACTGAACTATATTGAGGGTCAAACCAAGGCATATTTCTTCCTAGGAGTGGAAACACATGCAACATTCCTACAGGTTTATAAAAAAAATTAAATTACCTAGCATTCTAATCTATACCATCTAGTAATTCCTTGATATTTGGATATTTACATTTTAAAAAAACACTCAAATGACGTTATTTAAAAAAATTAAACTATCTTAAAGTAAATTTGAACATATTAGACTTTAAAATTTAATAATGTCACATACAATTTGTGTTTTTTATTTAAGTTGCTTAGGCAACATAATTTTTACCCATTTCCTTATCATATGATACTCACCCAAATACTCTTTATATTTATTCTATTTATTAACACCGGGTATGACTACCCGTTTAGGTTGTACGCATATGTACTAATTACTCTGTTGGGTCAAGGATGAGGATGATTATTATTTGAAGAAGTGTACCCACATTTTGGTAGAGAGCCATTTATGAAATAAAATTTATATTTATCTGTTTCTTTCACAAATGGCGTGGTTATAATTGAGGAAAGGTAGCATTTAAAAGAAGGGTACTAGCATTTGGAAGGAGGGAGAGTGTGTGGGATACAATGTCAAATATCCACACTTGCTAAATCATACTAGGTTTCGAGTACCGACATTCCTGATACATTCTACTCAACATAGGAAGAGTGGTAAATGACAGCTAGCAGTAGTTTTTCAATTCAGTAATTCCAAGGGAAGTATTCATTGGAAGTGTTTGATAAAACTACTTTATCATCAATTATTAAGCAAATAATAAATATTTACACATAGGTTCATTAATATGAGGGACTTTCAATCAATGTTTGTACTAAAATAAAACTTCTGCTAGATGTCAGTTACCACCACTCACTCCTAGGGTGAAAAGACTGCTGTACCTCTGAGATATAGCTCAGGCAAGATGGAACCGACACCTTTGTCCTCCTGATCATTAGTATGCATTGACTGTGTACAGTGTATGTTCCAAGTCTGAGGTATTTCGTAACCGGTGTATGATCCATAATGTGAATTATACTATATTACATTTTATCGAATCTTATATAATCCAAAAGAATTTTTAGTTACTATGATTAATAGTAATAACCATTCAAATTTGTTTTTAAACCAATCATTTCATGGACTCGGAAGATTATACATCAATGATCGTAATTAATATGAAATCAGTAAAAAATATATCTGATTCAACCTCAGATAAAACAATGAACAACAATAATTATTTATTCTTTATTTATAATATTAGATATGCTAATATTTTAGCCGGAAAAGTCATATGCTCTAATGAAAATGGTGGCCAAAGTTTAAAAAATTTAAGATCCAAATCTTATCAATTTATATTAATATACAACATAACATAAAAAAAGTTTAATTTCTTAGAGGTTTCGGTCGTAGTATGAAATTCTCAATGTAAACTAAAGCGCTCCACCGAGTTTTGTATGAATAATTGTCTGAGACAATCCTATCAAGAATTCTACTATATAGTGGTATGTAGTAATATAAAAGGCCTTCTAGATGTCATTCCTCCAAAAATCATTGGATACTAGAGTCAAGTTTTCATAAGAAGGCACTATAAAAATTAATAGATCTACTTTCATGTATGCATCCGTCAGCCCACGTGACCTATAGCTGTCAATTTTAATTGATATTATCAATACTTATTAAATAACCCTAATGATAGTTTATAATACAATATTTGTTAATTTTGGTTGCAAAAATAATGTGAGTGGCAAGGGATGGTGAAATAATACAAAGTAAAATAGACTGGATTAGGTTTAAAATTGTTATTTTAGTCCTGAAATTATTAAATAAATATAAAATAATCATAACACACAATATTATTTTTTGTATTAGGCCATAATGTTAATCAATGACTTAAAGGTTCCAGAACGTTCAACTTTACAAGTCAAGACACAACCACAATAGATTGTACTCGTACCTATGCCAAAAGCCTGAATTTGAAATTAAAAACAACAGAGTAAATATTATCCACGTGAGGTCTAATACATCAGTCTTGGTTTGAATTGGTCAGCGTTAACAAAGAGGTCAAGGTTCAAAACCTAGCCAGTTGCGCTGGGAATAATTATCATCCTGCAAATTTTACTATTATATTTCCATAAACCTCTCACCTCATCCCTGTTACAATGCACTCAAACTACCCTAATCCAATTCGGTCATCGAAATGTCTAGGGGTAACAATATACTAGACTGCCAATGACGGAGAGAACGGGGCTCGAATCCCTGAATGGATATACAGAGGGTGTATTTTCTCAAGTAGTTTCCAACTTTCCCTTAGCGCAAATGCTGGTCACTTCATTCATATTCAACCTTCCTCATAACTAACACACTAGCGTAATTAGTACATAATGTATATAAACCGGGCGGGTAGTAAGACCTTGTGCTAAACAAAAATCTAAATAAAATGTAATGTACATTTTAAAGTGTACAAAACACATTGATAACACCCGCTCAGGTTATCCGAATTTAATATCGCTAGTTGAGTAGCTGGAGATAAAGGTGAAATTTAAATTAAATGTACTTACATTTGCGCGGAGGGAATGTGGGAAACAATTTAGGAAACACTCTCATTGCACCTATCTGGAATTCGAACCTTGACCTAACTGTCACCAGAAAACCAGAACCCGATATTTAGTCCACATGCCTATTGATCGGAGTATAAATTATATATATATGGTACATTTAAAGTGACTCGACCAAACAGGCTGTTTTTGGTCCAATATGATAAATTATTTTGATCAAATAAAAGATGTCTCTTGTCTAAACTAAATTTGTTTCATCAATTCAATAGTGGTTACAATTCAAGTGTTAACGGCTATTTTTGCTATGTTTAGGCGTTCATAGAAAAAAGCTACTAATTTATAGGAGCAAACTGTTTGTTAAAAAGAAAATGTGTGCAATGAGTATTAAAATGTAACCATTAGATTTTATGGATTTTTGAGTTCAAAAAGTTTCGAACTATTGAGTACAAATTTGGAAGAAAAAACACAAAAATACAGTTGTTCATTCAATTTTAGCGGAAATTTACTTTTGGTAAAGTATCAAACTGGAATGTAAACATGTCAAAGTGAACCTGTCATTTGAAATATTAAAAATTAAAGAAATATATATTTTTAATAAATTAATTATAAATAATATGCTACTTTAATAGTGCGTTTAGAATTATTTGTACTTTCTAAACAAACATGTGTGTTTGTGGTTAGTTTTGGATGTTATTTAAATGCATAACTCGCCTCGGTGGCGTAGTTGGCTAACGCGCTAGTCGTGTTGAGCTCGGCCGCCGAGGACGGGGGGATCGAGGTTCGAATCTTGGTCGGGTGAACTGGGGGTGGTTTTTCATAAATGGTTTTCCACTCTCCCTCCACGCAAATGCGGGTTCACTTCCTCTAAATTCAACCTTCCCAATTCCTAATCCATTAGTGTAATTAGTACTTAAGCGTATAATCCGAACGGGTAGTAAGACGCGGTGCTAAATATTATTATTATTATTATTATTATTATTATTATTATTATTATTTAAATGCATAGCAAAATGTATCAAATAAAAATGTATTATTCATGTTTGTTACATTAAATTCAATACTTTAATGAATAAATGCATCACTATTTCCGTAACCACGCCAATTTTTTTTATTTTTTGATAGCAACCTATTGTCATTACATTATATTAAATATGGATTATATTTGGAGAAATTTAAATGAATGAATATCTAAAATAAATATTACTCTTTTGTTGTACGGGAAGTTGACGAATAGGTAGAATTACTATCCTCAAGAAAAGGAAATATATTTCAGGTATTTCCGCGAAACTAATAAGCTGTAGCTCAATGCCAAAGTTCAACATCCCCACCCAACTCATTCTCCCTCTTTCTTTTCAATTGTCCACAAACCTAGGGTGTCCGAGACCTTTCAAGGCAGAAACTACCTAACCACCATTTACAAGTTGCCTTTAAATTTGAAGGTCATTTCAATGTTATTTGCAAGTAAACCTCATTCTTAAAGTGCTCATCTCAAGACCCAATGTTCGTGAGCCGGCGTTGACGGATTTTTCTTGAGCAATAATAATCCGTAGCAAAACCAACTTCCTTCGGAGGAGAAGTAAAACCGTCGGTCCGATGTCGATTGCGGCATGTAAAAGATCCCTGGAAGGTTTGTGGAAATACCTACCTGGCAAAATTGGTAGGCTCTTTTCCTCTCGCTCATAGAAATTCTTGTGTGCTGATATAATCAATCGGTTCAGAAAGTACACGTAAATACCTAAAATAAATAAAGGAATTAATAAATCATTTTGGTTAGGAAAGTTCACGATAAGCTTATATATATATATATATATATATATATTACAATCTAAGCTAAGTCATGTTTGAACGGGTTGCAACGTTATGACGTTTAGCACTAAAAAAACAAAAGAAAGCTCCCAGTCATTACATCCTGTCACGATCCATCATTGGTCTTGTGAGGCAGGATCAAGCACACACTGTCCTCGCGGAAAGTCCTTCCGAATGCAAGCTATACTTATATTAATGTTAGCATGCAGTTAATGTCACACGCAAAAATTTAACTAAGGGAGGAGGGGAGGGGGTGTATAACGTATGGATGCTACTATTGCTGTACTTTTTTTTGACTTGCTAATTTAAGGGACACTTTTAATTTCTGTAAATGTGTACCTTTTTAATATCAAGTCTTAATCCGGATCTTAACGACGTTGCCTACTTTGAGATATCGAAGTTATTTTGCGATGCGGGTTGCGTCTTGACCTGATGCACCTAAGCACTCTAAGCACTAACACACAATGTAACACCAATGTACGGAATATAAAAAGAGAGAAGAAAAATTAGCAGTTCACCCTGCGATTGATCTTGTTTTTCTACTGATAAGACTTTCCCTCTTCCTCTGACGGAGCATTCAGTCACTATACTATTTGCGCCTTGAAAACATTGACTTTTTTTTTTTAAATTATCTTATTCTTGTTTCCTATTTTAGATAGATAGACAAATGCTACCACGGAATTTTTTAATCTACATCCTGGCAGGAAGACTCTTACAGACCATTTTCGTGACCAAGCTAAATAGCCTAGGTTGTATATGGTTTATAAAAAATATGTTTACAAAAAAAATTACCTCAAAAGAAAAATAATAGTTTTGTGACACTGTAGGACTAATTTTAGAATTATTTTAGAATTTATGGTTTTTGTTTTAACGTTATATCTTTAAAACTCGCTGAATTAAACGTAAATTAACATGGGAAATACTATCTTGACTTGCTGTGACGTCACGTCCTTAAAACTTATCCTATAGATTCTAAGCATCTTCATTTTTCTCTATCAGTGGCACATCTTAAAGGAGGAAAACCGGACGTTTCCCCTCCTATACCAATACTCCCAATAATTTTAATAAAAATTTAGATTATATGAAGTAGATTAAAAATATAACTTATAGCACATAGGATGTGTCGAAAATATAGGCTACACTTTAAGGCCAGGCTTATGACAAGATATTTAAAAGGTATTTCGCTACACACATTAAAAGTTTCCCAAAATATGGAAAAAAAAAGGCTACTTACAGAACTTGCATTAGTTAAATAATTGCCCTAAACTAAGCCAAATAGGTTCTAAAGGAATTTAATATCCATGAATTTTCTTGGGTTCCGGCATTTATGGAACTGTGCACCCTAAACTATCGTTTCACCCAAAATTTCATTCTGGTTATCGATTATATATTTCACTCTCCCTTCCCTCCCCCTAAAAAAATCTGGGGACATTACTGTTATAAATTATAAAAAAATCTCCATAGCGTCAGCCCACAGTCAAGCCATACCGTCCAAGCGGGGCCAACGTCTGTTGGCAATGATAGTGCCAACATTTGCGAATATAGAGGGTGTCATGTGGTCAGCACAATGAACCCTTCATCCGTTAATCTCAGTTTTATAGACAGGAACTGCTACTTTTCTATTCAAGTATTTCCTCATTTGTCCTCGCGATGCTGAGTTGAACCCATTCCAGACCCACTGCTTCACAGAAAATCTGGAAACACCGGGGATCGGACCGGGGACCTCTGGATCTAACCACTAGACCACAGAGGCGGTCATTAAAAGTTACTGTGTACTTAATATATGTTAAGCTCTCATCAACATTATTTGTTACCTTGTGGAGTGAGAAGGAGGAAATTACCCTACTGCTCCCTCTCATATTGGGTGCAGAGGTAGAGTAATGTTTTGTATCAGAGAAAGGTGATGTGTGCTAGTCTCCTCTTTGTTCCCCTCAATCTTCTTTCTTCTCTTTGTTTCTCTGTATCTCTCCCCCTCTGCTTGTTTGCACACACTATCACATTGTTATCTTTCTATTAGTTGAGCGATGTTCCAAACAGGAGCATCCGCCTCGTTTCTTTTAAGATTGTCTCTCCGTCTTCATTCAATTGATATTATTATTCAATTTGATATGTTTGTTAGTAAATATATGTCTTGTGTATGGATTTTTTTCTTACTGATCCATTGACTGGAAACCATGAACCAAACAGAACCCAAGAAATGGGACTTGAACTGGTAAGTCAGCCTAGGTAACTGAGATATTGCCAATCAGATGTTGCGCTTAGGTTAAATATTGACAAAAACTTTAACAGTACACGAGTTTGGTGTTTACTGGAATGAACCTAAAACTATTTTACATTACCTTATACATTATATAGAATTGTAAAAATATATTAAAAGTGGAAATTCTCTTCTCTGAAAAGTCCAAGAATCCATACATTTCAGTTGATCGTTACCTAAATGCCCGGTAAACGAAAGGTAACTGGTTTAAGAGCGTAGAATGGATCTTTGTGAATTGAATGATGTAATTTAATAAGGGGGATCATAACACATTCACATTGTATTGGCATTTGTATTTTCCTTCTTCCCCATTTAGACCATGCACATTTATATTTTGATGAGGTACTACATTTTTAAAGGAAATGCACACGCATTTGTGTGGAGAGAAAGCGGTAAAGCATTCTGAAAAAAACACCTCAATATACCCACCCGAGATTAAGGCCCTAACCTCTCCATCATTGGTAGATCAGCTTAGACGGGTTTGTCTGTTTGAACACCGATGTCGTTAACTAATTAAAATATAATAGATACCCGCACCCGGTGGGCACGCAGAGTACGGCGTCAGTCCCGTCTTGTTTGGTGACGGGAGAGAGTCAAAGTTTGAATCCCGGCAGGGTGTACCAGAAATGTTTTTTTTATTAAATGGCTTCTCCCTCTCCGCAAATGAGGGTACAATCAATCTAAATTCAACCGGCTTCATTATTACTCTAATAGTGTATAATATTATAAGGATGTATCGAACGAGTAGTAAGAAGCGTAGTACTGGAAAAAAAAAGCAGATTGGATAGTTTCGGTTAGAAGAGATTAGCTAATAAAAATATTGTATTGCCTTTAATATTTAATGTAAAAGGGTCCCAGGTTCGATTCCAGGCGTTTCCCGATTTTCTTTGAAGCTGTGGGCCTCGAACGTGGTCATCTCGGTCTCGTGACGACAAATGAACTACTTGATTGAAAAATAAGCGGTTCCAGGCTAGAAAACTGAAAATAACGGCCGGAGGGTTCGTTGTGCTGACCACATGACACCCTTTATCCACATAAAATGGCACTATCTTTGCCAGCAGATGGCGGCTGCTCGGTCGGTATGGCTCGGCTACGGGTTGACGTAATAGAGTTTTTTTTAATATTAATGTTTTACAATATTATGTATGAAATACAGAAGATTTACTTTTTTTTAATAGCGATAAAAATAAAATATAAGTTCTTAAACGATGGTGTCAAATTTTTTCTGGTATTTTTTCCAACACGCTAGGACCAGCCACAGGCATCTGATTTAAAATGAAAGGGTGTGAGCTACATTCGAAGCTGGTCCTTTCCTTTCGTGGTCTGAGTGCCCCATTTCGGGAGAAAGCCATGCTCGGTACAATAATCACCTCATTTGATTAGTTTGATATTTGTGTCGCGGTGACAGCGAGAATGCGAAGGTCGTCAAAGGAGGGTAATTGAGGAATATAAAATTTTGTACCAAGCTCAAGGTGGGATGGAGGTCAACGAGATTTAAAGTGGTTTTGTTAATCTTAAAAAACATAAACATACACAAACTTGAGCGTCAATAATTGTGGGAATGGGTATTAAGTTTAGCCTGGACACAAATAATTTCAATTTCAATATTAATTTCAATTTTATTTACTATAGTGCTGACCAACAGTCCCAATACCTATAACAGGCCAACAAAATATATAGAAAAATATATAAAAAAAACGGTCAAATTTAGAACAATTACATAGACAACAGCCTGACACCTTAGTTCAGTCGGTAACGTGTCTGCCTACTGAACTAAGGGTCCCGGGTTCGATTCCCGGGATATACGAAATATTTATCATTGGTAAAATGTGGGTTTACCCTTTCACATTGATAAGTTAAAGGCCTGGGACTGGATGTTGTGCTTGCTCTAATTTTAAGTTAGATTATAAAGCATATGAAGCTACGTCAGATATAGCTAGCCGGTAGTGGAAAATATAAGGTTTGAATACAAAACTGACCGGGACCATAGGCTGAAAACAGTAGTGGATGTAAATAAATAAACGTAGGGAAACAATAGCTATAGCTAAAACAAAAACTTTAATTACTAAGTGGAGACACTAATTTGATATAGAATAGTGATTAAAATAATAATTGTTTATGTAAAATATCAAAAAGAAAAGTATTTTTAAAATATTTCAATGAATAAAGTCCTTAATTGTATGGGACTTAATTAAAGTCCTTAATTGTATAGCTCTGAGTTGGGCTCTTTTTTTATAATGATAATAATTTTAATTTTAATTTTAATATTCAATTTATTTTACTATAGTGTCGGCCAACAGTAAGTAGTAAGACCTATGGCAGGCACCAGCACTGAAAAGTAAACAAGTGCCTTTACAAGCCGCATAATAACACGAGAAAATAAGATAAACAATCATAGCTAATTAATGATACATACTGATGAATAGTTACAAAAAAATAGGAATAGTAAAATAACAATAATAAAAAATAACCAAAGAATATTAAAAGCATAATTATTTAGAAAGTAGTAACAATAAGCAAACAAATAAAGCGGAATAATTTTATAAATGTATAAAATATAATAATAATAATAAATAATAATTATAATAATATAATAATAATATAACTAAAAAACAAGGAGCCACTTGGAATTTATTTTCTGTGCTTCTCTCTACCCAGTGGAGTTTTACGCGTATATTTTGATCCTGCTAGGGTGTAGAATCTCTCCTGGTAGAGGTAGGAATATCAATGGTTCACATCCCGTAAATGAGCAATAGGACTTAGGAGGAAAAAAGCTGTATTTTATATTATTATTATTATTTTTTATATATTTTTTATTTTTTTTTGTTTTCCTTTGCCGGAGATTTTGTTGATCCCTCAAACTTTGCTGCCAGGACCGGATATGGTAGCGGATGTCGATACGTAGCTAAAGATAACTTAGAGCAGCGCTAGAAGTTGGCAAATAACACTGACCAACCACACCGTTGGGCAAGTGGACCAAGGCGTCAGACTCGTCATATTATATTTCCAGTGAAGTGGAGTTAGGGGTTCAAATCCCGGCTGGATGTATGAGTTGGTTTTTACCTTAATTAATTTTCCCCTCTACTCAAATGTGGGTACATTTTTCTGAATTCTACCTTTATCAATCATTGATGCATAATTAATTAAAACGCAGATAGCCTGCTTCAGTGGCCGGATGGGCAATGGCAGGGCTGTCCAAGACGCCAAGACGGACTTTCAGCTATATATATATATATAAATATATAGCTGAAAGTCCGGACGCGTAGCAGACGCAAGGGATGTCCGGAAACCTATCCCACCTATGCCTTAGAGAGATAATACCAAGGTGACATTTATAGATCTGGGTTCTCTAGTCAACGACTTACTTTTCTTTTCAAGTTCATGATCAATTCTGAAAGTCGCATGCAAGTATTTAGAGCAGGGTTAAGATCCACCTTTGGGTACATGCAAACAATGCAAGAACCGGATTTCGACTTTGGTGAAAGTCGTCATGAGAGATTTTTTTATATACACACACTGCTATTAACATACGACAATATATACGCGTTCCCAAGGTTTCCTTTCACCTCCTCTCTTCCACCCGCAAGCCCATTCCCATGTGTCTTCCTCAAGACGGTGTGAACGAACGCCTGTAACACATAGGACGAGCCTTGATGCGATTTTTTTTAGCACACCATTTACTACCCGTTTGAGCTATCACCTATGTGCTAATTACTCTAATGTGTTAGAGATTAGGACGGTTGAATTTAGACGAAATGTACCCACATTTGCGGGTATAAGAGTGGAAAACCATTTAGAAAAAAAATTCCCTATTCTAACCGGGATCGAGCCCGATCTCCCCATAATCGGCAGTCTAGTCTACAAACCCACACCGAAGCGGGTGATGCGAATTTTCGTCGAGAGAATGTGTATAAGAGCCAATTTTATTACTGTCTCAACGTTCATATTTGACATTTACCGTATTGGTGTGGTGCCTCGATTAATATGATACTACCCACTTCGGTGGCTATATGGTCTAAGGCAGGGGTTTCCAACTGGTGACCCCCGGGCTGGCATGCTCCCCCCTTTTTTTTTTTTTGCGGCCCATGAAGTTTTTTTGAAAAATAATCTACTGTAGTAAAATTGGTGTTTTTAACCGAGAAATGGAAAGTTTTGACTCGCTTGGGGAAAATCTATTAAAGCTCCAATGTTTAAGCTCTTCCTTACATATGATGTATTATATTGACGTATCAAAGATAGTTTATTTTAGTTGAAAATTCGTTTGATAAGTAGTTAAACATGTTTAAATTACCACTTGACTTGAAGGAAAGAAGAAAATCCTGGGAGCTGAAGGAGGGGCAGAGGACAGGGCGCATTGGCGGTCTAAGTTTACTGACAAAAGGAATGGACCTGTCGTAAGACAGAACACATAATAATGAATAAATTACCACTTGTTATTTCAAAAAATTTTGATGTTCGGATTTTTTTTATCTTTTTCTCTAAAATTCCTAGTTAAATTAGTTTTATTCAATTTTTAGGTGTAATTTCATAGGAAATAAAAGTCCTTCAATATTTATTTTTGTCTAATTTAAAAAAATTTAAAACATTATATTAAATTAAATTTTTAAAATTCTAATTTGTATTGTTATAAATTTAAAGAAAAGTATTTAAAAAAATTATGTTATTACTTATTTATGATTTATGCATGGATCATATAACAGAAACTCAACTTTAAATATTTATTGTATAAATATTGTTTTATACTAAAAAAACCTCGATATTTTCATTCAAGCTTGACTCGACGTGAAAAATACCTACTTGCATATCCCCAGTATTAAGACAAGCTGCTAAAAAAAAAAAAAATTCAAAGTGTTAACTTATTTTTAGACGTGCTAAAAATTTAAAATGTATAATTAAAAGCATGACGAGCTTAAATTATCGAGAGATGCCTTTCAGGGTGATTAAAAAGCTTTACAGACACTTTTTGTACACACGATGTGGTTGTCATGGCGACTAATGTATCCTCAAACATTATGTGAACTTTAGGGTGCGTCCTATCAGAACTTGCTGACTGGCACTTTGACGTGTTGACAGAATCAACCCACCGTTCCATCAACAAACTTATTAGAACTATGTAAACCGCACATCTCCTCAGTCCGATTACCTTAATAGCTTCTCATTTTCTCTTCACGCAAATGTGGACACATTTGCTCTAAAATGATTTTTCATTTTTCATTTATTTGAGGTATTCAACGTGTTTCTTTCTGAATCGACTGATTACATCAGCACATGACTATTAACTAACTTAAATCTAGAACAGACAACATCAGCCCCCAGCCGAATAATTATTCACTGTGAAAGGGAAACTCACATTACACCAATGATAATTTTTCGGCCATGCCAGGAACAGAACCCGGGATCCTTAGCAAAAATACAAACACTCTACCGACTGAGCTAAGGTGTAGGAACTCTAAGATTTTAGTTTACTCATACTTACCTACCCCATTAGTTTAAATATGTGGATAGCTCGGATGAGTTTTGCCTTGGTACACACTTTGTGTGAAGAAGTCATCATCATTGTACCTGGTCGGAATCGAACCCTGGATTCCCGTGTCGGAGTTCACCACATTATCAATGCTGTCATCTCTGACAATAGGTGCGGTGTTACCACGTTGTAGGTCTAAAAATACCAAGGGATGAGATGATGTGTTGCTAAACTCAGGTAATGGAGGGCTCTTTTATGTTTGGAAATGTGTAGTCATGCCAAAAAAAAAGTATCTAATTCCAGTAAAGAATGTGTACCGCGTCTTAATACCAGTCAAAACTGTACGCATTTTCCTACACTAATAAAGTGAGGATGGAAAAGGTATCACTTAGATTAAATGCACCCAAATTTGCGTGGAGAAAGAATAAGAAATTTAAAATAAAACACTCAGTACACATTGCCGCAATTTGAACCCTGACCTCCTAAAATTTTAAAACAAACTAAATGAGCCTGACATTTAGTCTACGTGTCCACCAATATGGATGGATGTAGTATAATAAATACATCGGCACTAAAAGTGATAAAGATCTGATAAAGGGTACAGCTTGTTTAAACTAAACATTTCCAAGTATATGAAATAATTAACTGTCGATGTGCTTTGATAAAACGGGATGATGGATTACTTAGTGATTCATATCAGTCTGCCACTGATAGGGAACATAGTTTTGCCCTTGCCTATACGTGTAGGTGGGAGGCTTGTATCATTAGTCCTGTACGTTATCTTCGTCCTGCCCAACCATTTACAACACCTGCGGAGTTTTCCTCGGTGTAGTGGAGTTTCTAGTCAGTGCCTGGGTTGCGTTTACAGCGCTCGCGTGTGACGACACCTCAGTAGTGTGACAAGGTGTCAGCGACACGTTTATTGTTGACTAGTGATTAAGGTGAGAAAATCAATTAACGTATTAATTATTTATTTAGATAGGACGTAAAAGGAGTTTAGCTATAGTTGATATTTATCCCTACTTCTTACAGCTAGCACTATTAGGGGAGTATAAAATTAAAAAGGTATGGACGAGATGGACAAGTACTTACCTACTAGATGCTTGATTGAAACAAGATATCCACCTTTATCTCTACTTCTTACCAGGCGTTATTAGGAGAATATAAATACAAGAAGATGAAAATGGGGTGGATGATTAGCACACTTTAGGTAAAGAAGATATCCTCTCTCTCTCTCTATCTCTCTCTCTCTACTTCTCGCCAAGCTTTATTAATGGAATATAAAAACTGGAAGATGGAAATGGGATTAATTTACACTATAGAATGTAAAAGGTAGAGCCAACAATCATATTCATTATTTATACTCTCTACAGAGTATTAATTATTAGGGGAATATAAAATTAAGAATTTAAGAATGAAATAGAAATGAACTCTGATTGAGAAAAGTCTCACAATTATTAAGAAAATATAAAGTCAAAAAGCTAAGGATGGGTTGGAAATGCCAATAATGATGAATCTTAACGTTTTATGTGTTCTCAAACTAAAAACAAGTGGGTCTTATGTCTGCACCTCTGTATGTCTGCCTGCACTTGAGGTTAGATCCGAAGTGTTTGGAAGAATTAAGTTTTGATAGTTAGATTTTATATTATTATATCTAGAGGATACATCTTAATTCTGATTTTAGCATAAAATTAAGGATAGTCCAATATTAACTGATTTTTAAAAATCCGAAATATTTTGGAAGTCGCTCTAACACTTTTCTTCAAAATGGATATCATGGGAGAGTTTTACATAGAAAATATCACTATGTACTTGTTTTTCAAAGAGAGATTTAATTCAAAGGTAGTTTAATGATGATTGATGTTAGAAAATATGAAATATTTTGAAAATGACTTTGACAATTTTGTTCAAAAAGTACATCAGGGAAGTAACCTATTCTATAGTTTATAAAAAATAATTTAATATGAATTTATTGATGGATCATTTTCAAAAATATGAGTTTTTTTTAATGTCTAAAGCAATTTTGTTCCAAATTTATATACTCATATGTAAAGAATGGTTTATATGACTATCAAAATATAGGTGATTTTTGTTCTGCAGTAGAATTATTTAAGAGTATTGAAAACAGATTTTTTAAATGTTTAAAGGTTTCTTTTTAAATGTCCGCCAGTGGAACCGGTCGCTCCATCTTCCCCCTTTTCCTCTCCGGTCATAATCATGAGTGCTAACTTCTCACCTAATGTCATCAGCCACTTATAATACCACTGTCGTGTTTTGGTTGCAGCATCGCTGGTGGTCAGGGCGCCATGGAGAGGGACCTCCACGCCAGGGATGTGGTGGGTGTCCAGGACTTTGTGCTACTGGAGAACTACCAGAGCGAGGAGGCCTTCGTCGACAACCTCAAGAAGAGGTTCAAGGCCAACCTCATCTACGTGAGTACTCTCTCGACGGGTGTCTCGTTATAGCGGGGGCGTGCAATTTTCAAAGCATCTGAGAATAGTTTTTTTCAAAATATACTAAGTGTTAGGTTTTTTTTTTTTTTTTTTTTTTGCTAAGCCGGCCACCTCGGTCAGCGAGAAAGTATTAATTGCTGTCAGACCACACGGCTTAAAATACAATAGTCTGTATCGTTTACTGGAACTACTTCTCTATTCTGACTAAGCTTATTCTCCCTTTAACCCTTCACTTACAACCATTCTTTATCATGGCAATAAGAAAGTGGGGAAAGAAAACTATGAATACTCTTATCTCAAAGGACAAAGGGAAGTTCGTTGCTAGTTCTCAAATATCTTAAAATTTTCTGTTGGGAACCGATAAATTATTATTATTATTATTATTAGCACCGCGTCTTACTACCCGTTCGGGTTATACGCACTTACGCTAATGTGTAATGGTAGGGTGATTGTGAGATGAAATGGAGGACCTACAGTTTAACGTGGAATCCGAACCACGGTGGAGGCCTGGCATTCCTCACATTCACAAGTTGTGATTAATACACATCTTGTCAGAGGTGAAGGAAGGGTTTGGTAATCAGATAAATCTGTGCCGGGACCGAGGATTGAACCCCGGACGCCAGCTCAGAAGTCCAACACCTTACCACTAGACCACCAGGTCACCCGGAACCGATAAAAAAAAAATTACTGTATTTGTTAGAGGAAGGTTAAATATAGATCCCTTTTTTCATCAAGTCTAGTCTCATAGCTCCACATATAAACTCAAAAAGTCGTTGAAAACAACCGTACTACCGTCACATTCTCACACTTTTTCTTTCTATTAATTAAATTCAACCCGCCTCGGTGGCGTAGTTGGCTAACGCGCCAGTCGTGTTGAGTCAGACCACTGAGGACGGGGAGATCGAGGTTCGAATCTCGGTCGGGTGAACTGGGGGTGGTTTTTCCTAAATGGTTTTCCACTCTCCCTCCACGCAAATGCGGGTTCACTTCCTCTAAATTCAACCTTCCCAATTCCTAATCCATTAGTGTAATTAGTACTTAAGCGTATAACCCGAACGGGTAGTAAGACGCGGTGCTAAATAAATAAATAAAAAAATAATAAAATTAAATTCAAACTATAGGATTGTTAAGTAAAAAGAACCCTGTTGGAAACTTTTAACTTTATTTTGCCGTAAACTTTATTTTCAAATAACGCATCGTATTATCAAACATTGCGTTAGAGCTGAATGTCTGCGCGCCACTTTCTCTCTTATCGAGGCGGCCCCCTTAAAGGTCAGAGCCTAAAACGGGGTTGGTAGTGGACTCCGAACCACTCGTACACCACCAGCTTGTGTACAACTACTGGGATTAAAACAACATCTGGGGCCGGGTGGGATCCAAAGTCCAAACCCTCAAATGTTTCCTGAACGCGTTAAATCATTGGCGAGCTAGCCGTTTTGAACGCGAGGCCATGTTTTAAAATAAATAATTTTTCTTCACCGCGTCATATTACCGGCTCGAGTTGTGCCCATGTTTACACTATTAGGGATGGGGAAGGTAAAGCTGAGAGAGGAAATGTAGCCAAATTTGCGTAAGAGGTTGTAAAACCATTTAGAAAAACCATTCTCAATACACACGACCGGGAATCAAACCTGCACTTTCTTGTCACAAGAAAACCGATCTCTTTCGAGAGTGAAACCTTAGAACGAGTAATCATCGAAGCATGAATATTTCTATATCGTTATTTTGTTTAACACAAGGACTATTAAGACTGTCTCTGTGGTCAAGTGGTCAGAGTCCCTGGTTCAATTCAGAGGTCTCGGGTTCGATCCCCGGTGCTTCCAAAATTTATCTGTATAGCAGTGGTTCCGGAACGGAGTCAAACTCAACCTCGTGAGGACAAATGACGAGCTATTTTAATAAAGAAGTAGCAGCTCCTGTTTAGAAAACTGAGATTAACGACCAGAGGTCTCGTTGTGCTGACCACATGACACCCTCTCTCCGCAAATGTTGAAACTAGTATCGCTAACAGTAGCGGCCGCTCGGTTGGTATAACTCACTTGCGGACTCACACCATGAGGTTTTTTAAAGGTTGTTAGAAACTTAATCTAAGGTTAAGTGATAGCAAACTTAGCTTGGATAAAATACTTCCTCTCACCCCCACCTACGTATTAGCTTGGAAAGAGGATGGGTAAACCACGTGTAAATTAGTCCCCAATGTCCTTGGCCTAGATTCACACCCCATCATCAGCATAATAAGAATCTAATGCCTTAAACCTCTTGTACACCGCCATATTTCTGCAACTAAATAACTAGAATCAAATAATCAAAGCTATTATTTATGCTTTTAGTGAAGATTACTCATCTAGATGTAATATTCTGAAAATTTGAAAATGACACCTGGACACGGGAATCGAACCCGGGACCTTTGGCTTAGTACGCCAATGCTCTAATGCTGCGTTATCTGATAGTTCGTGAGCTTAATAAAATCACACATTTGTAGCCGACGATTTCCGCACGTCTATCATAGACTCTACCTTAAAATATGAGTGAAGAATGACCCTAAGCAAGGGAAGATTCCTGGATAGCTCAGTTGTTAGAGCATTGACGTACTAAGCCAAAAGGTCCCAGGTTCGAATCCCGTGTCCAGGTGTCATTTTTCAATTTACAGAATATAAATAACTAGACCTAAATACAGACATGGTTATCATTCCAGTATTTGTTTATGACAAACTCTATGACTACTTAAAAGCTGAACTAAATTAACAACGAATAGTATAAAATACATTCTAAAAAATCAACTTCTGAAATGGAATTGGTTTTTAATTTACCATATTTAAAAATAAGAATTTAACGTTCCTACAAGATTTTATATGAGTTAATTATATTTTAACTATGTGTAGCTAATAAAATAAATCCCTTTTGTTTTAAAATTCACACACCTTTTATGGCTTTTTTTTAGCTACAGGAACATTGAAAAATGGACAAAACGTAATAGGTAAATGTCTAGTCGCGTGGCGTGACGTGTTACCAGAGTAAGCAGAACTTGTATAAACTGTACCTGTGCTGTGTTTTCTTCACTCAGTATAACCGGACCCTCGGTATAGTGTTCAGCGCACCTGTCTACCAACCTAGAAGTCCAGGGTTCTATTCCCGGTTCGTGCTTAGAGTATTTTTCCTGAAATGAGAATTATCCCAAAGATCACCAGGGTCTGTTTGGTTAGGCTTAAATTAGGGTTTAAGAATGTTTACTGGTTCCGCACCCTCATACTCACGATCACCATCAAGCCATCTCTTTGGTACATAGAAATGGCCTCCACGGAAATAGAATACGATTAGTGCATTCGGATGTTTCCTGGCCGAAATTACGTAAGAACCGGTTAATCTTCCCAGCATCTGAACTGCAAGTGCTCGTCAGATCTGTCGGTAGTGTGTCTGTCTACTGAGCTAAGGGTCCCGGGTTAGATTCTTGCCTAACCTAAAAAAATTATCATTGGTGAAATCTGTGTTTCCCCTTTCACCGTGATGAATTAACAGCCGGAGGTTGTATGTTGTGTCTGTTCTAGATTTAAGTTAGTTTATAAATCGTGTTCTGATACAATAAATCGGCTGAGAAAGTGCGCGTAAAGTACCTCGAATTAATAACCTAATATAACAGTTTATTGGCCATGTATCAAATAAAATGCATTCTCATGTGATATGTTATTTAGAGCAACGCCTATGAACGATTGATCAAACGGGGACCAAATGTAATAATAATAATAATAATAATAATAATAATAATATTTAGTACCGCGTCTTACTACCCGTTCGGGTTATACGCCTAAGTACTAATTACGCTAATGGATTAGGAATGGGGAAGGTTGAATGTAGAGGAAGTGAACCCGCATTTGCGTGGAGGGAGAGGTGGAAACCATTTAGGAAAAACCACCCCAGTTCACCCGACCGAGATTCGAACCTCGATCTCCCCGTCCTCGGTGGGACCAAATGTGGAGTACATATTATAAGTTGAGTCTAAACAAGCTCTACATAATCAGGCAACAAGACAAGATACTGTAAAAAAAGGTGTATATACAGACTAATTAATACATGGAAAACAGAACATAGGTAGTTTACCTACCAATTACCAAAAGGTTTAACCCCATTTTCACAATAATTTTTTTGGTTGAGCCGGGAACTTAAGATAAATAGACAAACGTGTTGCCGACTAAGCTAAACTGTCAGAAGAGGTCGTTATAAACGAACCCGTCTAATAAGGAGAAAGTCCATGAGTGAATCATGGGTATGTTGACCTTGCAGAGCAATCGCATCTTTAAGAGGGGCACATCCGGTTGAACCGCCACAAGCAAGCTGCAATGGCAATGCGCCATTCTGAAAATATAATCCATAGGTCCTGGCATCGAGCCCAAGAGGGAAAAATATATAAACATTTCTTGCAGGCTCGTTTCGAGTGCAAATAAACTACTTCCAAGACGAGGATTTAAAGACAAGCTTGTTTCCATTTTAAATAAAGAGTCTTATATCTCTGTCCTAAATGGGCAAACATATTAAGAAAAAAAAAAGCATCTTTGTTCCCAGACCTCAAATTTAAAAAAATACATTTGCCAATATTTCAAAATGTATTGGTTTTATAAAAATATATTTCAAATAAATGTTTTATCATAATTTTTAACAGTAGTACAACTTTGAAATGATAAGTTATTTCATATATCTAAGAGTTGCGGAGATATGATCAAAACGGGAAAGTTCCGCTTTTGTAAAGTACCCTCAAATTCATTTCCATGGGGAAATGAGTTGCAGAATAATTTTTGTAATGTTAAACTGTGCCTAGATGCGAAATTTAGTCCAAATTGTTATAGCAAGTTTAGAGAAAAAAATATTTTTCTCTTTTCACTGTGAATTAAACTATACCCTTAAAATATATTCTGGGGTTGGATAGTTCCAAAAAACCCTCTTAGGCATTGGCTTATCAAGAGGGGGGGAGGGGGGTCCACACCGGGTAGCCTACCATCGGTCAAGGGGTGTCCTATAGTAGTTAAAACTTAATAATAATATTATTATTATTGATGATAATAATAGTATTAAAACCATTGAACCTAATATTATTTTAAAATTAGTCTATATAATGATTTTAAAGTATTCACTGCCTTTCATTAAGTTATGAGTTCACTGCTTTAGATGTCTTCTCCTAGGTTAGGGGTGCACTGCTTTAACTGCCTTCCGTTAAGCTAGGTGTTCACTGCTTTAACTGTCTTCTGTTAAGTTAAGAGCTTACTGCTTTAAATACCTTCTGTTAAGTTAGGGGCTCACTGCTTTAAATACCTTCTGTTAAGTTAGGGGTTCACTTTTTTAACTGTCTTCTGTTAAGCTAGGGGCTTACTGCTTTAACTGCCTTCTGTTAAGTTAGGGGCTCACTGCTTTAAATGACTTCTGTTAAGTTAGGGGTTCACTTTTTTAACTGTCTTCTGTTAAGCTAGGGGCTTACTGCTTTAACTGCCTTCTATTAAGTTAGGGGCTCACTGCTTTAAATGACTTCTGTTAAGTTAGGGGCTCACTGCTTTAAATGACTTCTGTTAAGTTAGGGGCTCACTGCTTTAACTGTCTTCTGTTAAGTTAAGGGTTCATTACTTTAACTGCCTTCTGTTAAGTTAGGGGCTCACTGCTTTAAATGACTTCTGTTAAGTTAGGGGTTCATTGCTTTAACTGCCTTCTGTTAAGTTAGGGCTCACTGCTTTAAATGACTTCTGTTAAGTTAGGGGTTCATTGCTTTAACTGCCTTCTGTTAAGTTAGGGGCTCACTGCTTTAAATGACTTCTGTTAAGTTAGGGGTTCATTGCTTTAACTGCCTTCCGTTAAGCTAGGTGTTCACTGCTTTAACTGTCTTCTGTTAAGTTAAGAGCTTACTGCTTTAAATACCTTCTGTTAAGTTAGGGGCTCACTGCTTTAACTGTCTTCTGTTAAGTTAAGGGTTCATTACTTTAACTGCCTTCTGTCAGGGGGGATTAGGGGGTTATTGAATTGCAAACAATACTTTTTTTTCAGGATCATGGCGTCATAAAACGTCGATATTTATTAAAATCTCGAGCTCAATTGTTTTAACGGTCACAATAAATTCTCTATCCGAGAGGTGCGAGAAAGCAAAATTATAACGAAATAAAAAAATGTTATTATTTTAAAAGCAAGAATTTTTTTTTACTGATCTTAAATCATAATTTTACATATGCAGAAATCCGCACTTGGATAGATTTTCTGGTTCGAGCGTAATCTCGTTTCTAATTTCTCGGTTACTGTGGGTTCACACGTTCTCAGAAAAACAAGCGCAGAACAGAAACGTGATCACGTGGTGAGATTTAAGCCAATAACAAATTTCCGCTTAATCGGTGCAAACTGTTCTGCTAAAGTTCAACTCATCTCTACTTCGACTGCTCTGCCTGAAATTTTCGGCAGAGGAGAACCAATCCAATCTCAGAACCAACCATCTCATATCATTCGCGTATTTGACAACGCATGTGCTATATACAACTAGAATAAATCAGACAGCTTCGTTGGACTTTGTGAGGAGATTTTAAAAAAAGTTATTGTAAAGCGTGTGTATCGATGTATTGGATTGTGCCACGACACAGCGTTATAATTTGAAAACATCCATTGGGAGATTATTATTATTATTATTATTATTATTATTATTATTATTATTATTATTAATTATTATTATTATATTATTTATTAGCACCGCGTCTTACTACCCGTTCAGGTTATACGCACTTACGCTAGTGTGCAATGGTAGGGTGATTGTGAGATGAAATGGAGGACCTACAGTTTAACGTGGAATCCGAACCACGGTGGAGGCCTGGCATTCCTCACATTCACAAGTTGTTATTAATACATTGGGAGATTAATTTAGAATATATGTTTATACACTAGAAAATAAAATATTTTATAAAAAGCCGTTTCAAATTAGTGTTGCAATGCAACATGGATAACCATACAGCGTGTGAATTGCTGCGCCACTCAAACAGATTCTGTTCTCTATTTTGGCGAACATGTGAATCAAGCTTTAGTCGGCCATTATATGGGCTCTTAAGACGCTTTTTTTTTTAAAGATGTTCGCATGAATGCTGATGATATGTATGTTTTTAACATAGAAGGCAGATTGTTTGACATGTGTAAAGCACATCACATCTTGAACACTATGAAGTAGTAAAGTTCTGCAAGATGACTCACGGTCATGTATGTCGGCATGGCAACAACATATTACAGATATAGTGTTGAGAAAAAACATCTGGCCGGTCAATATAGTTGTAAACTGTGATAAAAACCATCACAACCAGTGAAGGGAAAAGGGGGTAGGGGTGATTATAGCCATATATGTGACAAAACGGGAAAAAAAATAGCTCTGCATGCAGCTAGGTAGGCAAAGCACAGCTCTTTATGTGACCAGGTGGCGAACATACTTTGCATGCGATAGGTGAGGCAAAAGCACGCTCTTTATGTGACCAGTTGGGCGAAACCATAGCTTTGCAGCGGCTAGGTGAGAAAGCACATCTTTATGTGACAGGTGGGCAAAAATAGCTTGCATGCAGCTAGGTAGGGCAAAGCACACTCTTATATAGACCAGGTGGGCGAAAACATAGCTTTGCATGCGGCTAGGTGAGCAAAGCACAGCTCTTTATGTGACCAGGTGGGCGAAACATAGCTTTCATGCGGCTAGGTGAGCAAAGCACAGCTCTTTATGTGACCAGGTGGGCGAAACATAGCTTTGCATGCAATTAAGTGGGCAAAGAACAACTCTAACCAGACTAATAAGACCCGGTGGGCAAAACATAGCTCTTTTATGTGACTAAGTGGGCAAAGAACAACTCTAGCCAGGCTAATAAGACCTGGTGGGCAAAACATAGCTCTCTATGCGGCAAATTGGGTAAAGCACAACTCTCCCAGCAGTCAGGTGGGTAAAACCTATTAAAGTAATTAAATGCTTAAGATATGGAGCGTATCTGTATATGTCTGGGTCATAAAATTGCATCGTGAACAGAATTTTAGTAAAATTTTCAATTTTTTCTTTCATCACCGCGTCTCACAACACGTCAGGATTATCTTAATTTAATTTCACAAATGGGGTGGTGATTATAATGGTAGTATATAGAGGAAGTATTCTGGAATTTACGTGAAGGGCTAGTAGGAAACAATTTAGTAAAAAACCACTTTCAGTATACTCAGTTGAGAGTCGAACCCCAACCTCCCCGTAAAACGGCCGATCAGACGAGTTTGATATTTAGTCCACGTGTCCACCAATGCAGTTTTCACAATAATAATTATAATTGATAACATTTTTATGAGATAAAACCCAACTAAATGGATAAGGAAAATTATCAAGTTCACTTAAAAGTTATTCTCCCGGGTGTCAATCAACCATCAATATCGAGATGTTTTAATCATAACTTCAATTGGCATGCATATCACTGACCGACGTCTGATAGGAGATTACAAACAGGTTCTTGGAAATGATAACTTTATATTATCAGACCCCACCACTTGATACATAGCAGTTTTAATATACGATAAAGTTAGCTTAGTTCTGCTAATAGGGCAACACAATACATCTAAGGAGCCATCCTTTAAATTACGTAAGGGTTTATTTGGGATGGGATGGGATAAGACAGTATTTTCTTTAGTTTTCTTACGATGGGTGGGTAGCAAGAATATACATATAAAGTAGTGGGATTTTTGTTTGAAGAAACATTAATAAAATACAAACATATTTTTCGCAGTCAACATATAAAACATTTACTATACTATTAAGGCCGAGTAAAGCTGAGAAAAGTACAAAACGTAAAATAGTTTGGAAGTTTAGAATAGTTTGAGGTGAAAGGTGGAAGCAGAGAGGATCTAGTGAAAAGACAGCAGGGAGAGTTGTTCTGTAGGTTTGTAAGAGACCTGCAATGGAGAAGAGAAGTTCCTTTGAAGTGTTGAAGTGTAAGGAAGTATTGTACAGCTCGTACTTTTTACCTGCTGTCACATATGCAACAGAAACATGGACAGTGAATGTAAGAGAGACTAGTAAAGTGGAGACCATGGTACTGAAGTTTGTGAGGAGCATGTTAGCTATTATGAGGAGAAACAATATTAGGAATGAAGTTATTCGAGAAAGAGTAGGGATACAAGGAGCACATGAGATAGTAGAGGAACCAAGACTGAGATGGTATGGGCATGTAATGAGGATGGAGAAGGAGAGGATGCCAAAGAAAATGATGGAAATGAAGTATTTAGGGAAAAGACCACAAGGGAGGCCAAGAAAGATATGGGAAGGGCATATAACAAAGTATCTGCAAGTGAGAGAAGAATGGAATCAATTAAAGAAGGAATAATAGCTGAAGGATTGAAGAAGATGGAGGCATTTTACTAAACTGACCCGGCCACAGTCTGGAAAAAGTTGATGATGATATGATGACTATACTTTTAGGGTTATTTTATAGGTGACACCTGCATATCACGTCATAAAAGTAGGTTTAGTAACCTTTCTAGATGTTACATAAGGTTTTTCTTATGAAGCCATAATGATTTATTCCAAAAGTTATAAATGTAAACTCTGCTTATCCTAAAAGGTAATTATTTTTTGTAAGCACCACGTCTTAATACCCGTTCAGGCTAAACGCCGCTAACAGTATTACCTTTATCGATTACAGTGTTTCCCTAAGCTGCGTCATAGTGTACCCCGATGAGATAAACTTGATACCTTTCAGGGTATACGGAGTATATAAATATCTAATAATTACAATCCTCCAATAAATATCATCAATATCTGTTTGCATCAGTCTGAAAACACCATAAAGCAAATGTCCTTATTGGTCGTTTCAATAAGGGGCATTTCGTTTTAGTTAGATATACAATCCAAATGTCCTAGAAAGGGCCTTATCTGACGAATATATAGGCTACTAGATATTTTTCACATATTAATTCGTCAAGTCATGTATTTTACAGCTGTAAATTATGATAAATAATATCAATACCTAAAAAATGACACTAATCATCTAGTAAAATTGTATCAAAGCTGACCACAAAAAATATGTTTATATTTTCTTAAAGGGCCTTACTATGAAAATGGGACTGTATGTTGTTTTACAGATGCGGGTCACCTCACTACGCCAACTTTAACTTGTGTTCAGCGGGGGACGTTTTTCATGTCTTTTTTTTTATAGCTATGAAATGTGTCGTCCGCCACACATGTTGAATTGCATTAACTTCATTTATGATAGCCTTCACTCTTCTCAAAATACAATTTAAAAATCCTACGTGATATTATACCACCCACATCAGAAGATTTCTAAACCTTTATTTTTACTTTTATTTGCTATACTGAGTCGGAAAATGTTTCTTTGTGATCACTTGATTAATTTATGCATTAATATATGTTTATATTTATTCATCTATATATATATGAAAGATAACCTTTTCATTTATAACGCTTAGATTAAGTCGTAAGTAACCACTATTTAAAAATAACCATTATATTTAAATAACTACTATATATATATATATAAAACCATTATATATTCTCTATATAGAGCCTACCTAATATATTGGCGGTGTTTTTAAACATTCCATTTGTCGCTGTGGTTTTCCCACCGGTTCTTCCCACTAATACGGGTGCATGACCTCTAAAATACCCTTCTCATTCATAACGCTTATATTAGTAATATGTAACCAGAGTATGTATAATATATACTATTATAAAAACCATTATATATAGATATATATATACTAATAGTATATTCCAGGGATCGGCAACCTAGGGCACGCGTCCCACTCTCGGCATGCGGAAGGAATTTCAATGGCACGCTGAGCGATTTGAATAAAAATAATAAAAAAAGCCTTTATTTCTAATCAAAACCATTGTTGTGAGTAATAATTTTAGTAACGACGTGTTTTATGTTTCAATGATTCAATTGTTTTATTTCAAAATTTCAAAATAATGTCTTCAGAACTTAAATTTGGCAAAACATATATATAACTTTTGTATTTATTCTGATGTATCTGATATATATTAAAATATTCAAGAAACAGTAGTTATTTAATCTATTTGATTTATAAACATGTTGTTGCATTTACATTTTACAAGATCAACTTAATTTTTTTTTAATAGTTGTACTAGTAAACTGGTAGAGAGAAATAAAGGATTTGGGTGGTCTTAGGTTGGTTGGAACGCTGAGTGACTTTGCAATAGCTTATTACTTCGACAAAACACTACTAAAATGTTGCCGACCCCTGGTATATAAGCTACAGTATATCTTCTTAATATATATAATTCTTCTGTACGTGTGTATGTCACTGAACTCCTCCTAAACGGCTGGACCGATTTTGATTAAATTTTTTGTGTGTGTTTGAGTGGGTCCGTGGATGGTTTAGATTCACAATTGGACCCGGTAGGTGGCGCTGCAATCGGGTTCTAGGAATTTTTTTTATTAGATTTTTTGCATATCAGAACATGTAACCTCAAAATTTCAACCCCCCACCACCACCCCAATATTTATAGTAATGAATATAATATTAGTAATTGACCGTTAAAAAAATCATAAGTTCATCAATAATTGACTGTTAAAACCTTCTGAAAAGTTCAAGAATAATTGAACTTCTGAAAATAATTCATAGTTATGTTTGTTTTTCGATACAGCTGATATTTGGGGAGTTGTGGACGAAATGCCAAAAATGAAAAGATGTTTTATTTTGTATGTTGTCTTGACAAACACTGAATTTGTAATATTTGTGTTACTCACTAATTGGAGTTCATTGTTAATTTGTAATTGTGATGATTACATAACATTTGTTTTATTATAGAAATAAATTATGCCACCCAAACGAAAAGCCAACGTTCGGGCAGGACAACGTCTGTCGGGTCCGCTAGTATATGTATATATATTTAAATATAAGGCGAATTCTCACGTGTCATTTTCAATTAATCATTTCCTAAGATTCATTTTTCATGAAAATGTAAATGAAAGGAATTTGTTCACATGTATCATTGATTATGATGATCATGATAAGACTGATCAATTACCGTTTAGTTTATAAAAATGATGCCGTTTAAAATAAATGCGAGCTGTGGTTTGTGAAATATGTGTACATTTGTCGCACAAGTTAGAAAATATGTTCAATTAAAAGAAATGTAATTACGAAACAGACAAATTTCATTAAAGGCTGTCTGACGTGTCCAGACGTCAACATGAGTCGAAACTGGAAGACAATTATTGAGGATTAAATCCCATACAAGGTTGCAAGTGGTCGCAGTGTAACGTTGAATTTAATTAAATCTTTACATTCAAAGAAAAATGAATTCACTATTTCTTGTACATGTTCTCACTCTTCATTTTGTTTTCATTTTTCAGTAACGATTATTAGTAATGAAGAAAAGTAGAACTCCTTTAAACTTTTAATGAAATCTTTAAGTAATGATTCAGTCTAATGAAATGAGTAGTCTGACGTTTATTTTGTATTAATTTTCAATGAATAATTGAAAATAACACATGAGAGCTGGCCTTCCATTCTGGCATAGCTAGGTTGGTGTCGTCTTGTATTTCGTATATAGCACCGCACTTCAGCAGTGCTAAATATGATTAAAAAACCGGGCCTAAGAGCCGTTTATTTGGTCAAGATTCGGAGGTCAGCCAATCCCCCATTCGACCTGAACTTCTTGTTATTCTTATTCTGGGAGATTGGTTAACTCCCAAGAATAGACTATAAATACGGTCCTAAACGAGCTTGGCAACTAAACCGCATGCCCACCGATGCGGGTATCAATGCAAGTAAGTTCCGCGTATTTGGAAATGTACGAATCGACGCAACGTATGACATCATACTTACTAAGTGCCCTACCTTTAAAATGAATTAGATGAACACCTGCTTCAGTAGTCGAATGAACTTAAGGCGTCACCCTTGTGTTAAACTGGCTTCTGAAGACGAGGATATCGGTGTTCGAATCCCTGCCAGATATACTGAGGGTGATTTTTTCCTAAATGGCTCTCCACTCTACTTCCACGCAAATGGGGATATATTACCTCTAAAATTCTTCCTTTTTCATCCCGACCCCATTAGAGTAATTATCATAATTTATACGGCTAACATAAACAGGTAGTAAGACGCGGTGATAAAAAAAAATGGATGCATGACTGTACGGGTGTAGTTGGAAGGAGGGGGCTCAAATAGGACACACTTAATACCGTAAAAAGCTATGTATTAGCTTTATTCACGTTTGGAGCAATGCATAAATGATTTAGGTAACATTTTGAAATTACTAATGCTGAAAGAGGAGATAGAAGACAGGGTGCATTGGTGGTCTAGGTTCACTGACAAAAGGAATGGACCTGTCGTAAGACAGAACACCTAATAATAATAATAATAATAATAATAATAATAATAATAATAATAATAAATATTATCAAGTTAATTTCACTATCATATTATTTGTTTTATTCATTTTATATGTGACAATTTTTTAAAATTTAAAGTGAAAATAGGTTAATTCTCTCCTCTATAATAATTAATAGTTAGTGACACGTATGATTGGATGTGAATGTAACGATTCTTTGTTTTTTTTGTCGTAGACTTACATTGGACAGGTGCTAGTGTCCGTGAACCCCTACAGGAATCTTAACATCTACACCACAGAGACAATCAAGGAGTATCAGAAAGTTCTCTTCTATGAAGCACCTCCCCATGTGTAAGTATTGATCTGATCAATATACTAACCTCTTGGTCTAATGGTCTGCACAGCTGGCTACTGATCTAGGGTCTCGGGTTCAATTCCCGGTGGTACCCTAAGTATTTTTCCCGAAAGGGGAACTGTAACTATGGTTGTCATGGTCTATTTAATCGAACTTAAGTAAGGTTAAGATTTCCACTCCTTTAAAAACATCGCATTGCGGGTATGACGTGTAGATAGCCTCCAAGGTGTACCCTGGGCAAAGCTCTGTACCAACAGAACGGCTAAAAATCCACATACACAGCAACCGAACTAGATACTATCCTTCACTGTCAAGTATGCTATAGGCCAAAAAACTGATTAATACATTAATATTAACTCTTGATTTATATTAAATTACAAGAAAATTGTCTGAAGTTGATCATGATAAATTATTTTATTTTCTCCGTTGAATTTTTCAAATATTACGTGTTCAAAAACATAATTCACTTCTTGTAATTATTAAAAAACAAAATAATCACTGATTTGCATATGATGTTATGTTGATATTCAAGAACTGCTGATATCACCATGTGAAGAAAATTAAACTTTACATTTGTACTGAAGCAATACTTGATTTCTTTTGGACAAAAGTTTTGATATAAAAACTGCAAAAAACACTGGCCTTTTCTTGCGTCCCCTACATCCCCACCTTTAAGGTAACAATCTTATAATATAAGACTAATTGTGTGAATAAACCGTCAAGATAGACATAGTTTTCAGGGTAAGCGCAGTGTACGTGTTTCATTAATGTAAAACTTGAGACCCCTTGTTATAGTGTATTTACATAGTTTTTAGGTATATAAGTACATTTTAACACATGGTTTATAGTATTATATTCATTACATATGAACCTATATTCATAAGGCTCTAAATAGGAGGATACTCATGTGTATGTAAAAAAGAGTTACGATAAGCATTAAAGTTCAACTTTCAAAGTTCTCTTGGAGTCCCTTGCAAAAGTAGCTACCAAATTTGATACATACAGTAAAACCTTGGATTGCAAGTAACTTGGTCTGCGTGTGTTTTGTAAGACGAGCAAAAATTTTCAATAAATTTTAACTTGATAAACGAGCGATATCTTGCAATACGAGCAATGTCATTGGATAGGTTCTTTGTTAAAGTCGCACAAAAAGAAAATTATTCCAGTGATCCAACATATAGCAGTGATTCCGTTAGTGACAGTGAAAGTCATCCTAAACAATAACACACCTCCTCCTCTCCTCTCTCTCGTCCACCTCACACCAGCCACCATTAAATTTAATAAATAAAATTTGTTACAGTACAGTTACATTTAAATAACGAAAAACAAAGGTATTAATCATTTTTTAGATTAAATATTTCTAGGTTGTGGGACGAATCATCTGAGTTTCCATTATTTCTTATGCGGGAAATTCACTTTGATATACGAGTGCTTTGTATTACGAACACGTTTACGAAACGAATTATGCTCGCAATCCAAGGTTTTACTGTAGGTCGAAAATTCCTGGCGTACAAAACACGACAAACATACACAAGTTCTTATTCAAATTGAGCCACTAAATTGTTGGATATATTAATTTTATGTTTCATTTATGATATGTTGAAGTGAGGGTTTGTATTTTAGTTTACATCAAATTACTAATCTTTCGGTTATAGAAACCTCTGTGAATTATTTTGAGGAATCAAGCTAATTTAAAGATAAATTTATCATACAAATTACATAATAATACTTATCATGACAATTGAAATGATTGGAACTATATTTTGATAGCCAACCTACCCCGAACTCTACAGCTTTGTCTTATAACAATACTATGAAAATATCTAAAACATAAGGTTTTATTAGGCTTTGAATATCCAAATTATTGCTTAAACCTACAACCACTCCCCCCCCCTCCCCAAAGTAGATAATAATGTTTGATGTTTGATGTTGTATACAAGATTTGAGTGTAGAATTGACTGAATTATACGTTTATGTATTATTTTGAACACACTTTTGTACATCCTTCCGATTTTATTTTTTATACTTAGACTTCACTCCTTCGGAACCAACTCAGGTGTTAGTAAAATTTTATCTATCCCTTCTTCAGGATGCGACTCGATTACAGCCCGACTAGACTGCCTAAGATGGTAAGATCGGGTTTTGAATCCCGGTTAGCATTGGGTGTACTGAAATTTTCCACGCTTATGCGGCTACAATTATTCTAAATTTAACCTTTCCTATCCTTAACACATCAGCGTAATTAGGCCATATTTGTTTAACTAGAACGTGCAGTAAAAATTTAAAAAGTTATTATCTACCAATAAATGTCACCTTGATAATGTAAAGTATCGATTGACACATCTATCTGATATGACATTTTAAAATAATATCGCTGATAAAATAATATAATCCACTTTCGCAATAAAAGATTGTGTGCAGTTATTGATTGAAACAAACGTGGATTTTAAACGAATAACTATTTACCACACCTAATAATGATCATCAGTAGGGACTGGACTTTGATGACCTAAAAATTCCAAAATTTTCTTAAAATTTGCAAAAAATGACCTACAAATCTAAACAAAAACTCGCAATGAATGCACACGAATGAAACAAACACGTATTTTACAAATGAAAACTAAGAAATATATCCAATGCAAAGCCTTTAGAAATTCAATTTTGAATTCTGCTGAGTATATTATTTATTTACAAAGTTCTGAGGACTCAAAACAAGAGAATATTACCTAAATATATTAAATGACCAAAAAACGACTCATAATAAAAGGTCTACACAATCAGATAATCATGAACAGAATTTATGTACACACGAGCATTGTTTGGGATGAACAAAAAAAAAATTAAAAAAATGACAGGCCATCAATCATCAGTAAGTGAGATAAAACCATGTTTATAATACTCAAATGGTATTTGAACAGTATTCTGAGCCATTACCTTTTTGCTTTGAGGGCCAATCGGGCTGTACCCTCATCAGTGTTCATGCGGTCTAAGTCGTCAAGCTTTCAATAGACTGAATTGCTGGTGACGGGAAGTTCGGAGTTCAACATCAGTCGGATGAGATGGGGTTGGTTTCCCCACTCTCTTTTCACGCTAATGTGGCACACTTCATCTCTTCCTTGCCCTTCCAATCCCATACATACAAAATACATAAATATATATCGTCTTAGGACTTCATTTGTGTATATATATATATACACACACACAAACAATTCATTCACCTTCATACTCACATACATTCAACGCCTGTACCCTTATGACAGGGAAATCGAGGTTCGAATCCCGGTAGGGCCTATTAATAATAATAATAATAATAATATTTAGCACCACGTCTTACTACCCGTTCGGGTTATACGCTTAAGTACTAATAACGTTAATGGATTAGGAATTGGGAGGGTTGAACTTAGATGAAGTGAACCCGTATTTACGTGGAGGGAGAGTGGAAAACCATTTAGGAAAAACCACCCCCAGTTCACCCGACCGAGTTCGAACCTTGATCTCCCCGTCCTCGGAGGTCGAGCTCAACACGACTAGCGCGTTAGCCAACTACGCCACTGAGGCGGGTTGGTCGGGCCTATTGAGAGTGGTTTTTCCTAAATAGTTTCCCAGTCTCCTTCCGCACAAATTTGGGTAGACTACCTCTAAAATGCTTCCTTCTTCATCCTTACAGCTTTAGAGTAATGTATTATACATGCGTATTGCCTAAGCAGGCAGTAAGGCGAGGTGATAGTAAAATAAACTGCCAGTACCAGATTTGGTGCCACACCCATAGTCCGATTTTCCGGAAGACCTTTTATCCTTATATTATATTATTATTATTAGGTGTTCTGTCTTACGACAGGTCCATTCCTTTCGTCAGTGAACTTAAACCTCCAATCCTTCCTGTCCTCTGCCTCCTCCTTCAGCTCCCAGAATTTTCTTCTTTCCTTCAAGTCATCTAATATTCGAATCCTCCTTCTTCCCAAGCTCCTCTTTCCCTCTACCTTTCTATGACGTCGTGCTGAAGACATTTCTTCCCAAGGATGTGTCCTATCCAGTTTGCTTTGTACTGAATAATCACATCCAAAATGATTCTCTTCTCATCCACTCTTCTTAGGACTTCATTTGTCAACTTATCTGTCTAAATGCTCTTCTCAAGTCTATTTTTTAGCACCGTGTTTTACTACCCGTTCGGGCTATACGCTTATGTACTAATTACACTAAAGGATTTAGGGATTATGAAGGTTATATTTAGAAGAAGTGTGCCAACATTTGCGTGGTGGGAGAGTGAAAAACAATTTTGAACTAACCCTCGGTACACCTGACCGAGATTCGAACCTCAATCTCCCCATCATCGACAGTCTAAGGGTTAACGAAGCGAATTTCTAAGGTATTTTATATCTATCTATACATATATATATATATATTCTGGAAGGAAAAAGGCCATTCAGAAGCCTATATGTAAGAAAACCGGGCTATACTATCAAAGACAATCGTTGAGATATTCATCACCCCACGCTTCGATTAGGAAAAAGGCCCTCTCTAACATAAGTAGTAGGATGATATAGTGCATTTCTATTTGTTTTTAATATATACTCAGGGGATCCAGAACTGGAGGGGAGGGGCAGGGGCTGATTAAGCCCCCCTGTTTTTATTTTGGTGGGGCTGCGACTATCTTAAGACCCCCTACCCACCAATTTTTCCCACGTTTATTCAAAACCCACGTGTAAAAATATTCCAAATGAGAATAACTCAAAATAACTTCTAAAGGCATCAATTTTCAACAATTTACGGTTAGAGGACTACTTCAACTAGCTTATAAAGGCATCCAATTTTTTAAAAAGTTCCAAGCGAGAACCACTATAAATAGCTTCAATGGGCATTCAATTTTCTAAAATTTGCTGGTAGAAGCATCTAATTTTCAAAAAATAATTCAGGTGAAGTCAACTACAGCTAGTATTTCCTAGAGGCATTGAAATGTCAAAAGTTAACCGGGTAAATTCCATGTTTTTAATATACATAATGACAATGTAAGGCATAAAAAAGTACAACAAATAAGAAATAAATCTCCATCAAAATAGCTTCAAGAATCATCCAGGGCTTAAAATTTTACCGACACTTACAGAGAACTTCCGGAGCCCCTGGTACAATCAGCCACTCAACTTTATTACATTTTAATACGTTCAATTCAGAATTTATATAAAGACTTAGAAACGACTTTAGTCAAATTTTGTACAAAAAAAAAAGCACATTTAATAAGTCACCGTTTTACGGTTTTTATATACTGCAGTCCTAAAATGGATTAGAAGATTATTTGAAGTTTTTATCATGATGTTATTTTATTGTATTTTTTTAAGTCCCATAAATGTGAAACTTTTAAACACTTATGTTTGGATTTGCCGTTTAAAATTTGTCTTGCTGGACGAATAAATATACTCTTTTAACTATATAGTTATTTGTTATTTTGCTCTTAAGTTTTTAGGCACCGTCCTTAAATTACGTAATTTTACGATTCCTTACGTGGAGTAGGAGAGGGGGTGGGTCAAAAATCATTTTAAAAAATCTTACTTAATTTAAGGATGGCCCCTTAATTTGAGACGAATGTTTTTTTTTTGGTGGTATGATTATATCTTAGAGTTAGTAATTTAAAGCATAGGCCTTATATGTGTGTGCAAAGTTCAGTTTTTAAATGCGAAGTTGAAGCGAAGCTTGAAACATGTGAAGCAAAGTCAGAGATAATTTTTTTAAAATTTTGGTGCTTGTTTTCTATCTTAAACATTCACCTTATCAGCAATTTTGAATAATAAAGAAATACCGATATGCCGTGAAAAACTTATATATAATTTATATAAAAAAATAACACCTGTAAATTCATCATAGATAATTCAAAGAGATAAACTGTCAACAGGGATGCCACGCACCTAGAAAACCGGTAAAACGAGGGGAATTTAGCAAAATCTACAAAAAAATATTGGAATACTAGTTAATTTGAAACATCTAGTTCAAAGCTTAGAATAGTAGGTATTTGAATGGACAAAAAAGTGAACTTAATAATTAAGTCGCTGATTAAAACATGTCTTATTACCCCTTAAACAAGGGTTGTGAAGTGACAGAAGATGTATTTTCCCATCAATATTAAATCATCCTGTTTTAAACATAAGTTACAAGACTTCACACAGTTTGATGGCAAATAAATTTATTTACTCTTTTCTTCTATCTAAACTGCCTGAAAAAAATAGGAATTCCTTCTGGAAAACCTGGATAACACAGGTAATTTGATAGTAAGAAAATAGTGGCCATCTAATCAAGGACAAAATATTGGATAAGTGTGCTATAAAAATAATGTTAGTGTTATTGAATCTGATATAATACTTTATCTATGATTGCCTTTTATGTCATTTAATTGTTAGTCGGTGTTAAAATATCGTTTAGTAGTTTGTTCTGAAAATTATTATTTGTTGAAATATATCAAATTTAATAAGATATTTCAAACCTGTTGGTAATAAATCGAAGTTTTCTTCTTCCGTTGAAGTGTTACAAAGATGTGAAGGTTATTGTGGGAGTTGAAGCTGAAGCGAAGGTCAGACTTTCGACTTTGACATTTCGAAGCTTCGCACGCCCATAATATATAATAATAAAATCATGATCAAATTAGCTACAATAAAACATATTGATGGATTTTTTTCTCTTTTATCACTCCACTTGAAATCAAAAGCAAAAAAAGGTAAGTCTGCTAGCAAATGTAATTTCATTTTCTTGTTGAGGACACAATGCACCGAGGATAGTCACGTTGGATAATTAATTATATTGCTTCCACAAATAATGCTAAGATTCTAAAATAAATATTGTGTGTTTTACAGCGTTTTATTGGTATTTAAAGGACCAAATTGTTTAAAAAAAACTATATTAAATATATTTCTGTACCGACCACTATAGATAGCCACGAGTATTAGATGTGTTGATGCCAACATTGTTGTATGGATGTGAAGCATGGGTTTGTCAGTAGAAAACAAGAGCAAGTGAATGTGGTTGGAATGAGATGTCTAAGAAATGTATGTGGAAAAAATCGCATGGATAGAGTCAGTAATGAATGGATGCTGAAGGAGTGATGTTTGAAAGGGAATCCAATGATCAATGTGAAAGAAGCGTCTTATGTTCGTTTGGCTATGTTGAGAGAAAGAGTGTGGATTGAGTGACGTAGCAAATATATGAAGGAAGGTAGAGTGTGTGGTCAAAAGGAAGGGTAAGCCATGTAAAAGACATGGCTAAATGTAGTAGAAGAATGTGTGAAATAGAGAAACATTAAGAATTTTAGGATAAAAAAAGCATGTATGACTCGGTGAAGCGAAGGGAGTATGTAATAGGGCCTCTACACGATCAGTCAGACTGTCAGTCCTAAGATTGACAATATGACTGACAATATGTATCAGTATTTACAACGAGACCGTACACGGCCAGTCTTCGCGTCATTATTTGTTTCCATCTCAGTCCCTGCATGCAACGTGCAACAACATGGATGATAAGAAAAAGACGTGTGCAGTCTATGTTTGCTACTGAGACTGAAGGAAATACTGACGACGGCGGTACAGGTCAGTCTAACTGTCAGTTCTCCCACAACTTGCAAGACTGATAGACTGAGACTGATGGGATCAGAAAATTCGGATCACATCAGTATTTTCTAAGTCCATCCATCAGTCCATCAGTACTGCCCTACACTATCAGTCAGACTGTCAGTATTTATTATTACTTTAATAATACTGACAGTCTGACTGATCGTGTAGGGGCCCTATAAGAATAGGGAAGTGTGGATAAAGTTAGTGAGTGTGGATTAAGTACGGAACTGTTTTTTGAGCTATATGCACAGCATCTTGCCTACCTTGTAGGGGAACGTAGTGATTAGGTATGTTGTAGGCCTATGACTAGAGTATATTTAGTGTTTAATTATCTACGACAACCTGAGAATCCATATCACAAACACAATACTGATCGATGATAATTGATTATAAGGAAGACATATAATATTTTAAAATTAGATAATCCTACAAAAAAAAAAAGCCTTGAAAAGGTTTTAGTGCAAACACGAAAAGTGATGGATCTAAGTGTCGAATTCCTAAATATTAAGTTATGTTAACACACAGCTTAAATAGGACAGCATCTAGGAGTGTGGGAAAATGTTTTCGTTTGGGGAAGATGGTGGGGGTGAGAGGGATTAAAACAAAATGAACCCGATGTGCAAATAAATTTGATCGAAAACTTCTTTCAACTAAACTAAAAAATCAGCGTGTGTTCTCAAGCAAGAACTTTGGCCATTCATTTTAATTTGTTAGGGAGCTAGCACCCCCCTCCCCCATAACCTCTAGCTCCCCTTCCACCATTCCTACTTCCTGATACATAGCAAACATTCGCCGCCCAACCAAAGCGTTGTACTTATGTGTCCGAAGATGAACACACGCACATGTTCATTGCTTTTGTAATTTGCGTATGGAATAAAACCATATTCCTTGGACTATGATGTCAAACTGTCTAGCCTCTCAACCACGGGTTTGAAATAAAAAACAACATAGATTCCTCGCTAATGGATTAAAAATTAAAAAAACAGTTTCAATCGTGAGGTCACTATTATATTATATTAATTTTCCTTAGATTAATCAAATGGACAATGCAAAATTAAATTTTTTCCTTAAATCAAACCAACTTTGTTTTGTACTAGAGTGCTTTAAAATAAAGATAATCCTGGAAGCTTCTTACAATTTAACCTTTTTATAGCCATTATATAAAGTAGTGATTGTGTTAGCCAAACAAATTATTTACTCAATGTTAGGTCTATAGATTATATTAATAATATACTATGTTAGTAATAAAAAACTATTGAGATTAGTATTAGTAAAGTCGAGAGAGGGTCTGAGAAAACCACATCAGAAAATCATCATCGGTGCACCTACCTCAGATTCGAACCTCTAATCACCAGGAATTCGTTCTATTTATAACATGGCGTCTTAGACTACGTAGCCAAAGGTACGAGCTATCATCACTGTTCAAAGCTTGTGTGTGCACATTTTAAATAACTGAAGGTTATATCAACAAACAACTTAATCCAAGCCGCCATTTTTATACAACCTAGTAAACACCCGACTGGATTACTCCTAAATTAGTTTGTTTGCACACTCAAGTTAGTGTAAGCTATTTTATTGGTTATTAAAGACGTGGATGAATTAATTTGATGACAAACAACAACCAGGACCCAGACCAGCAATCAAACCCAAATCCTATCCTACCCGCTTCGATGGACGCAAGGTCTAAGACGTCACTCTTGCAGTAAACTAGAATGCTGATGACGGTTTGAATCTCAGTCGAGTGTACTGAGGTTGTTTAAAAAAAATAGTTTTTCACTCTCCCCCCACGCAAATGCGAGTACGCGTCCTATACATATAACCTACTTCATCCCTAAAACAGCGTAATAAAGTATATAAGCGTATAACCCGAACGGATAGTAAGACGCGGTGATTTGAAAAAGGAAAAAAAAAAGCCCAAATCCTTTTTGGTGTGCACTCGGATTAAAAGTCAGTCTCATCTAGTTTGGTTTGCCGATGATGGAGAGGTCGGGGTTCGAATCCCTGATGGGTTTGTTGAGATTGATATTTCCTAAATGATCTCCCTTTCTTCTTATATAAACTTTCGAGTCTCTTTAATTTACATTTTACCTTCATCGTCTTTACTCAATTAACGTAACTGAGCCCCCCCCCCAAAAAAAACTAATTCATTATGATAAATTTCGGCCCTAAAGGGCATCGATTCTGGTATTCTTTGATTAGAAAGTACTAGCGACACAGTTGATATGTAGGACAGTAAACCACGTACGTGTCACATGGAATCGAACCAGTGTTTCTTTGCTATGTTGTTGGCTTTATTAAAATCACAGCGTATAGCCCGAACGGGTAGAAAGACGCGGTTCAAAAAAGTAAATATTAAAAATCACTCGACTACGAGGACCTACCTGTTTGTAATCAGTAACTTTGTAAATACCTACATTATAGGGTGAAACGAGTGTCTTTATAGCTTCGATGCTTAGTGTAACAGGCGCATGCGCCGACATTTTATGAAGGGACAACAAGAGGAAATATGGAACGAGTTAAGAATTATGAAACGAGTTTCGTGGCATGTGCATTTCCCGTCCAAACTGATGTGTGATTTTTTTTAATGGAAATATAAATATACGTTTGGGTTATTCTAAGATCAAAACAGTTAGGACGTCGAAGTTGATTGCAAACTCTTCGATTCATATTTAAAACTTCACTTTATGGGTCTATCCAATTACAAGTGTCTGTAGAAGTCTTCTAGTGGAGAGTAGTTGAACTATAAAAGCATCAAGTTATATTAAGGCGCTAGGATAGTCGAGCAGAATAAACGCCAGAGACCAAGTGGGTTTATAACATTACTGGGCGGAGCTGTCCGGCAGTATGACTTATGAGAACAAACAGGGGAGGAGAAAAATACATATGCCAATATACAGTTTGTATCGTGACCCTCTACACCCTGTTAAATTACATCATTCGATTCACAAAGCTCGATCCTAAGCTCCCATGCCACCTTTCACTTCCTGGGAATAGGTCTTAGTGATCAACCGAAATACGTGGATTTTTGGACTTTTCAGAGTGGAAAATTTCAATTTTTTAAACTATATTTACAAGTCTTTATATGTATAAAGAAATAGAAAATGGCTTTATATATATATATTTATACCAGTAAACACCAAACTCGTGTACTGTTGAAGGTTTTGACAATATTTAAACTAAGCTCAACATCTGACTGTCAATTTTAAAACATCATCATTGCAATTAAATACGTTAAAACCTATTAATTAAGCTAATTAAAGTAATTTCCAATATTAGACAGACATAACTAGCACTGTTTGAACCATGAAAATTTTTTGGGAATAGTAAATTTCTGTTAAAAATATAATATCAAAAATAGATTATTTAAATTTAAAAACGTTATCAAAATAATCTCATTTTCTTTGCTGTCATGTAAATAACGCAGACAATCGCACTTCAATACGCCTCCTAGTTCATGCGAAGTCTTTTATCTAATATTCCGGCTATTCGGCCCATAAATGGGCTCTTTTATAATCACACGTCTTAACGAACAAGTTAACTCTTCATTTTTTGACCATAAACCAAGCTTTTATGCATGTATACCTTGAGTTTCCTACGAATAGACCTATACATTTGAAGCATATTTTAAGTAAATATATTTTTTGCGGCAAACATTGATAACATTCTAATAGATTATAACTTTATTAGTGCTATTTATTATAAATTGAGAATATTTATCCAAGTGATAGCAGCAGATCACTTTATTTGACGTAATACGTGAAAGAAGCTCTAGTAACTTTTATAGGTGTCACTCATGCCCATTCATAAGCTAATCAGGGTATAGAATAAGTTAATAATATGCAAAAGACCACTCTGAGGCTGGAAGGTGACGTTATGCGCGGTAGTCGACGGAAATGATAACACTAATTGCTTCTACCTTGTTATTCTTAGTACCGTGGATCAACCTTAGCTCGCCTTTAACTTAACCTTGATGACATGAAAAACGCAGAAGCACTCGATTCTACAAATAAGCTATGCTGGGAATATTTTAAACCCAGGGGTCTCCAAACTTTTTGCTATGTGGGCCACATAACATATTTTACACATTTTTGCGGGCCAAAGTAACGTTCACCTTTCTTCAAGTAGCATTATTATTGCCCTGAACGCCTTAACATGCGTAAATAAATGATAAATCAAATTTGTTTCAACATGCAAATTTAGATTCAAGTCATATGGTTACTCACGTCTATAAAAAAATCCTCTTTCCAAGGCCAGTCAGTGTTTGATAAAAGTGATGGACGTTGATTCTTCTCTGTGTCAATTTATATATAATAAATTATATTTATAATAATTAGTCAATATAATTATTTGTTTTTAAATTAGGTAACATCTTTTGGAACTTTCCTTTGATAACCCTCTGCCAGGAGACTTGGAACTATCTAAAAATCGTCACAGTCAAGCCGTTCTGTTGTCGGTATAAGGAATGGCGCCTGCGAGTGAAAATGAGGGTTTGCCATTTCGACAGCACTCTGGCTTGGTGTCATGGAGGAAGCACGCGTGCGGACAGAAATCGGATATGTCAAATAAACTGTGTGGTTAATAAATAACGAAGAGAAATAATTAATTTGTTTTTTGATAAAATCTTGGAACGGGCCGGATATAATCTTGTGACGAGCTGGATGTGGCCCACGGGCCGTAGTTTGGAAAACCCTGCTTTAAACGATTCGTGTTTTGTTTCTCTAAGTCCTTTATAAAATATCCGCGCATGAACCCACCATTCTCTACGTCTGCGCATGATCTTTCCTAAGACAATCGCGCATAATATGTTCGTTTCACACCTTGTCATCGATACTCCTATGAGTCGCGAAGGTCCGAGCTAATTTGCATGAGACCTGACCTTGGCATCATTTACTCCTCCCCCCTCCCCTTACCAAACCGTGTGTCATCGTGACGTCATCACGCAGTCCCTTATTAGGTGGGACAGTCATCTTACACACACGGTCAAGGCGCACCCTTTGTCGCACGAGCGGTCATTGTGTAAGTCGCTCATTTTCAACGTGTCTTAAAATAAATGGTTCGACATAAAAAAGACAAAATTAACTGTCTAATTAAGAATCGTTTAGAATATTATTATTTTTTTGTTTCATACTGCTTCTTACTACAGTTTTATTTTGATAGGAAGGAGATGGTGGGGAGATCAGGGTTCGAATCCCGGTCTGTTAAATTGAGGGTGGTTTTTCCTAAACTGTTTCCCACTCTCCTTCCTCGCAAATACGGGTAAATTACCTCTAAATTACTTTACTCCTTGTCTCTACCCCATTAGAGTTATTATCATGTATACCTATAACCTGAACAGGTCGTAAGACGCGATTAAAAAATACACGAAAGAAACCCGCAGCGTTGGTCGCTTGGTCTAACACGTCACTCTCGAGATAGATTGGTTTGCCGGTGACAGAGAAATCAGGGTTTGAACTTTAAATACCGATCGGGGTAGGGTGTATTGAAGGGGGGTTTGTCCTAAATGATTCCCCACTCTTCATCCACTCAAATGCGGGCACATCTATTCATTACTACCACATAAGCGATATTAAAATCCGTATAGCCTAGACGGGTAGAAAGTAAGACCCTTGTTTTTTTTTGTTTTTTTTAATATCTAGGCGGTTTGCGTGTAGAGTAAAAGCCCGCAGACTGTGATAGGCAAGCTGGAAGCCCAAAGGGTAGAGGCGCTGCCAAACACTCTACTCCGTTTTTCACTGACCTAATTTCCTTCACGTAAACACCGTTTTGCGATAGCTATTAGTAAGACTTCAAGGTCTATTTTACAGGAGAGTTACATCACCAGTGTAATGACAAGATGAATGTATTTTTGTGTTTTTATTTGAGGAATTGAACGTGAACTTTCGAAACAACTAAATTAGTCTATATCAGCACATGACTTAAACCTACTTACTTAAATCTAGGACAGACACAACAACCAGTGCCCCAGACGTGAATCATAACTATGAAAGTGAAACCCACATTTCACCAATGATTATTATTATTATTATTATTAGCACTGCGTCTTACTACCCATTCGGGTTATACGCACTTACGTTAATGTGTAATGGTAGGGTGATTATGGGATGAAATGGAAGACCTACAGTTTAACGTGGGATCCGAACCACGGTGGAGGCCTGGCATTCCCACATTCACAAGTTGTGATTAATACACGTCTTGTCAGAGGTGAAGGAAGAGTTTGCAATCAGATAAATCTGTGCCGGGACTGAGGATTGAACCCCGGACCCCAGCACATAGATCCGACACCTTACTCCTAGACCGCCAGGTCACCTTCACCAATGATAAATATTTTGACCACACCTGGAATAAAACACGGGACCCTTAACTAGGAGATGAACACACTACCAACTTAGCTAAGGTGTCAGATTAGGAAGATGAATGCACAAATACAGTCCAAGTTTTTTATAGTACGCACCTTAAATAAAATACAAAATATTTTTATGCAGTCAACAATGATATTATTTTACTGTATTGATAGACTAATGTTATTTTATATTTATTGATTTTAATACATCAAAAGTGACAGTTGAAAATCACATTATTTGATCAGGGCTGGATCAAGGAATTCGAGGGCCGGGGCCACTTGATTTTCTTTTTTCAGTATGAACAGCTCAAACAAAATTAAAACCATGTGCACAATCATAAATTATTTAATAATCACACAGAAAATAAACAATATGTTGAAAGCTCAGTTTAGATATATTTGATTTTTTTTTACATTTTCTTTTACATACTGAAATAATTTAGATGATAATAATAATAATAATAATAATTATAATATAAAAATATTTATTGATTATTAAAAATTAGACAATATTTGCCAAATAAGCGTATAGCTCAATGGGTAGTAAGAAGTATGGGTAGTAAGTAGTATGGGTAGTAAGTACGTGAAATATATTTAAAATGTTTTCAAAGGTTCTACAAAATCAAAATTTTCGAATTGCCATTGTTAACACAACTCGCAAAGGGACTTTCCTTGATTTTTTTTTCTACACAACTTGATCAAAAGACAACCGTCGTGTTATATCACTTTCCATTGATAAAATAGCTAAAGAATTTAGCTTATTTTCACCAAACACAGAACTAAGTTATTTTTCAAACAGGTTTTCAGTCACGAAGTGACGGGGAAGCGAATAGCCCAGTGCTCTAGCTAGCGCCGGCCATTCTCCTCCTGTGGCGTGCGTTCCCCAATCTAAACCCCAACATTTCGCCCTCCAAGTGTCACCACCTACCAGCAGTCTTATATTTTGTTAGTTTCAAATATTTTAACTAAATAATTGAAGCAATAAAACATTCAATGTGCGGGGTATCCTTGGGGGCCCGGGGCCATGGCCCCCTTGAAACCCCCCTTAATCCGGCCCTATATTCGATGTATGAATACGTGAAAGTAGATCTAGTGACCTTTCCAGCTGTCAAATATGGCACTTTTTATTAAAATTGGACTATACGACATTTTGTGAAACAATTAATTATTAAATTAATAAAACCTATGATTAATAAAAATGAAAAGTTAGTTTTAGCGTGTTAGATTAGGTCAGATTCGAATCACGACTGGGTGCCTAGGTGGAGAGACGAAACCCTTTTTTTTTTACGTATACCGTGTCTTACTACCCGTTCTGATTATCAGTATATTTACACTAACAGGGTAGGGAGAGGGAATATATAAATTAGAGTTAAAGTATTCGAATTTGCGTGGAGGGGAGAAGAAACCAGTTAAAAATAATGTTGTTCACACAGCCGGGATCCAAACCCAGACCTCCCGCCACTGGCAAACCAGACAAGACACCTTTGTCAGTAAGCCCATCGGTGCTGGTAAGTTATAGTAAACGTGATGCTAATTTTTAATTACCCATTAAATTTTGTATGATTTTTGGTGTCCCTGTTTAACGTAATAGAATATTGTTTCAGTAGATAGGTACGTTCAGTTTAATATTCTTCATAAACAAAATCCAGGGTCTAAGCCCGAAATCGAGCTATACCGGTACCGACCGAGTGACCGTCGTTTGTTGGTGATAATAGTGCCAGCCTATGCCGATAGATGCAGGCTGCATAGCAAATAATACTCGGCCACTAATCTCGGTTTTCTAGACCGAGCCGCTACTTTTTCGCTCAAGTAGCTCCTCTTATGTCCTTATATTTTAGGCAAGCTAAACATTTTAATAAATACACACAAAACAAATTAAGAAAATTTATATCTTATGCGGCTCAACTAAAAAATTATGAAACACTAAAAATTAAGGTAGGTTTCCAAACATCTTTGCCCTATATTCGTTACTAGTTTATAAAATCACTAAATAGTTTTGCAATTTCAAGTTTATTGAGCCTCTCAGGGTATGCATAAGCAGACTCAGGTTATTTAGTCTACGTTGCCTCATCGTGAAGCGAAGATAGTTTTTTATGTGTACAAGTATTGAAAAACTTCTTTCTGTAGTAGCTGGTATCACTATCAGAATTTTCAAAATCTCTTCAGGAGTGCTCTAAGCACATTTTATTATTATTATTATGTTTACTTAGGCACTTTGTATCTTGCCTCAATAAGAACTTTAAATTATCTAAATGTTTTACTATTTTTTTGGGGGGGTATGATACTTTTTATCCCCTCAATTTTTTTGGGGTAAAATTAGCCCCGTACTGCCCCGTTCATAGCCACTGGTAGGATGAGGAAGAAGCATTTCAGAGGTAATCTACCGCATTTGCGTGAAAGAGAGTGGAAACCACTTAAAAATACCACTTGCAGATCGACTGAGATTCGAGCCCCAATCTCCCTGTTATGACAAATATTAAAGAACTGTTAAGATTACTATGTGTACCATATTCTACTAAACGTAACAAGAGCAATATTTTGTTTATTTTAACCAATCCAATTAATATTTCTGCTCAAAATTTACAAAAATAATGACCTTACCTTGTGTTGCCTTCCATCCCACCTTAATGTTATTTTGCAACCCCCCCCCCAATTCACTATCTCTCGCACATAAATTAGTGGTTACGCCCCTGCGCATGCGTGTCCAAATTCTTCTGTGGCTGACAAGGTAGGAGACAAGAGAACGTGTTGTGCGAGGAAATGACCCAATGTCAAGACAATGGATGTACGTACGTAACTTGTGTTCGTTACCCACGAATGGCGCGCCGCGAGGAATACAAACATGTCCCCTTCCCTTTTAACCGCCCAATCTACACGCAGTGGTCAACGTTCTTGAAGTTTGGAAAGAGACCCGTTTTTTCCCTACCGCCGCGTTTCACAACCGGTCCGGACTATTTACGGATTTAATTTACAAAATGCGGCGGTGATGATTTTAGAATGAATGTATCCGAACTTGCGGAAAGGTAGAGTAGGAACCTATTCAGGATTTTTTTTTTATAACCTGGTCACCAGGCTAGGATTTGAGCCTCCCCGCCGCCACCCCAAAAATCCAGATGTATGAGAAAGACTAGCAGTCAAACTTGCTGGCACTGAGCTTATGGGCTCAGTATAAACATATTTGATTAAAGGGAGGAGTGGGGAGGGTTTATGTTACGAGGGGTCATATCACCGGGGTGGGGGCGAGGGGGATGTTGAACCTTCTTTCTCTCCCAAATATTAGATTTAAAAAAAATGCGTTTTGTTATACCAAGCTGATTTGGTTTAATTGTACTTGTTTTGTATTTATTTTCTTAGAAAATAAGATATCTATATACTCACGGTAATAAATATTGTGTTCACCATCACAACCAATAATCGCCAACTTTTCATCAAGTACTCTTTGTAGCAGTGTGCAATGGGAGACACACTGATTTAATAAAAAGGAATAGTTTTTGTATGAGGTGGTGAAAAGTGGAACTAGCTACTGTTAGCTGCTAGTGTGGGACCTTCTTACCTATTTTATGATTGTTAGATATCATAGTAATTTACCTGGACATAAAGTTGTAAATGGAAAAACGTATTTTAGGGATTAGTACTAATGGCGTCAGCTCTCAATCGATCCATACTGATTAAGCGGTCATAATATAATTTAAAATACGATCAATCATAATCAGATTATATATTTATTCACTCAATAAAGTCACCTTTAAACCAACATTCCATTTGAAATTAGATATACTAGAGCTGCAATTATCCGCTTCCCTACATAATATCCGGCCCGGTTCTCGGTGTCAACAATTAGCGTTTTAAAGTAAACAAATCAGTACATGTCCACTATACAAATTTACTGAATTTATAATGCAAGCCATTTGACGCTTTATTTTAACTTGTTCTTTTTTTTTTGTAGTCATTTTCCATTTTCAAAATAAAGTATTGTGTAGTAAGTCTTTTAAAATTTTATTTCTCGTTTAATTTTTACTGTCTCCCTACAATTACTGTATTCCTATTTTACATCCCATTCAGAAAATGGGCAAATTCTAATTAAACAAAGTTAATGTTCTGCGAAAATGATGAAAAGTAGTCAAACCCATACTGAAAATTATTCGCACTCGGATTTCGTATTATCCGGCTTTTCCGCTATCCTTTCCGGAATGCCGCCACTTTAGGCCGGATAGTCATGACTCTAGTGTATATTTTGTTTCATATGGCCCCAACCCCTATAAATATTACCTATCTACGCCACTGTGTGCTTCTAAATGGTTGGTACACTCGAAAGAGAAAATCAGAGGCTGTTTGCTAATGCGTTTAACATCTGCAGTTTTTGTTCAAATGTAAATATACTCGCCACTTAACGTTCCAAAATAGATACATACCTCACCGCCAAGTTTAATATCATGTGTGGTGGGTTAGAGTTTTTAATGAGAATTTTTTTACTAAGCTCAATGCTTTATGCAACACTACCATATGCTAACTACAATCACATTTTATGTAAATTATCACATAGATTAACAATAATTAATATTCTAACATCATTTTTTGAATATGAATAGATTTAAAAATGCGTAGTCTTGTCTTGTCTGGTTTACCAGGGATCAGAAGGTCAGGGTTAATTACCTGACCAGGTGTACACAGGTGGTTTTTCCTAAATGATTTGCCAACTTTCAATTGGAGTTCCGAATTTTTAAATATCTCTGCAGTCTAATTCATTATTTTGGAAGAACATACATTTCATTTCCACAAACATTTGTATAAACCTTCTTTAATCTCTCCTAAATTATACTAATATGTTATCTTTACTTAACCTAAATCATCATAATTAATTTATTATATATTTCAATAAATAGCATACTATTAAGGCATAAGCTACCATAAATATTAAACTCTCGATTATTCATACTCGGGTTATCAGGTTTGCAGATTATCTTCAAGGAAAAACGTTAACAATGTGTAAAAGCAGAAAAAATACAATATTACTTCCCAGAAAAGATGGAGGATATAATACCATGTAATGCATATTTATGTAAAACTGTTTTATATAATATTTATCCATGTTATATACACTTTTTTTGTCAACATTAAAGAAAAAGTTGTGTATTTGATTAACTTGTTTTTCAATTATCTGTGCATACTTCTGTATCAATTAACCCAGATAATGGGAGTTTACTGTATAACTAAACAATAATTTTAGATAGAAAGGCTTCATAGTTCACACCGGTTAAACTATCAGTTAATGTGTATGCTCTAGCCAATAGTACAACAGCTATTAGCTTAAGCCTAGCCTTAGGGAATATGGACTGGTAAACCACAATTTAGAATCTTCTTTCCTTCTACTCCATTGTATCCAGTCTTGATCGAAAAAGTGGAGTTTTGTAGAGCAATGTTTTCCAAACTGTGGTACACATACCATCAGGGGTACATGACACCACTGAGCTTTATTAATCAGGACATATATTTTTATAATGCTATGATAAACAAATTAATGTAAATTTTGACATAATTATCATGGATTTTCATAAGTCTTTAATTTCCTCTGTCATGGCTTTACTTATTTTACCACCAAAGATGTATTGCAATTTATATTTAAGGTACAGTACCTTCTTTATACTTTACATGAGAGCAGATATTTGTTTACTTTTTTTTTATGAAGAGCTGGGAGGGTTACATTGGTTAGGCTATGGGCTTTAAAGGATCACGTGACTGCCAGAAGTTTGGGAAACACTGGTACACAAGAACTTGTTACTTCATCGCAGGAAATATTATCAACTCACATGCAGTAAACTTCAGGAATTAAGTCTTTCCCAGCTATGCATGAACTTATTTTATGGGTTAAAAAATTGATTTTAAAATAAAACGAATAAAATATATGTCACTGACAATACTTGAACTAGTGTAGAGGTCATTTTATATATAGTTTCACAGTATTTTTTTTATGTTTACTTATGTTATGAAATGTCACTGTTAACTAGTTAGAAAAATGATAGGAAGTTTTGTTGCCATGTATAAAGAATAAATATTTTAAGTGTGTAAATTATAAGTATGACCTAAAAAAAACTTAAAAAAAAAAGCATTTCAAATTTTTAAACATTTGCCACTTTGTAAAGTAAAATTATGAAGCATTTAATTTAGTTTCTTTGCTATCAATAATTGTTTAGATAATTGTTTGAATAGTGTGTTGACACATTTTAAAATTTGATGAAACCTTAATTTATATAATTTAAAAATATATAGGCTATATTTCATGTTATTAATCCTATTAAAATGTTTCAAAATAGCCATATTAACAAATAAAGAATTTTGAAAAGAAATGTTATGTGTTCAACTCAATAAATTGTCCTGTCAAAAAGATTCATATTAATCAACAAAAATTTAACTAATATTTTTGCTATCCTTATAGGGCCCCTACACAATCAGTCAGACTGTTAGTCTTCAGTATGCATCAGTATTTACAATGAGACCATAGGAGACCCTACACTCCAGTCTTTTTATCATTATTTTTATCAGTCTCAGCTCCTACATGCAACAACATGGATGATAAGAAAAAAGGTGTGTGTAGTCTGTGTTTGCTACTGAGACTGAAGGAAATACTGAGTGCACACGGCCAGTCATACTGTCAGTATTACTGTCAGTCTCTCCAACCACTTGCAAGACTGATGTGATCAGAAAATTAGGATCACATCCGTATTTTAGTCAGTCCAGCCATCAGTCCATCAGTACTGCCCCTACACGATCAGTCAGACTGTCAGTATTAATTATTACTTTATTAAAACTGGCAGTCTGACTGATCGTGTAGGGGCCCTATTAGGACTGACAGTCTGACTGATCGTGTAGGGGCCCTATTAGGACTGACAGTCTGACTGATCTTGTAGGGGCCCTATTCGGACTGACAGTCTGACTGATCGTGTAGGAGCCCTATTAGGACTGACAGTCTGACTGATCATATAGGGGCCCTATTCGGACTGACAGTCTGACTGATCGTGTAGGAGCCCTATTAGGACTGACAGTTTGACTGATCGTGTAGGGGCCCTATTAGGACTGACAGTCTGACTGATCGTGTAGGAGCCCTATTAGGACTGACAGTCTGACTGATCGTGTAGGGGCCCTATTAGGACTGACAGTCTGACTGATCTTGTAGGGGCCCTATTAGGACTGACAGTCTGACTGATCGTGTAGGAGCCCTATTAGGACTGACAGTCTGACTGATCGTGTAGGGGCCCTATTAGGACTGACAGTCTGACTGATCTTGTAGGGGCCCTATTCGGACTGACAGTCTGACTGATCGTGTAGGAGCCCTATTAGGACTGACAGTCTGACTGATCGTGTAGGGGCCCTATTAGGACTGACAGTCTGACTGATCTTGTAGGGGCCCTATTCGGACTGACAGTCTGACTGATCGTGTAGGAGCCCTATTAGGACTGACAGTTTGACTGATCGTGTAGGGGCTCTATTTCTTATTGCTCACCCATACAATTGCTTTGTGACATTGTAATTTTCAATTAATCCTTATAATGTTTCAGGTTCGCACTTACGGATATAGCTTACCGCTCTCTAATTGAAGAAAACAGAGAACAATGCATTCTCATCTCAGGTAAGTCAGTATTTGAAAGTCTACCTACTTCATTGGCATATAGGACACTTCTATCAATAAAGGCCGAAGAACAAATTATTATGGCTATCAATTTGTATCACTTAACTATACAAAAAAAGTTTCATGGAAATTTCAATTTTTATAGACTTAAATCACGGCCCTAATTTAGGTTAGTATAAAAATTTACTTTCAAACAAGACTCACTCTCTGAAGTTAACTTTAGCATATTAATATATATTTTGACTTTAACAGTTTTTAACCTTTACACTAGTTTTTTGTTAATAAATTACTGTATACATTACTTAGGTTAATATGCTCACAAAAATATTAAAACATGATTGCACCAGTGAAACATACAAAGGTGTTAATCTTGTCTAGCCAGGTTTTCCATTGATTTGGGGGTTGAGTCCTCAGTGGGTCTTTTGAGTTATTCCATAGATTATTTTTGACTCTTTCCACAAAAATGCAGGTACATTTCCTCTAGATTCTACTGTTCTAATCCATACTGTAATCCATAGTTTTAAATGTTTGGAAAGCACAAACGGGCAGTAAGATGCGATGCACTGAAATAATAAACTAAAACATGATAAAATATTTCTCAAAGAAGGACATTGGGTTAAAGATTCTTTATCTAATATTTACCCACCATAATTTAATATTATATTAAGTAAAGTACAAACATATTAATCATGAATCCCATTTTTGGATTTAATTAAAGAAGTGGTTTCCAATCTTTTGCAGGGTGGAACTCAGTGACCCCAATTTTTTTCCGCCCGAGATTTGCGACCCTAAGTCTTCAAACCCTAGTTTTTAAATTATTTTTTTTCACTGAGTTCTACCTGTACAAGATCTTTAGATTTAATTACATAGGTAGGGGTAAGTATAATTGAGGGAAAATATACCCTTATTTACATGAAGGGAGAGGGAAGAAATTGTTTCGGAAAAATTATCCCCACTAAGCCTTGCAAGAATTCAAATCCCGACTTCCCCGTCACAGGAAAGCCAAACCAAAACATATAGAGCGTGACATTAAGCACGCGTGCCCACAGACGCTGGTTTTAGATTTAATAAATTGCTTATAAATTATTATATGAATACGACTAAGATGTTGTAAAAGAGAATCAACAAACCAGGGAGGCGGGGGTATTTGTGGATGTTATGCTAGCAGAGTCACAAGGCTGCCACATTAAACTAAATCGGCAAGAAACTATTATAGTGGGATTGCCAAAAGGAACTGAACTACTTACATTTATAATTGAATTTAACACCTTCACAGATAAAAGTTTGTTATTTTTAATAGTACTACAATTTTGCAATGATAAGTTATTTAGTATCTCAAATAGTTTAAGATATATGGAATTTCATCTTCTGTAAAGTACCCTAAAATTCATTTTCATGGGAAAATGAAAATAGCCAGTTTATTTAAAATATTAATCAACGCCTAGATATGAATTTTAATCAAAATCGTTGGAGCAGATTTTGAGAAAATCGATTGTTTCTCTTTTCGTCCTTTACTAAACTACTCTTAATTTTAAGTTTAAACAGACATACAGACAAGCAGCATTACAAAGACCACTTTATAGGGTTCGGGGGGGGGGGGGGGGGTGTCACGAGACGTCAACATCCATCAACATTTCAGGTTAATTTTTTTTATGGTTGCAATACTTTACCTTTAGTGTTCGAAAAGTTAAAAAAAAATATATTTGCGTATAGCTTGAAAGTGATTGGTTTTATAAAAATATGCTTAGAATAAAATATTTGTATTATAAATAGTTGAAAAAGTAATTATAAGGCTAAAATCTCAAAAAGCATTGTGACCCCACCCAAAACACGCCGCTACCCCAAATGGGTCGTGACCCTCAGGTTGAAAACCACTGAATTAAAAAAATATTTTAATAATTCAATTACTAATGGTAAGTTAAAAGTAAGATAAAAATTATTTTCTTCAATGTAAATATTTAAATTTTATTTTACATTGCTGTATTGTCTCAACAGGAGAATCAGGCTCAGGCAAGACAGAAGCTTCCAAAAAGGTTCTTCAGTTTATTGCCGAAGCTGCTGGCAACAATGATAGAGTTGTCACCGTCAAGAACAAACTACTCAAGTCCAATCCCGTGCTAGAGGCCTTCGGGAATGCCAAAACTAATCGCAATGATAATTCTAGTCGCTTTGGCAAATACATGGATATTGAATTCCAATTTACAGTGAGTGCTATGACACAATATTTCCATTGGATTAAAAGTTTTGGATATATATATATTTTTAAGGACATTTCCTTTAATATTAAAAAAAACTTAGAAAGCTATGCATTTAGAATCCCACGTTTTACAGCTTTTCTCATTTTCATTTATTTATAGGGCTAACATGTGTACTTTTCATGATTATAGTATATTTTCTTAGCAAATACCATTTTACAAACCTACCTTTTTGATAAACAAATTGATATGGAGCAAGTTCATTGTTTTCAAAGATGAATATAAAAATTGAATGTGAAAAGCAACTTAAGCTTACCTATAATTATTTATTTTAAAATGTGAAGGCTCATTTCATTTTATATCTTAAAAACGCCCCTCTCATTCCATGGCTAGCACATAACCTAGGTGGGTAATAAAGCTTAAACCAGCTATCACATTGGGGTGCAGTTTTATGTATTAGGTATACTTTTTTTTTCTAAACAGTGTAGACTAATTGTGATCAGTGAAACAGTTTTTTCATATTTAAAAATTATAAACAAAATTGAAAATTTTTATTCTAAAGAAAATTTTTATTCTAAAGATAAAACTATTACACTGTTCTCAATTATGTTACTGCCAACTGAATAAGTCAGGAAACCATGCACAAGCCTAATCTAGGTAATCTTGTATCTAATTTCTTAATTAATCAGCTGTGAGATGGCCCCTCTGGAGTACCCTATCCATATGCATACTTTTTTTAACTTGACAATACCCTAAAAGTATTTGAAACAAAAAAATAAATGGTACGAAACTCCGCACGGACTTTCTCGCTCTATTTAAAAAAAATAGAGATATTTACTCAAAGCTCGTAATATATGTGAAACGAAAGAATATATATACTAGCAAACCCAAGCATAAATTGCACTATATTTATGTAAAACATTTTTTGAATCCCGGTTTTAAATTTTATAATTTTATTTTTAAAGAATTAATGTCCTCATTTGTATGTTTGGACCGATAAAAAAGCTCAATATTGGGTCCACATGGGTCAACACTTCGTATTAAAATTTCAACTTCCAGTTAAATCTTTCGACATTTTACTAGGTGTTGTAGATCTACATGTCATCGCATTGCTATTAAGTTCCTCATTTATAGTAATTTTGACCAATAAAAAAATGTAAATATTGACTATTGAGTCTAATATGGAGATATATCATTGTTGTACAAACATTTATCCTAAGAGATTTAAGGAAAAATAACATAAAATTTTTGAGAGACTTACTTATATTTAATTACTCTATGGCATTGGAGAAATATTGCGTTAAAACTTAAGTACAACTAAAGATAATAAAATTATATAATATATAATATAATATATAATATATATAATAATAATATAATATATATAATATATAATATAAGTACAACTAAAGATAATAAAATTGTATTATATATTTGCGAATATCTCAGAAACTGTTGGTTTTATAAAAATATATTTTGAATAAAAGTTTTATATTTTTAATAGTACTACAATTTTGCAATGATAAGTTATTTAGTATCTCAAATAGTTTAAGATATACGGAATTTCAGCTATCTGTAAAGTACCATAAAGTCTTTTTCATGGGAAAATGAAAATAGCCAGTTTATTTATAATATTAATCAACGCCTAGATACGAATTTTAATCAAAATCGTTAGAGCCGATTTTGAGAAAATCGATGTTTCTCTTTTCGTCCTTTACTAAACTACTCTTAATTTTAAGTTTAAACAGACATACATACAGACGGCATTACAAAGACCACCTTTTAGGGTTCGGGGGGTTATGAGACGTCAACATCCATCAACATTTCAGGTAAGATTTTTTTTTTACGGACGCAATACTTTACCTTTAGTGTTCGAAAAGTTAAAAAATATATATATTTGTGTATAGCTTGAAAGTTATTGGTTTTATAAAAATATGCTAGAATAAAATGTTTGTATTATAAATATATCTACATCTTTGTAATGATAAGTAATTTCATATCTCAAAAGTTTCGGGGATATGATACAAAATGAAATTTACACATTGGACCGGAGTCCTTAAAGTCATTTCGCCTAAATATTGAGGGTAGCCATTTTGTTTGGGATATTTATAAATGTTTAGAAATGAAATTTAATCAAAATCGTTAGAGCCAATTTCGAGAAAATCGACTTTTTCTCTTTTCGCCCTTCAGTAAACTACCCTTAATTTTAGGGTTCGAGATCCAATTCCAAAAATCCCTCGGGGCAACCCTATGATAAACCCTAGATACCAAGTTTTAGCCCGATCGGTAAAATAGTTTAGGCTATAGTTGGAGTACAGACGGACAGAGACAGACAGACAGACGACGAAATTCAAAAACCACTTTTTCGGATTCGGGGGGTCATGAAATGTCTAATTCACCAAAATTCTAGTTCGATTTTTTGACGATCACAATAACCTGTAATCAAGAAAGTAAAAATATCATACCAACCAGCATTGAAGGATTGGAGGTATAAATCTTCTTTGGTCTATTTTGCATTTGACAAGGAGGTTGGACTCAAATCATATTGAGGTGGCTTTTCCTAAATGTTCCTCTACTATCACCTAAATGCAAGCAACATTTAAATTTAAGTTCTCCTTTCTTACCCATGTACCATTAGTGTAAACATGTGGATAGCCTGGTGCGGGGTGCAGGGTGTAAAACACACACATACACACAAAACATGATGTGTACAAGTGTCAGAAAGTTTTCAACAACTTATTGAGCTTAGCTTAAACATTTTTCCTTCAAAGGCATTCTGCTCATCCTACACATGCTGCACATGTTTTTTTCATCTCTTACTAAGAATTAGACATTCTGGCATAACATTTTTCAAACTGTGTTACATGGAGCCCATAGACTAAGCTCTTTCAGGTCCGTGAGCAATTTTAGAATATTCTTTATTTGTTTTTCATATGATAAAATAGCATCACTAGTAATTATGATTGACAATATTTTCAAATAGGAATAAAGGACATTTGCCAAGTGTGCAGCCAGAAAATCTGATGTTTTCTGTTTGCTTAGTACTTTTATACTTGTAAAATTTAAATGTCTTTATTGAATGTTCATGATATTACTGTAAACATGTTTATGAGGGATCCAGTGTATATTTTTTTGATGCAAGGGTTCCTTCGGTCAAAAAAAAGTTTAGGAACCCCTGCTCTACCATTCCGTTTTTTTTTTAAATTTAGGGCGAGCCTGTGGGTGGAAATATATTAAACTACTTGCTGGAGAAGTCTCGAGTGGTTCATCAGTTCACCGGGGAGCGCAACTTTCACATCTTCTATCAGCTGCTGGCTGGAGCAGACGACGCCTCTCTTTCTAAACTACATCTCAAGAGGAACCTTGACACCTACTTCTACCTCACAAATGCCGTGAGTCATTTAGGAATCACATATATTTGATAGTAAACAAGTATCATAGGTACTCTGGCTAGTATTTTTAGAGAGATGCATTTAAAAAAAATATAGTTAAAATCGATATTTGGGTCTAAATAAGATGAACAAATTCAGATATCAACTTAAGTGGCCAAATGGTTTAACGGTGTCACTCTTGTGTTAGACTGGCTTGATGGTGATGGGGTGATCAGAGTTTGAATCCTGGTCGGGTCTACTAAGGTTTTTTTTTTCCTAAAGTGTTTCCCACTTTCTTCCAAGCAAATGTGGATAGATAACCTCTAAAGTTTCCTTCCTCATCCCTACTCCATTAGAGTAATTATCATATATATGTATAGCCTAATCAGGTGATACAAAAACTAAGAATGAAGAAAGCTACATTATAAAGAGCTTCATGTCTTTATGTATCCTCAAACAGATTAAGGATAATCAAGGGATATCAGCATAGGCTGAGGTGAGGTGGTCATTTGGTGCGATATGGGCGATGACAGGTGTATACACAACATTTTAGTTGGGAAACCTGAAAATACAAGACCCCTTGGTAGGCCAAGACATCGATGGGAGGATAATGTTAAAACAGATTGGAAGGAGGTGATATGTCAGGTTATGGATTGGATATAAGTTTCTCAGGATAGGGTTGAATATCGAGCTTATGTTCTGATGGCCATGAACTTTCAATTTCCTTAAGGTCAGAGAGTAGTTAGCACTTCCAACAAACAGCTTTAAAAACTTCTCGGACTTAAAGTGGAAAGTGTGAAAATGAAGTCAAATGAAAATTCAATAAAGCTATTTTTACTATGTCAATACAACCCCGTTTATGAAAGTATTTTTAATTGTAATATATTTAAATTAGTCTTCCTCAATGTCAAGATAATAACTTATTGGATATTACAAAATCCCTAAACACCTATAGCTTCCATTATGTTTTTAATTTTTAAATTAATTACTGCAAGAGATATTAAATGATAAAAAAATATTCCTTGATATCTCCACTTAGAGGATTTCCACACAAACCATAGCAAACAGCGTTCCCTTTTAAAAACACAGGAGTATGGCCCTGGAAAATATGGTAATTAATTTTAAATAGATAAATATATCTGTGCAGCCATTGGGACTTGAACCACAGACTCTAATGTTAAGACCACTAGAATTGTTAAAAAATATATTGGCACATTGATAATGTAATTATTTGAATCAAACAACCCTAGCCAAGTGTTAAAAAACATTAGTACGTTTTAAAAATCATAATCGTGATTTTTTTCAAAGCTTAAAGTTAGTTGAATAGTGATGATCTTGAAATTTTAGCACTTGCGGAAAGGACAAGAAAGTAATTTTTAACTGTAAATTGATAGTGAAAATTTAATAAGCTATGTTTATCATTCAATGTATTCTACTTTAAATCCTTTAACGTAATTTTGCAATTTTGCCCTCCTCCCCCTCCCCAAAAAAACAGGTCTAACATTTTTCTGATGGCTTTGTAATAATTTTTAAACTACTCATTACTGCAGGATAAAGATAACGCGATCTCGGTGAATGACAAGCAGGACTTTCTGGAAGTGAAGGAGGCCTTGAATACAATCGGTCTGACAGAACAGGAGCAAGAGAACTTGTTCGCCATTGTTGCAAGTGTGCTGCACATGGGAAATGTCGGCTTCATCGAAGATGAAGGGAAGTCGAGGTGCTGAAGCCAGAATGTGTTGAGGCGATATCCAAGGCAAGTAATTTACAAATTGTCAACACAGCACATACACCGTTATTTAGTTGGTCATAATGTCACCATAACGCAAGATAAATGCAGTATTCCCCAATCAGGGCGCGCCCAGAAACTTACTCTGTACTATACAAGATGATTGAAAAGTCCCTCTGCAGCAGTAGTAAACATACAAAATAATTTTATTGGTAAAAATTTAATTTATTTAAAATACTACACACAACTATGTTTAAAAATGATGTTCACTGTTTTCTTGATACAAAAAAGCTCTTTCATTTTACTGGCAAACAGCGAAAAATTTATAAAATTGCTTGCACATGTGACTTTCATCACACTAAGTAATATGTTTTAAAGTTATTTGTGATCTTGGAGGGGAAACAGGGTGGGTAAAATGCCCTACTTTCCCTTCACTCCCCACTTGGGTTCACCATTTCCCCAAATTAATGATAGCAACTTTATACTATTCAACAAATTAGTTAATTTATCATTTACAAATTATTTGAATTATTGATTTATTAATATTATGTTTATAGCTGTTGGGCTGTGACTACCGTCAACTGAGCGAAGCCTTCACTCACAGAACCATCGAGGCTCATGGAGACGTAGTGACCACACCTCTAAACAGAGAATTGGCGATCTATGCCCGAGATGCTTTAGCTAAAGCTGTGTATGACAGGCTGTTCACCTGGCTTGTCAGGAGACTCAAGACTCTCTCAAACCTCAGACTGCTCGTAAGAATGCTGTCATGGGGATTCTTGATATCTACGGCTTTGAGATCTTTGAGAGAAATGGGTATGTGAAGCTTTGTATGCTTTGTTCATTTGGAGTATGGAATATACTATTTTAATATTGCTGTTAGCTAAATTGAACTTACATATTTCAATTATAAATGTTTTGGGCACACCTTACTTTCTATGACAACTGAACTGGTCCAAAAAAGTCATGAAAGCAATATTTTAAATATTATACTATATACAGACTTGGTGTTGTGACCAATATTTTGGCAAGTAGTTTTTATTAAAGAGCACATGGATTTGCCAAACATTTTTTAATTTTGGTAACAATGGCACTGTAAAAGTTATCAAGATTTATAATACGTTAACTTTTTTATTTTGAGAGTTAAAAATAATAATTAAGTATGAATTTGTCAAATCAAAATTATTAGACACATTTTCAACTATGATTAATTAAACCAATTTTATTAAACGAATATGCATCAGAATTTATTTGTGGTGTGTTACTTGGCCCATTGCACATCTACCTAGGTTGGGCGGGTGCGAGTGATTGATTATAGACATGGAAAAATAACTAAACACACTGCAACATAATAAATTATGTGATTCCTATTTGAAGAATTAACTTCCTGACACCTCTGGAAAAAAAAGAGGTTTGCTAACTTATTACACTTTTTGGAGTGAGACAACTAAACAGAGGAGAAAAAGGACTGAATTTCTAATTTTGTACACACTATAACAATTGTAATTTTTAAACTAAGTTTTAAAACTTTTCACTATACAATAATATTTAATTCAACTCAATAATTTAGTAACATCGGCATAAATAACTCTAAATTGTAAGAACAGCCATGAGCTAAAATTAGTGGATTATAAATAAATGAATTGGGTTTGAGATTACAGACTTACCTAAATAAATAACTAAATTAAATATTTGGTTTGAAACAACTTTTCTTTAGAGAAAATGTAGAGTTGTGGTACTGATCATTTTTTAATCATTACTATTTTCTTTTAGATATGTTAGTGAAATAAATTGAGTCGCTAGACATTTTTAGTATTGTTTTAAGTGTGTTCACAGACTGCAGTTTTTTTCCATTAATAATCTTTGGTAATTACAATGGACACAACTGAAAGAGGAATCAATAAGGCATTTGGATTTCACTCAGGGCTAGGTTCAAACATATTCAGAACCAAGAAGTTGCCTAGCACACACTAACATATAAAGCGCAACAAATTTACAAAAGCAAACGCTAAAAGTATTTTTGTCTTTAAAACCTTGCTTATTTTATAAAAAATTGTTTACCACTGCTTATTTTATAATAATTATTTGGAATATTATTCCTGCAACCAACATTTTAGGTAGAATAATATGAATTTTTCCTAACTTTAGGGTTTTCATCTGATTTACTCACTCTATGGAATTAGGAACTCATGAGTTGATTGCCGCAATTACAAAAGTGTGCCACCTATCCCTCTCTTGAGCTAGTTCCATGCAGTCCACCTCATTACACCCTATCTCTTCCAGGTTTATTCTAATGTTATCCTCTAATCTGCGTCTAGGTCTTTCCAAGTGTCTCTTCCCATTAGGTTTGTCAGTCAATACCCTGAACACGGTTCTAGTTTCTCCCGTTCACACTGAATGCCCTGCCCACCGTAATCTAAGAGATTTGATTAACCTAACAGTGTATTGTGATAAGTACAGGGTATGTAACTAACTCAGTATTATGTAACCTCCTCCACTCCACAGTATCTTCTTCCTTTTTGGACCAAATATCTTCTTAAGACTAGTACACACTGGGCGATAATCGCCAGATACAAGTCTCCAGCGACTCGGCAACATTGTCCACGGATACACCAACTTGTATCCAGACACAAGTCTCCACCAATGTTTTGCATCTACACCGAGCAACCACAGCTCTCCAAAAGCGATAAAGATTTTGGGTGGGAAAAGGAGTGTTAAGACAAGGGGAAAATTATGATAGCCGTTTTTTGTCATATCTAATTTTGGATGACGGGTGCGTATATAGAAATTTTTGTAAGAATTATAAGACCGGATTTTGAAGAGGTATTTTGTTTGGTAGCACCCAAAATTAAAAAGGATAATACCAGTGGCGTTGCGTCAGGGTAAGCAAGGCAAGCATTGCTTGCCTTTGATTGAAAATATGTAATTATTTTATTTAACGTTTGCAAAAATATTCTCCTGGTCATCATTTAAATATAATTCAAGCATCAGTGGGTTTGAAAAAAAAAATCCCATACATGGCAGTGACCGTAACATGCATGAAAGACATGCACTAGTCAATCTAATGGTGGTTGAAAGTCAGTATTTGTCTGACATTCATCTCATTGCTCTGGCTAGTGTATCTTTATTTGTGATGTCATAGGTTTCGGAAGGGAAAGAAGGGGAAGAGCTGCGGATGTCAGGTAAAAATGCAAGCAGCCGAGCTACGACTTCTCTTGCCCAAAAGGTGACGATTAGAACCGAAGTCACTACCCCTCTATTCCCCTTTCAAAACATAGAGGGATGGTATGGTATGAAAGGGGAAATTAATATTGTCAAGGTACTGATCCCGTGCCTACACATCTTTAATCCCAGTACACACAACACAAATTCTTGTACATAAAGTTCTACAAGAAGTTGCAACCTGAAGATGGTGCCGTTTGCACACCAAAACTTGTACAAGATTTGCTTTGCACAACTTATTGTATACAATTTCAGGAAATAGAACGCATCCTATATCAGACATTTTTATTGTACAACTTTTGAGTTGTAAACACGAAAACTTCATCTGCTAGACAGTTAGTTTAAAAAAAGTGATTGTAATAAAAACAGCTAAATGCTTGAAAACAAACAAATACTTATAATTGAAGGAGGTTACACCCCAAATATAAAGGTTTTTAACTGTTTTAAAAATATATTTAAAAACATAGAAAAAATCTTTTTTTTTAAATTTCATAATATTTAGGAATGACTAAGAAATTATTTACATAAAATACCAATATTTTCCAAATCATTCAATCATTAGGCTATTTTCCATAAAAAGGGCAAACATGCCATTTTTTTTTCCAAATATTGTATGCAATCACAAATGCAGTGTGAACAGTCACTGGCTAAAATGTGTATGCAATCCATGTGACCCAGATATTGTACAATTTATTGCACAACTTTTTATACAAGAAGTTATATCGTGTGTATCGGGCTTTAAAGTTTTGTGGAGTTTATTGTAGCAGGTGCTTTTGTTTTGATGTGTGTGTTAGTGAAAACTAACAAATGAAAGTTTATAAGTATATGTCTATAATAAGTAATAACACAATAATGTAAATCACAGAACAAAAGGACGCCCAAAGCAACAACTATCATAAAAAAAACACCTCCAAATAGCTTCTTGAAGCATAATTTTTTTTAAATATCTGGGATCTCCCCTTTTAAGCTTGGGGGCACCCCTTCCAAGCTTCCTTAAGAATTTTGGTCACGAGATGCTACTGGAAGATATCAACTTTTGAGCTGAAATAGTAACGCAATATGTAGTAACCCTAAGAAAATCACCACCAAAATACAAAAGGAAACTCTTGTTGACTAGTACGAGGAATAAAAATCACCAGAATAGATTCAAAAGTCGTCCACCGATGCTTGTGTGTGGGTCCACACCGAGCGATTTTTCCCATTGGAGGTGGGAGACTGGGATACTGGCAACATTCTTTAATCTTTTACTACCGGATACTTGGGCGATGTTTCCATGCATTCAGACACAAAGGAAACATTGGCGGTCAGCATGTATCTGGCGAGTATCGTCCAGTGTGTACTAGGCTTAAAGCACCTTGATTTTGAATACCCTAAATATATTTTTGTCATCTAAGGTAAAATACCACGTTTCACACTCTTAGAGAACTACCGGTTAAACTATTGTTTTGTAACCCGCCTCGGTGGCGTAGTTGGCTAACGCGCCAGTCGTGTTGAGCTCTACCGCCGAGGACGGGGAGATCGAGGTTCGAATCTCGGTCGGGTGAACTGGGGGTGGTTTTTCCTAAATGGTTTTCCACTCTCCTTCCACGCAAATGCGGGTTCACTTCCTCTAAATTCAACCTTCCCAATTCCTAATCCATTAGCGTAATTAGTACTTAGGCGTATAACCCGAACGGGTAGTAAGACGCGGTGCTAAATATTATTATATTATTATTGTTTTGTATATTCTGAGTTTTACATTCCTTGAAAGCAAGAGAGTTGTCATCAACTTACTGACTGTATTATTTGGCTGATTTCCACTCTCATATCGTTATTGCTAGTTAAAAGGGTTTTAAAATATCAGCAACAAAATTTAAATTTTGTTTTAAAGTTTAATCAGATCTCTCACTCTTTATTATAAATCTAAAATGTTTGGTAAAATAAGTCATAATAAAATAAATTGTATTCGGCTATGACAAACATAACTAATAACATTTCCCACCTTTAGAATATTTTATAAAACAATTAGCTTGTGTATGAAAGGTAAAAAATAACAACGTTTATGTTATTTGTCACAAACCATTCTCTTCCAGCTTTGAGCAGTTTTGTATCAACTTCTGCAATGAGAAACTTCAACAACTGTTTATAGAGCTGACCTTGAAGTCTGAACAAGAAGAGTATTTGAGGGAAGGAATTGAGTGGGAGCCAGTAGAGTATTTCAACAACAAAGTTATTTGTGATCTCATCGAAGAGAAGCACAAAGGTTAGTGGACATTATTAGTAAAAAATGTCTAAAGCCTCTCCCCACGAGCAATTTTTTTTTACTAAGTTAAATATGGTGATAGTATTTAAGAAATGGTCATTTAAAGGTTGAGTTTTGTTTTAATGAATAACACATAAGTTAGGTTTTAATGTGTCAACGATGCCAGGTTGAGTCTTTGTGGGGTACATTATTCAATTTTCAGTTGAGAGCTTGTGCTTGTGAGTTGTGACACCACTGGTTTGATATGTTAGCTAAGTCTATTTTTACCTTTTATGTAATGTAGTTGGCACACATTACTTTCTAACTACTACAAAGAGTACATGTAACACCAGCAATAAAATTGCTCTCCATTGTTTTGGGGTGCATCTCACACTTATGTAGCGCTTTATCAACCCAATCCACCTAGAGTTGAAGGAGTGATCTCTTAGGGAAGGACTTTCCAATTCGAAATCACTTATCAAAGTTTCTTTTAAAAGTATCTAAAAAAACTATATCAAGACTATTTTTTTATTTTTCCCTTGCTTTGACTTTACAGAAGAATAATTTTTTTTACATCCATTACTGTTTCCAGCCTGTGGCCTGGGTCAGCTTTTTATTTAAGTTATATATTTTTCCACTACCGGCTGGCCTGCCATAGCTTCATATGCTTTAAAATATATCTTAAGACTAGAACAAACACAACATCCAGTCCCCGGCCTTTAATTTTTCAATGTGAAATGGTAAACACATATTTTCATCACTGACAAATTTTCTGCCATGCCAGGAGTCGAACCCAGGACCCTTAGCTCAGTGTGCAGACACTCTATCGACTGAGATAAGGTGTCGGACGCTGAAGAATAATATCAATAACCAATATGGGATCCATAAAAATAAAGACTTACAAAATAAACACCTACAAAATAAACACTTAAAAAATATACACCTACAAAATAAACACTTACAAAATAAACACCAACAAAATACACACTTACAAAATAAACACTTACAAAATAAGCTTGATTTTTTTCCAAGCAAGATTTAAAACCCATCATTGTTACCATTGCCTGGCCATTTTAACCATGTTTCAAAAAACCTCCAAGATCAAACATTAAAAGAGGGGTATAATAACAATTAATTTAGATATTTTAAGCTTATATCTAGATGAACATAATGTTACAATTCAGACTTAGGAAGAGATTTATCAAACTATATCCTCTATATTAGAGATTTTAAACCTTTTTTCAGCTCACGGCACATTGAACAAGCTGCTGAAATTGTCAAGGCACACCATTAGTTTTTTAAAGAGGGATTTTATAATTAAACTAATGAGGACTTAGCTCTGTCAATAGCGTGTCTGCCTACTGAGCTAAGGGTTCCGGGTTTGATTCCTGGCTGAAAAATTTATCATTGGTGAAATGTGGGTTTACCCTTTCACATTTACAAATTAACGGCCGGGGACTGGATGTTTTGCCTATCCTAATCCTAAGTTAGATTATAGGTCATATGAAGCTACGACAATGCCTAGCCAGCTGGTAGTGGAAAAATATATGGCTTGAATAAAAAACTGACTCAGACCATAGGCTGGAAACAATAATGGATGTAAAGTAAAAGAATTAAGATTGTGTTTAAATTTTCAATAGCTGAAGCTTTAATAATAGTGTTAATCATGTATTTAGAAAATATTTATTTTTATTCCTCAAATTTTTTCTCACTTCTTTTTGATCTTCCTTCAAACTCCTGTGACACACCAATGTGTTGCAGCATACCTTTTGAAAAACGCTGCTCTATATTGTTGGTGATAATGAGTTAGGCGCTTAAAAAAATCAGTTTTAAACTATTATAATATAGTATTATTCCCATGAGTTACAATTTTCCATTTGCAGAAGCCTTAGGATTTAAACATATATTTCATCTTGGAGACCTTCTATTTCAGCTAGATTGAATAATATTTGTTGGTAAAGCTCATTAGAAGCAATGCAAATTATTGTTATGTAAAGTAAAATATTCCTAATCACTAAGCGATGTTTGTATATAAATAAATATTAGTGCCAATATAGACCATCATAAAATCTTTCCTTATTTACAGGAATAATTTCTTTATTGGATGAAGAGTGCCTTCGACCAGGAGATGCGACTGATTTGACATTCCTGGAAAAAATCAATGAAAAGTTGACATACCACCAACACTACATTAGCCACAGGAAAGCTGACATAAAGACACAGAAAATAATGGGCAGGGATGTAAGTATAATTATGTTTTTGGGTTTAAAAAAATTGTTGGCAAAAACTACTTTAGATCAGTCATGTACAAACGTTCCTCGACTGAGGGCCGCATAGGTTCTCAAGGAATTGGCCTGGGCTCGTGCAGCTATAATAAAAACCAAGAAACTAATTTGTTTATCTCTGCAATTTGAAGTATATTTAAATTTGATTGGGCAAGCCACACAATACCAACTTGGGGGATCATAAGTGGACAGACAGCCCTCCTATAGATGATTCACAGGGATTTCAACGTTTTATTACTGTTGAAAAATTAATAAAATAGTTTCAAATTGATCCATCTTGCTAATATATTAGGTCAATTTGACAAATCATGTCAAATGACTTCACACAACAAAATAATAAAAATATTTGCAAAGTGGGTTAGTGGTGTAGTATTTTTTTCAGTACGGTAGCTTTTTAAATATCATAAATGGCCAAAATTATTGTGTTCTGAATATGGACCTACTAAGTGGTGTACCCATGAATTTATTTAACAATGCATCAAAGTTACTATATATATTGTTTTACTTTTGGGGATTTTGGGGAAACTTTTATGTGCGGAATGGTAATTACCTTTTGAATATCATATCTTAGAAGGTTTTAAAATCCAACCATAACATTAAACACATTTTCTATGCTCTATAGCCTAGTATTGTTTTACTTAATGTTTTAAACTTTTATTAAAATTATATGTGTGTTCATGGAGGGGAAGGTGCATAGTTTACTCCCTTCTTCCTACCTCTGACTGAATGCGCTACTGAGACCTGCCATATAAGCCATGTTGTTGCAGAAAAACAACCAAATAAAAAAATCACTTATTTACATAATAATAACACACATTTAAGTAGTTCTATTAGTGATAAAAACATCAAATTTTAAACAAATGTTTATTAAAGTAGTAAGCTATGGTAACCATCTTATTTCCCAATTACAAATATCTCGGAATAAACACAATAATATTGTTGATTTTGCAGGAATTCCAGTTGATTCACTATGCTGGTAATGTGACCTACAATGTCAAAGGATTTCTGGATAAGAACAATGACCTACTTTTCAGAGACCTTCGTGAAGCTATGACCAAAACTAAAAACTCAATCACACAGGTATGCTTAATTTATAAACAAGGATTTGGTATAAAAAGGGTGAAGGATAACATATGTGACCTTGAATGATAAGGCCAGACAAGACAAGTCTCAGCCAGTTAAATACGGTAACAGGATTGCATGCTTAGAAATAAAAAAAAGTAGAAAAAACATGGTATTAAGGTTTTGGTCATCAGTTACACACACACACACACACGCGTGTGCACATGCTTGCATTACACGCATGCACACACCTTTAGGTAAATTTCTTTAGAGTGCCGCTAAATGAATAAATATTATTCATCTGACCCACAAATAAGATTTTTCACTTTGGAAAGTGATAATTTAGCAAATTTTAACTCTCAGAAAAGGGTATAGTTTTCTTATAAAAACTATACAAATAACTGTGAATGGACCCTCCTCAGTGGCTGCTTGATCTAACGCGCCACTCTTGCAGTAGACTATACTGCCGATGGTGGGGAGATCAAGGTTTGAATCTCGGTTGAGTGTACTGAATTTATTTCAAAATGGTTTTCCACTCTCCTTCCACACAAATGCGGGTACACTTCCCATAAATATAACCTCCCTAATCCCTAAAACCATTTGCATAATTAGTACTTAAGCATATAACCTGAACAGGTAGTAAGACGTGGCGATAAAAAAAACTGTAAATGGAAAAGTTGACATATTAAAAAAAAGGACGTAATTAATTATGTTATGTAACATGGGAAGAGGGCTCATAGACAGTGTTAGGTGGTGTTATTGGCCCATAAGATGTGTTACAACAAGATGGGATGGATATGTAATCTGTAAAATCTCTTCCAAGCAATTAGCGAATGCCTCTAGACGAGTGCTTTGGAGTTCCCTGCAATCAGGCAGTCTTAAATGTCACTTATTTGGTGCTTTGCATCTTACTGTTTGGAATATCTATATACTTACATGTAGGGAGTTTGAACAAGTAAGGTAGTTTATAGAGGAAGTGTACCCATATTTGTGAGGTAAGAGAGAAGGAAATCATTCAGTTAAGACCAGCTCAGTACACCTAAGACTCAAAACCCCAACCTTCCTATCAGCGACAAACCAGACAAGTTGAGACCAACACCATTGTTTATGTGTCTGTCAATATGAGTTCCTTCTACTTGAACCATAAAAATACATTTAAAAATAAATATATAATTTTGTATACTGCAGCTAATGAACATATCTGACTTTAATGTGGTTACAGTTAAAGTTTTGGTATCGGGTATCTCCTGGACTGAAGGGTTGCCAGATATAATAATTTTTTCGATCTTAGAAGGTTATTTATTTTAGTGTACCCAGTAACAACATGCATACAATATGGTCACCATTCAAAGAAACATAATATGTCTGACACTCGGAGAAATGCGTATACTTTTTGAACTCTCAGAAACTATGCTGAGTATTATCAGTTAATGAAATAGTGACATTTAACTGGTCTCTTGGTAATTTCCTTGTTAATAGAGCTTTCTAGACTATCTTATGTTGGATATCAAAGTATTTCTCAAGTAAAATTGTTTTAAAGTTTTTAAATCTATGTTTTGCTTTTATACAGTCTTAATGCATTTAATTTGTATACCTTTCTTAAAGGAAATTTTCCCAGCGAGTGAGTTAAACAGCAAAAAGCGTCCAGAAACAGCCATCACACAGTTCCGAGATAGTTTGAACAATTTGATGAGTATCCTTATGGATAAGGAACCTTCCTACATTCGTTGTATCAAACCAAATGATTTCAAAATGGCAGGTAAATGGGAACTTTATTTAATTTAGAACCTAAAAAGTAACATGGATTCAGCATTTGTTTGTTTGGACAATTACTGTCACTTTTAATGTATGTACTCTAGAGAGCAAATAATTGGAAATCACGAGAACATTGAAAAGAGGGGTGGTTAGTTAAAGATGACATAAGCCTTTCGGCCCTCAATTTATCTTTGTTTAGTGAAACTTAGCTTTGTGTGCTTGCATATATTAATTTATTGATTCTACTCCTTTAACATGAAGTATAGATTAAGTTACCTTCTTTGTATAAAAAGTTAGAAAATATGTTATAGGAAAAACAATTTTTTTTACTCTTAAATAACTATCCTAATGAGTTATGGAAGAGGTTGAATCTTGAGGAAATGCACCTGCATTTGTATTAAGGGAAGGTGGGACAACATTTTAAAAAGAAACACATTTAGTATAACTGGCCGAGATTCGAAACTCGACCTCCTCGTCACTGACAAACCAGATAGTTTCTATGAACATTAATGCAGGTTAAGTAGATATTTGTTAACAATGTGTCACAAAATAAAATATTCGAGATTATTTATAAAACAAATAATATTAAGGATGTTGTCTACCTGTGTCATCATGCCAAGTAAAAATGGGATTTCCCATGTTAATGTAGTTACGTTTTATCTGGTTGGTTTCAAAAATAAAACATTGAAACAAAAACTATACTTTTTTTTATGATTCTTAAAATAGGCTTACACTAACACAAAATAATTAGTATGAATCTTCCTCCCAAGATGTAGATTAAGAAAGTGTGTGAAAGCATATGTCTTTCTAAAATAAGAAAAAAGAAAGAGATAACTTTGAAATTCAAGTCAATGCTGTCCAAGCGCAAATAGCAAAGAGTGTGGGATGGGGAGAAGTATTATCAGTACATAGACAATAGGACTCATAGGCTGAACCAATCATTTTCTTCCTTCTCTAGTGTTATTAAATAATTGGCCTAGTTACATATTGCCTAGGCTGAAAACTTAGAATTTAATTTTGTAACTTTATAACTAGGCAACATATTTGAGCTTTGTTAATTTGTTTTAGGGCAATTTGACGACAAGATTGTGACTCACCAGGTTAAGTATCTTGGGTTGATGGAGAATCTGAGGGTGAGAAGAGCTGGCTTTGCATACCGCCGACCATACGAATTGTTCCTGAACCGTTACAAGTGTCTGAGTCCTGTAACATGGCCCAACTTCCGTGGGCCTGCCAAAGAGGGAGTTCAAGCAATAGTAAGCCACTTGGGCTACGAAAAGGACGAGTACAGGATGGGCAAGTATGTACATTGAACCTATGCTCCATGTTATAATTAATGATATGTCATTTCATATGTTGACCCTTTTTCTTAATCAAATATTCAATAAGTTTCATTTAAATGTGTTTGTAGCTATCTTTATATTTTGTCATTTTTATGTGGAGTTTTATTAATAATTTTGAAAAATCAAGTTCTTTGAGTATTTGCAGCAGAGGGGTTAATGTATATCCTATTTTAAGTACATCAAATTAACCTTCTAATGTGATTAATTAGAGTTTATTTCTTGTAACAATCATACAAATTTGCATTATTGAAATAAGAGGGTTTTAGGGCATTATTCAGAAAGTATAAATAGGTGGAAAGTTACAAAAGAAGGGCGGCTACCTATGGTGGAAGTTTCTGAACAGAAGATAGCAATTTATTTTGAACACATAATGTCCTTCTTTAGGCGATTTTATTATTTGTTTTGGAACATAATTGAGGTTGTAGGTTAGAACTGGTTGTTGAATCTAAAAGGGTAGAAGGCAGAGATAAAGTGGGTAAGGAAAGGGATCTCTTTGTAGAGCCAGTATAACACAAATAGCTTAGTGCTAAGGACACCCTAGTCGAAAAGTTTATTAAGTACCTATTAAAAAACTTCTTTGGCACCTCTCTTTGGAATTGTGTTGAGGTCAGCAGCCACACTCCTGATGGTAGGAGCATTGAAGGGTTCCTCTTTAATTACATCAAATTGTAAAAAAAAAGTTAATATTTGCCACACATTTATATGTAATTACTACTACTTCCTGAAGAAGATGCAAGGAAAGCATTGAGATTATTTTGGAAGTTAGTGTTCTTACTTTTATTTTTGCTCTATTTATCTGTAGTTCCAACATTTTTATTTAATATTTTATATATTAATATATTTAATTATTAATAATATTATAGTATTAATAATTCAAAATTAATTAATAATTAAATTATATATATTAATATTTTAGTTAATATTTATTTAATTACTATGAAAATATTTTTTTATTTAATTTACTTAGTGCCCTTAATTTCATACATAAAAAATGATTTAAAAAATAATTTATTTATTTATTATAGCTCAAATTTCTATTATTTTAATTAAAAAAACACAAGTAATTTTAGTTTTCAAACGATATTAGTTTCATTATAAAAGCATTAATGCTATTAATAGTTAAAATATTATTTTACTAACTTAAATAAATAAATAATTTTTATTTACGTAGTTAGGTTTTAGTACAATATATTTATTTAACTCAGTTGCGACTCAACATGACACTAAGTAACTTTCTAAAAAGCTCGCTCGAAATCAACTTGAGTGAAAAATAAAAACTTGAGCTTTAGATCCCCTAGTTGGGGGTGTTATAACATTTTATGTGATATATATAAATTACTAGCATTAACTCTAAGGAGGGACACAAAAATATGTTATCAATAATACTTTCAATAAGAGTTTGAACCTGAAAAAACATTCCCTCTAGATACTTCCCTTATTATATTAGACAATATAAAACAAGGTCTACCGAAACTTTTATCCTTACATTAGTGGACAAGTTTGAAACAATGGTACCTAGGCTATTGGCCAATTTTATGGCACAAAAAAATTATTTTGTCTTTTGTTTTTCATAGGACCAAAATCTTTATTCGGTTCCCTAAGACTTTGTTCACAACAGAGGATGCATTCCAAGCCAAGAAGCATGACATAGCCGCCATTATCCAAAGTCATTGGAAGGGTCTGATGCAAAGACAGCGCTATAAAAAGATGAAAGAGTCTGCTGTCATCATCCAGAAATGGATAAGAAGGTTCTTAGCCAGAGGCTTGCTGAAAAGAGGAGGAAGGCTGCCATTGTTATTAGGAGGTTAGGAGTCATTTTATTAATTCAATTGTACTTTAAAGTATTTAAAAATGTAATAAATTTTTATTTTAATTAAAAAAATTTTAATTTGGTGAGCAAGATGACTAATATAGTCTGTCATCTAGTCTGGTTTTCTGATGTCAAGGAGGATGAGGTTCAAATCTCAGCTAGGTGAAATAAGGTTCGGTTTTCTTTAAGTGGTTTCCCACCTTCCCTTCACACAAATTTGGGTACATTTCCTATAATTACTACCTTGCTCATTCCCATCCATTAGCCTATTTAAAATACCTACTGTGTAGATGAGAAGAAAGATACAGATGAAATAAAAATGTTGAAAGATTATCTATATGAAATGTTAAACACTAACATATAACTGTGCATAGATTCATCAATGGTTTCATCACACGCAATGGCCCAGAGACAGAAGAAAACAGAGCTTTCATGGAACTTGCTAAAGCTCAGTATTTGTTGCGACTATCGAGAAGCCTCCCGCAGAAGTTATTGGATAACTCTTGGCCCCCTTACCCCCACGTGTGCAAGGAGGTAAAGTTGATTCAACTTTTAGATTCCATTAAAGAGGATAAAGGGTGCAGTTTGCATGTTTGGTTACCATCAGAAAGCTTGCAGTTCACTTCTGATCATTTACCCTTATTTTAATTCTTACAAAATTTGTCATGTCGCTTCCAGAAAGTGTATGCTGTCTTCTTTATACATAGTTCAATATAATTTCATGTATGTTTCAACTTTAATGAAACCCACTTCAGTGGCAGCATGGTCTAAGGCACTACTATCACAATAGTACTAGACTGATAATGACTGGGAGATCAAGGTTTGAATTTCGGCTGAGTGTACTGAGGGTGTTATTTTTCACTCACTTTCCAAGCAAATGGGGGTGTACTTCCTCTAAATATAACCTTCCTCATCTCTAAAACCTTTTAGTGTAATTAGTACATAAGCATATATCCTGACCAGGTAGTAAGACATGATGCTAAAAAAAACTTTAATGAATATATTATTCAATATTATTTTCAATATTTAAAATAAACAGCTAAATAAAAAGTATGATTCAACAGAGAAAACGAAATAAGAAAGAAACATAAGAAAAGTAATAAAAATGTAAAAATAAACAAAATAAACGCTCCATAACAACATAGCTAATATACCATTACTTTTGCACCTTATAATGTTTTAGTTTTTATATAAATGAGAATAAAAGAAAATATTTTAAAATTAAAATTCCAATATCATTATTTCTAGTTTCAATGGGCACCATGTCATATGAAATGTTATAATCCAGTTTTCTTTAATCAAGTACCATTAGGTAAATGTGTGATGTTTCAGGCGTCTTATCACTTACAACGAATGCACAAGAAATGGCAAGCAAGGAAGTATAGAAAAGCTCTTGCCCCGGAGAAGAAAATACAATTTGAGCTCAAAATACTTGCAGAATCAATGTTTAAAGGTAAGCTATTACATAGTTTAGACCAGCAGTTCAAGGAAAAATTGACAAAATAACAGGGGACTTAGGGAAAACCCTATTTGTTGGCAATTACCAGCTATCTGGTTATTTCCACCCCTCTTTTTCCTGTATTTGCTCTTGGCTGGAGACTGATTTCTGAGAATTTTCATCTCTCTACCTGGTACCTTCTACATTAGCAGTTTATTATGTCTTTCTCAACAACATATCTCTGTTAGAGTGGTTTTCATCAAAGCGATTCTCAATAAGAGATAATATTAAGGCTATAAACAGTAGATTCTCTCTAACTAGTTTGTCACATTTGAAATATTTTGATACTGATATTTTTTCCCCACTAGATTATATAGTATTCAATAATTTAAGTGTTCATCTTTTTTAAAGCTTGTCATTTGGAATTTTTTTTCATCTTAGAGATACATTAAACTTTTAGTCATGGCCAAGGGTACAATCTAAAAAAAAGTTTGAGAACCGCTGGTTTAGACCTTACAAAGATGTAAAAATTGCCCTAAAAAGAGGATGAGAAACAACATTGTGGAAAAAAACATCCCCAGCAATTTAAAACACAAATAATATTTAAGGTTTATGAGATCAGGAATCATGATCTAGCTCAAAGTTCAGGTATAGGTGAAAAAAAAGTTTTTCAAGATTGTTTTTCTACATTAGTGTAGAGCATTTTTACTACAAAACATAATTCTAATCCCATATTAATCAAGTTGACAAAATGTTCTGAAATGCCTTCAAAACCTAGGTGGATAAAAGAACTTCATTACTTTGAAATATGAGCAGCAGTTAAATTGAATTAGAGCATAATGTGTTTCTAAACTCATTACAGACAAGAAGAAGAGCTATGAGAAGAGTGTTGGACCATATTTCATTGATGATCGACTAAATGAAGAGCAGAAACCTTTGAGACAGAGCTTTGAAGTTAACAACCTTCAGTCTGGTGAGAAAATACTGGTACGTACCAATATTCAGTAGTAGTTTATGGATCACTTTGGTGCGTATTACTGATATATAAACACATTTAAGCAGAAAATGACATTAAATCTTGATTTTATCTCCATCAATACACATAAATAGAATAGACAGGACCACCTTTAGGGTTGTGCAAACTATGCGGCCGCACAGGTCTCCCTATTTTGGAGGCCCTACGCTTGCTTAGGTGGCAGAAGGAAAAACAAGTTGGGCTGGGAAATTTTGCTGATGTGCTCGAATAGTGGGCTTCCCTATGTAGGCAATCTAGCAAGTACTGTCGGAGTTTAAAAACAAATAAAAACATTGAACAGGTGAAGCAAATTTTCTGTTTTAACTCCATCAATTTGCATTCGTTTGTCTTGTTGGATTGGTCTCATTATAAATTTTGAATACACTAACCGATTTATCTCATACTTGGCACAGTTGTTCCTTGTACCTTTATAAAGATTTATAAAAAATGGCTTCCAGAATTAATTATTATGTGTATTTATTTACCTTTTAAGGCATTTCCTGATATCTCATCAAAAAGAGGTATTATGTGCACACTACTGTAATAAAATTAACCATTATTTTGGGGAGTCATGACTAAGCCCATGGTCTCTATCGTCTGTTCAAACACATTTCCTTTAAGTTTAGTTTGTTCTGAATTTTGTCAACATGGAGATAGGTTAGTAGTAAATATGTTTTTCTTTGGCGTGAAAGAATAGAGAAAAAAAATACTCATTTACTTTCATACACTACAATAGCAGCATCACTCACCTCTGCACAGTAGAGTTCTGGGTCTAACCCCACTGAGAGTACAGTTATCGTTCTAGAAATTATAAAGAGCATTCATATTTATAAGTTAACACACTCGACTCATTCTAAATCATTATAATATAATAAAGATTGTAAACAACTAGAGAATCTGTTGTATCAAGTTATTATACAATGCTTTTATATAACTAACTCAATATTTGCCTTGTAACAAAGCATTGATGTCACTTTACAGTTTTGAAAAATTACATATTCATTGAAGTGGTAAAGTATCACTACTCAAAAACCATGATATCAGATTCCAATTCTGTGTATAGGTGTTTATTTTAAAATAAGAAAATTAAAAAATCAAATATATATATAAATATATATCTTGGTACCAGAGGGGAATCAAACTTGGGACCTTTAGGTTCATAGCCAGGTGTGCTGACTACTAAACCACTGGGGCTGGTTAACTTATCACTTCTGTTTTTAACTCAGCAGTTCGAGGTTTGAATTTTAGCATCGAGTATTTTTCCTTCAGGAAAATAACGAATAATTTCTTTTTATCCCCGCCCACTTATATCAGGTCATGTTAAATGTACCAAAAATAGGTATTTTTAAGTGGTATTTTGATTTTAAAAATTTGGAATTACTAAAGTGACAAACTTATTCTCCCCCCCCCTTTTTTTTACAAAACATGATTTTAATAGAAAATATACTACAAGATCAATATATAATTGAGTCCAATTTTCTTAGTAAAAACATTTCAGAAAATACACACATTTTTAGTGGGCAAAATTAATCGCATTTTACTATATTATTAGTATTATTTTATAAGAATTGATATCTAAGTGACAGTTGCAGATCACATATATATTGATGTATAAATACGATGCGTGAAAGTGGTTCTAATAACATCTTTAGCAATCTGCAGGCTCTTACTATGAACATTAGACTGTAGAGTAGAGTGGTGGTAACTGACAGCTAGCAAAAGTTAAGAGATCTACTCTCATGTATCCATTCACAACACCATATTATCACTGTGAGACCATGTGTTGAGTTCCTGTCACATTTGGCAAACTTTCACAACAAACAATTTTTTTCCCCTTCTTTTAATGGTTTTTATATGATTGAAAAATAAACTTATAAAATAACTGTTGGTATGTTTTATTTTATGAACACGGTGTTTGTGGTTCACTTAAAAATTATTTACTTAATGATAGCTTCTAAAAGACTGCATTCTCTTAATGTTTAAAAAAAAAATGGCGAACCTGATGAAATAAGCTGGGTTGACATCACACAAACTGTATTTGGTTGTGTTGATGCGTATGTGCTTACATACATTTTATTTTGAAAGTATTTTGTATAGCTCTTTCCGTGAGCTATAAAAAACATAAATTATAATTTATGGTGGCCAGTTATAACATCTCGTCTCGTATACAGTTTTATTAGAAGCCTTTGTTAAAAAAAAATATGATAATTAATATAACTAAGAAAATAAGAATTATTTCCAAATAGATTAAAATTATTGATGTTAAACCAATATTTGCAATAAAAATCTTCTGTTAGCTGTCATTTACCACAATTACAAGATTATAGTTTGAAAAATGATATACGTATTATTTTTCAGTATGCTAGCTCTGTGATCAAGTACGATCGTCATGGCTACAAGCCCCGAGAACGAGCTCTTCTCTTGACCAACAAAAGAGTGTATTTATTGGAGGGTAAAACGTTCAAGATAAAGCACAACCTACCTCTGGAGTATGTCCTAGAGCTTGTCCTCACTACCGAGTCTGACAACCTTCTACTCCTCAGGATACCTCCAGACATGAAGAAAGACAAGGTAACACATTGTTAATAAATTTTATCACATCGGCACTGGGGGTAATATTTACTCAACATCAGGATAGTCAGGTCTGCCAGTAAATGGGAGCTTAGTGCTCAAATCATGGCTGGGTATATATATATTGCTTCTAAATATTTTCCCACTCTCTCTCTTTTCTCAAATGTGGACCCTTTACCTCTAAATTATACTTTCCTCATTCCAACCCCAATAGTGTAATTAAATGTGGGGGTTCTGAATGGGCAGTTAGACGCAGTGTAGAAATAATTGGTTCTCCTTTTATCCTTAATTTCATCACGTGGCTGCTGGCGACTTAAGTGTGACATAGACATGCCCTCCCGATTGTATTAAGTTTTCCTATTCTTTTTATTTTCATGGATTTGCTTACAGTTACTATTTGATTATGACGGTAATAGCCACTTTTTTTTGTGTCAATTTGTCTAGAAGCTTTAATACTAATATTTTGACAAGGCAACATTACCTCTAGCAAAACTAGAACCATTAACATTCAAATTATTACTGCCAGGATATCAGACAGATTATTTTTATTCTTATGATAAATTACTCTTCTAGGCTAGTGCAGTTTTAAAGAACAATACTTTATCAAAAAAGTATATCTTTTCAAATGACTATTTAATGGAGTGATTAGGTAAATATAGAAAAATGACAGGAATTATAAACCTAATTGTTCAGCTTAGTAAGCCGACCTCTCTAGTGTCTGAGATTTACTCCTGGTGTGTCAATTTTTCAAATTTCACACAATCACTCCATCTGAATGTAATCTGGAAATACATTTGTGTTTGAATGAAATATTACTACAGTAGGTTAATTCTGAAAAGTCTCTACTTGGTTTAAAGTCATTACTGTAATGAGGTGGTCACTAGTAGCAAAAGTAATTGTGCTAACCTCTTATGATTAATAAATAAGCTACCTATGTTTAAATCACTAGGAAGAGGCCAATAATATTCGACTGAAATGTAAATGTTTGCCCAACAGGGAGATCTCATTCTGGAAGTGGACCACATCATTGAAGCTGTCACAAAAATTGTTGATATCACAAAGAAGCCACAAAACGTTAAAATCATTGATGCTTCCCAGTAAGTAGCAAACATTACAATAATTTGTATTTCATGTAGTGTAACTTTTAGACACAAATCATGTAAGTGGGAGAAAAGAGTTCTGTTTATTTTTTTATTTTTTCTATAAACTCCATACATGTTTAATTTTGTTATTCATCTAATTTAGGTTAATATAATCAAACTACTTTATATATTATATATAATATAAATATATAATAATATATAATAATATATATAATAATATAATAATATATATATATTATAATAAATATATATATATATATATTATAATAATATATATAATATATAATATATATATATAATCTATAATAATATATAATATATATATATATATATAATTATATAATAATAATATAAGATATATATGATTTTTTGTTCTTCTAATGATAAAATCTCAATAATATTTCGAAATTTAAGGGGGCCATCTATAGTTTATGTTTCAATTGTGTGAAATGGGACAATTTGTTGCTCGAATTTATACAGGTAAAATGTTAATCTTCATTAAAACATTTTCAAAGCCGAATATAGTAGGTCAAGTAGAAATTTGATTTCTCAATGAATAAATTACAAATGTAAAGTTCTAATATGCAACTCAATGTGTAACTAATAATATTGCAATTTGATGAATGAAAATAATATTAATTTGTGCATTTTTTTAATATAGAATTTCTCACAATTTCATTGGAGGAAAGCAAGGAGTGATAGAAATCCAGACTGGAAATAATCCACTAATAAGCAAAGCAAAGAGTGGACATCTTCTTGTGGTAGGTTGACTTATTAATAAGAGTCTGTGAGTACTTTAATTTTGGACATAAACAGCTGTTTTTTTTAAGTTAGAGTTATTTGGACTGCAAGATTGACTGTCCACAGCTGACTGTTTTTTGGTTATGATATCATTTTATAGATAGCAGCTCTATGAATAAATAGATAGATATAAAAACTAAAAATTGTGTTGTATACTGTTATTATCATTGTGACATTGAATGTAATAATAAGTATGCTGGTAGGAAGGAGGGTAATTACCTAAGGTTGAGGTTAGGGGATTGTTTGGATTTGATGATATATTAATGGGCCAGTTCCCATATCCTTAGTTGTGAAGGGCTGCATATTTATTTGTTCAGGGATTTGACCATCTTGGTTGTGTAACAGTGATTAAAGTCCAGATTATGGGTTTCGGCATGAGATGCTACAGGTTTATCTTTATTTTTCATTTTTGTGTCATGTCGATGACCATTCATTCTCCTTATTAGTGTTTCTGTTGTGAGATCAATGTATTGTGCTTGGCACTGGTTGCATTCAGCTGGTAGATGAGGTATTCAGAATCACAAGTATGGTGACCTTTTATAGGATAATTTATTTTAGTATGTTGCTGGAGGATGAATTTGTTGATTTATGTATGGTGCAGGTTTTGCAGGGGGTGCAGTTGCAGAGAAATGAACCTGATATTTGTTTGGGTTCGAGTTGAATAGTCGGGTCCGACAGTTTGGGTTTTACAAGTAAGTTGCGTAGATTGGCTGGTTGTTTATAGGTTACTTTGGAGACTCCTTGAAGATATGTTGTGTAGTGGTGGAGGATTGCAGTATGGGGAAACCTGTTTTCAAGAGATTGTTGAGTTTGTGGAGTCCAAGGTGGTATGTAGTGACCAGAGGGATGATGTTTGTTCCTGTTGATGTTGTGGGCCGCTATTTTGAGCTCTGTCTATTTGACTACACACCAGTGCTTTGGGGTAGCCTCTGTTCATAAAAGAATGTTGCATTTTTTTTTATTGTATTGTAAAAGGTCATTGTGGTTGGAGAAAATTCTTTTGGCTCTAATGGCTAGGCTATGTTGGAGTGATCTCTTTATGTTCATAGGGTGGCTGCTGTCATAATGAAGGTATTGTTGCTGGTTAGTTTCCTTAGTGGGCACAGTTGTTTTTAGGTGTCCATGATGGAATGTGATGTCTACATCCATAAACGTGATTAAAAATAAAGATAAGCCTGTAGCATCACATGACAAAACCCATAAACTGGACTTTAATCACTATTACACAACCAAGATGGTCAAATCCCTGAACAAAGAAATATGCAACCCTTCACAACTAAGGATATGGGAACTGGCCCATCGATATATCATAAAATCCAGACAAGCCCCTAACCTCAACCTTAGGTAATTCCTCACCTTCCTGCCAGCACACTTATTATTACATTTAATGTCACAATAATATTATAGTAAATAACACAATTTTTAGTTTTTCTATCTATTTATTCATAGTGCTGCCATCTGTACAGTGATATCATAACTGAAAAACAGTCAACTGTAGACAGTCAATATTGCAGTTCAACCAAGAGCATCACTCTAATCTCTTGACCTGATGAAGCCGTCTGTGACAGTGAAAACTTGTCCTTAAAAATGTTTTTGTGTTTTTTTAGTGTTCTATATAAACAATTTCTACTCCAGTATCACCAAGGTAAGTGTGCTGGCTATCCCTCCTAATTTAAACAATTTTTTAAGTTAGAAAAATTAGAGCTTGTTGTACAAGTATATTTTTATGTATTGTATGTCTGGTGATTGAGATGGTATGGTTATGTGAAGAGGTTGGAAGAGGGGAGGATACTAGAAATGGAGGTGGCGGGCAGGTGACAGGTGAATGAAGGGAGTGCGGAGAGGAGTGGAGGAAGATAAGTAGTGGTGGGAGGACAGATGAGATTATTTTAGAGAGGGACCCTGTCAGTGGCATGATTTCTGTAAGATGATGATTGGTGATGGATGACTAATTGTTTGCGATTCTCTCAACTTGTCTGCATGTTGTTTTGATATAAATGTTATTTTTATTTAAAAAAACAAAATTTTAATTTTAGATATATGAATATTATTTTAATTTAAATAGGTAAGTATATATTAATTGTATTAAAGCTCTGATTAGATCAATACCTGGGAGCTTTCTGAGTAGCTCGCTTGAGCTCGACTAGAAATGGAAAATGAGCTTGTAGACTGGAATAATATTGTAGCATTTAGAGAATCTTTGCTAAACATAATTTTGTACAAAATAAATAAAAGTGTTGAAAGTTATTTAACTTATTTACAAGTGCTGCAGAATTCCATCTACCCTAAGTGGTTGGGAAACTTTAATTATAAACTGTTTCCAGCCAGTGGTCGGGTCGAGTAAAATGCCCCCATCTTCCTCTAACCTTCCAGCATTCTTATCCTTTCACTTGCACACTTTCTGTCATCTGCTTCTCCGTTACAGTATTTTTCATACTTACTTCATACCTACATACCTTAGTTTTTATTTTATTTTCTCTACAAGTGAACACTGTTGCAACATTTTAATCAGTTTTTTCACTTATAATCCATTATATTAGTTTATTATTAGCTCTTGAGTTCAATGAAAAATAAATAATTTAATAATATCTGTTCACAGGTTGCATCACCTTAAAAGAGGAGCACAACAGGAGTGATATCTTTGAGTGTGAAAAACAGAAGTGCCTTTACACATTAGCTACCACAACATTAACACAAGTCGTCTTAAGAATGTTTTTAAGTGCTCCTATAAGTTAATATCAGTGCCATTAATTAATATTATATACCTTTAACTTCAAATGTATTGGATTGTGATGAAAGAGTACTTAAACATATTCATAATTATGAGTTTGGACAATATTTCTGTAAACTAAGATGTTTAGCGAGATGAGTGACAAGTATTTTCAAGGCTAAGAACATTCACCTAACCAAACTTAAAATTATTTATAAATAATTATTTCTTTACTATTTAACTATATTATGTTTGTGCACATATAATATTTAAATGTTATTTTGTATAAAAGATAGTTAAACGTGATGCAGTCAAGTTGCTACTGTACAATAAAATTAAACGCCAAAAATTTTGTAAACATAATGATGTATTATAATAAAATTTAAAAATATAAAACTGATGTTCTAGCTTATCAATAAGATTTAACCATTTTTACTGAGCAGGCACATAAATAATTACAACGTAAATGTCTTGGTTAATACACGATTAACTTTTCTTCTCCTTTCTCAAGTGTTTTATTTGATCTACTTTACAAACCAATGATGATTTTAATATTCAAATACCTGCTTTGGTGACCACATGGTCTAAGGCACCACTCTTGGGGCGTACTTCCTTTAAATTCAACCTTTATAATCTCCAACAGAGTAGAGTAATTACTAAATAGAAATACAAGCCGAAGAGTAGTATGACACGATGATAAAAAAAAAAAAAAACCCTCAAGAGTGGGCATATAAGCCAAGGTGTCAAACCTATTTACTCTGGTTTGCCAGTGAAAAGGACATTGGAGTTTGAATCTTGAAGAGTTGCCAATATTTTCTTAATATAAACTTACATGTCTTTTCTAGGAGTAATTCCCATTCTTATAGACACTTTAGAGCAGAGATAGGCAACTTTTTTTTTGGCCCTGATCGACTTACAAACTTATCAAAAGTCGTGCGATCACCATTCATTTTTCTACTATACTTTATATTATTGGTTTGTGTCTATGAAATCTTATAATTATTCATTGGTTTCAATCTTGCCCACCTTTAAAGAAAAAAAAAATAGAATAAATAAAATGTACATTTTAACATTGAACGAACTACTCAAATTTCTTATAACATTTAGGTCACACTCAAATATTATTTTTAATGCATTTGCAAGTTCTAAAGACCTACATATAGACTTTAAGTGACATCATCTTATACAATCTAGTGAAAATTGCTATAAGATCGAACAATTGCTGACCCCCAGTTTAGATAACTGTATAGAGCACATGATCTTAAACATATCTTATTCGCAGTCCATTTTGATAGCACAAAATTATTAGCAATCCCGGCCAGTAATGGTTAGGATGAGTTTTTTAAACTCTAAAGTTAGTTTTGGAAGTTTTATATCAAACGTTAGTATAAACAATGATCATACCATATTTATTGCAAAACAAGCAATGGTACTTGCAGTTATATGTAATATTAATTACATTTTTATAATTTACAAAATTTATTGACATAGTTTATTTCATCAATAAACTAAACAAATATAAAATGAAAGGTTGAAGTATATTATAATTTCAATGCTATAATTAATATTTAAATTACCCACATTATAAAGATTTGCTGCAACCCCCAGAATAATTTTCCCAACTCTTGGAGGGATTGCGACCTACAGTTTAAGAACGTCTTGTATAGAGGAATGAAACTTAATTGCCGTAATAACAAGACAATTTGACATTGATGGGAAAATGTATGTAGTTTTTATGCAATCAAATGTTTCAGTGATAAAAAAAAAAGCAATAGAGATAAGACATGTGTTCAAATAAGCTTGCTTTATCTTAAATGCAAAGGCCTACTATTTTAAAGTTTGCAGTTTAGTGACACAAATGCTCTAAAATATTTTTAGTTTTAATATTGAAATTCCATTTTTGCCTGGTTTTTTCCAGACATACAAAATATTCCCCTTGTTTTTCCAGTGCTTGATAACCCTGCCTTGATCGAGTATACCAAGGGTTATTGTCCCTTAAGAGTTTGCCACTCTCCCTCCATGTAAATGTGGGCACATTTACTCTAAAGTCTACCTTCTTCAGCCCCAACAGTGTAAATTTTGGAAAGCAGTGGACAACACAACAAAAAATTGGTATGCCTATCTTGCAACTATAAGGGGATTGAACAGTACCTTAGGCAAGCCATCAGAATCTTTAAGGGCGTTCCACTATAGGAACTTTTTGGAGAAATCAAGTTTTGGGCTTCAAATAACAAATCCTGATGGAGTTTTAGTTTCAAAAAGCATTTTTTTTTCATTTGCTCTAATAGACGTTTTGACTAAAGGAATCTGATTCAAAGAAATCTCCAAAACTATTAAATGTAAATAGCTGATTTTTTCTATTTGACATGGTGACTTGCTATATATGATCATCTAAAAAATGCATTATGATCGCCTTTATATTTTACTAAATATTTATTATTATATAAAAAAATAATATTTTTATATAGAAATTTGTAATAATTTATTTGCTATTTATCTTACTGTTTAAATATTTAAAATATATTTTTAATATGTGGTGTATTAGTTTGGAACAATTTGAAGTTAAATTTTTGCCTTTGCGAGTTAATTTTTTAAAAAATTTCAGCATCCATCTCATGTGTTTCACAGCTTTGGTACATTTGCTCGCTTAAGCCACTATATCATGTAACACCATGTCCAGGAACTTGAATACTACGCTGTCAATTTGAAGAAGTTTTTGTGCTTCGACTCAACCTCCCCTCCACAGCCTATAATCTCTTTCTTTTACAGGTTGGTTTGAATACTGGCACGTCATAAGCAGACGGTGACATCCTAAATAGAAGGAATAATTTCACTATATTTGCTCGTCTTGAAAAGAAGGGCTCTTGTGGCGATTTTAGTAAAGTGTGCCAGTCAACTTGTTTAACATGGTTTTTGAAAACTTTTATGTTACTGTATTGCTGATTATGAATAGTCTTTGATTTTCATCTTTAGTGTTAAAAATTTAGGGCGCTTGTTACGATTTATTATTAGAGATAAGTTTATATAAAGTTATCCACCCGACCTAAGAAATAAGCTAGTTACCCAACTTTTTTTTAAAAAAACTCCCTTCGTTTGTGTTGGTTAGTGCTGCAAATGTAAAGTACTTAACCACCCGCAATAGATTGTTGGTAAGTTTAGATCACGCTATCCAGCCGGTCTAAAAAAAATATAGCAAACCAATTTTAGAAAACGCCCTTAATTACTTACGCACTTATCAGAGATTTCTTTTAGGTGAATAAGTTTTTATTAACTTAGCCATTCTGACTTAGAAACAAGATAGCATTCATTCCTCACCACTTTTCCTATATCTTTTTCCAAATATAATACAGCCACATCTAAATAGCTAATTTAACCATTTTAAAATGTGGCAGTCCATACAAAAATGTTTTAAAAACATGTACTCTACAAAAAAGGGGTGCCTTAAAAAAGTGAGGGCTCATGGCCTATAAATTCTCAAAGCTGGCCCCAAGGGGAACCAACACAAAATGAACCATGGGAATACACATATTTTGTTGATAGACTTTATTTGATCTTATTTTAAATCAAAGGCGTTTTCACGATTTAATCTATAGATAGGCTTAAAACCTCTCCCAATTAATTCAAACGAGATTTGAACTTTGACCTCACTTTTAGTAAAAAATGTCAAATGTATTTTAGTTTGCTATGTCTAACAATATATTATGTATACTAAAGTAGATAACTTCCTTTAAATAATTTGATAGTGAATTGTCTTTTTTGGTATTATTCAGAACCAAGAGTATTTGGTTTGATTCCCTGCAAGTTTGATAAAATAGGGGATCTCATTGCGACTTATGGAGTAAGCTAGTTTGTAAGTCATGCGCCAATATAATTAGTTGGTTAATAAAATGTATGTTATAATAAGTTGAAAAAGGGTATGTAAGAAATAATATAAAAATCCTTCAATTAGTTTTTATTTTCAGAGAGGAAATTCCCTAACTATAACAAATTCATTTAACCCAGACAGGCTTATCTTAAGTCACTGGATACCTGAGTTAACTCCCTCCTTCCCCCTTCCTAACAGTGAACAAGCTGTAGGGTAGCATTAGAGGGAGAAACTAAACCTAGAGAGAGAAGGCTATATGCTAGCCTCACAACTGTCACTTATTGCAGATTAGTCAGGAACAAGGACCTAAGTACACATTTATTAGTATGCGATAAACATCTAAAAGCAGAATGAAAATACCCTCCCTTTAGAGAAGACCCACTCTTAATGGCAACAAGATTACCTTCCACAGGGGTCATTTAGTCTTGGAGGGGAGGTTACTTCCCCACACTCTATCATAATTGATCACTTGAAATAATTTTTTTTAGTAAGTCCATTTTTTCAACCACTGGAACACCCTTAAGGCTGAGTTTCGAAAATAAATTACTTATTTATTTTCAAATTTTGAATTCAATTTCTTTCAGAGCTATTATGACCACCTTGGTGGTCTGAGTTCTTGGCTATAGATCCAGAGGGCCGGGATTGATCCTCAGCGCTTCAAGATTTTCTGTGAAGCTATAGGCCTGGAAGTTACCTGGTGGTCTAGGTGTAAGGTGTCAGACTTTAGTGCTGTGGTTCGGGGTTCAATCCTCGGTCCCGGCACAGATTTATCTGATTGCCGAACCTTTCCTTCACCTCTGACAAGACATGTATTAATCACAACTTGTGAATGTGAGGAATGCCAGGCCTCCACCGTGGTTCGGATTCCACATTAAACTGTAGGTCCTCCATATCATCTCACAATCACCCTACCATTACATACACATTAGCATAGTGCATATAACCTGACCGAGTAGTAAGACACGGTGCTAATAATAATAATGTAGGCCTGGAATGGGGTCAACTCAGCCTCTTAATGACTAATAGCTAATTGAATGAAAAAGTAATGGCTCTGGTCTAGAAAACTGAAATTTAACAGCTGAAGGGTTCGTTGTGCTGACCACATGACACCCCCTACCTGCAGATGTTGGCACTATCTTCGATAGAAAAAAGATCGCTTGGTTGGTATGGTTTAAATGCGGGCTGACACCATGGAGTTAAGAGCTATTAATGATGTACAGAAAAACCTAGTAACTGAACCAGATTATTAATTTACAACTTAATTGACTGAGGATTCACATAAAAAAGTGAAAGTTTATCTACTTGAGTTAAACTTTTATTCATGTTGATTTAGTTTCAAGATTCACCACCTACCTACAGTTCAATTAAAGGCTCTTTGGAAAATCCAAGACATTTTATTTGCGGACAAAATTGATAACAGTTTTCTATTTTATTAATGTTTACCTGCTTCAGTGGCTGACTAGTATGAGGCGTCACTCTTGTGTTGGACTGGCCTGCCTATGATGTAGAGATCGGGGTTTGAATCCCGGACGGCTCTTCTAAGGGAGGTTTATCCTAAATAGTTTCCACTTTCCTGCCATGCAAATGCGAGTAGATTAACTATAAGTGGTTTCCTTCCTCATCCCTAACCCATTAGATTATCAAATATGTGTATAGCCTTAACAGGTGGTAAGCCACAGTGATATGAATAAATAATATTATTCTTATAGTTATAGTTAGTGATAATATCTAAAGTGACAGCCGAACTTAATGAAATACATGAAAGTAGATCCAGCTTTTCTGTCAGATGAAAATTGGACTTTGGTAGCTATTGCCTATAGGACCAAGTTCATAAACAACAGTCTGGTCAAGACAAGAAATCAATATGTTGTCTCTATCAGCATATTAAATGAGAAGCTAGCAATTACTGCCTGGAATCTTGGCCAGTCAAAGTTGGTTGGTGAATATTGACAATAGAGAGAAATGTCTTAAAACGATTCCTTTAATTTACCTTGTTAGGAAAAATTAGCCCTTACATTTAAAGTTTTCAGATTTCCATTTATTTTAATCTTTTCAATAAGGAGGACATGTTAAATGCACAACACAACTTCCTAATTGAGGAAACCAAAAAGACACAAAAAGGGAACCTGGTAAAGAATGATAGGACACTTAGGAACATGTAAAATTTTTTTAAAACGATTTTTGGTTTCCTCTTTAAAAGTTGCTTTGTGTGTTTCAAACTCTCTCTTGAGTTTTGAAAGAATAAAACATAGGTCGAGGGAATGGGCGGTAACAATCAATTTTCTTCAAGAGGCAGCCATTTCCTCTATTGTAATCTATTGTCCAATGGCAGAAATGTAAATTGTGAGCTGTTATTCTTTTCATTGCAAAAGCCATATTGTGTTTGTTACCTTTTGTGTGATTCTATCCATCTTTCTTGTACTTTCTTACAAATATAACAAATGTACCTCATAAAGTGAAAAGAAGTTTTCCTTAAAGAGATAGATTAATTTCCAAGAATTTGTTCAAGTTAACAGGTCATCATTTCAGTTTTAATGCACTCACTAATTGATTGAAATATATGTTGCCATATTATCTGTAGATGGAAAAAGTCGATGGAAGGTGGGATTCAGCACATGTGCATCTTTGAACAATCTCACTCGGCTTAATATTTTTATAGGAGTAGCTCCTAGCTTTAAAAATAAAGTCACTAGGCCATAAAAGAGCCTTGTAATAAAGGTTTACTATTATTATTTAGCACCGCGTTTTACTACCGTTCAGATTATAAGCTTAGGTACTAATTACGCTAATGGGTTAGGAATTAGGAAGGTTGAATTTAAAGTGAACTGGAATTTGTGTGGAGGGAGAGTGGAAAACCATTTAGAGAACCCCCTTCCCCCCAATTCACCAGACCGAGATTTAAACCTCGATCTGCTCGTACTTGGCAGTCTAGCTCAACACGAAACTAGGGAGTTAGTTAACTATGCCACCGAGGCGGGGTGTATTGAAGGGCATCTTAATGAAAAGTGTGAATGTAGGTGGCAATTCCCACAATTAGATTATTATGGTTATAAACAATTTTAACTTCATACAAAGACACAGCCCTCAGGCAGTACAAAATAATGGATTACAATAGCAAAAACAAATGTTGTAGCAATTACATGATTAAAGACTGACTGAAAAGCTACAGCTTGACAAGTATAAAAAAAACCTTTTACTTTAAATGTAAGCTTACCCCTATTCCAAGACGTTGGTTGGTATAGTGAATATACACAAAAGGTGCGACTACACTACTATGAAAAACTCCACTTCAGTTATAGCATTTCAATGGTGAAAGATTCACTCTCACTATAATCTGAACTTTCTTCGTTAATAATTACTAATTTTTCTATCGCTTCAATCAACAATGCACCCTTTTATCAATAATCGTTTTCAATTTTATGAACATGGCCACAGTACTTTTTCCATTCTTCTGCAGTGTTATTCTTGAAACAAGCCTTAGATTGTTTTTCACAAGTATACTCTGCTGCAATCTTTATCATTACTTTTAAGAGCTGATTGCTATTTCTTAAGTGTTGGCACAGTTTTTCTTAGAACCTAACATTCGTGGACTTTTCAATTAATTAATGCTTTCTTGAAATCATCTATAAATATCCTTTTACTACACTCCTTACGTTTTTCTTTCAGAGTTGAAAAGGTCAGGTGTCCTTTAGAAATAAGGGGACCTTTACCTTCCCTCAAAATTGTTTTTACATTACTTAAAGAAGCTTGTGGCTTCCCTCGTACAGTCAACTGAATTATATTTTAACTTAAAAGTGTTCTTTCTGGTTTCCCATATGATCAGCAACGTAATATACAATTTCCTTAGCCTGTCCTCTTAAAGGACGTCCAGAAACACTTTTATAAGATGCTGCTGCAAATATATAGTTTTTTTTAAAGTATACTATGAACTACACTATCTAAGTACATAGGAAATATAAAATATATACACCCAAATTATTTAAAGTGTCAACAAAATCACATTAAAACACACAATATATAACACATATTTTTGTTTAGCTAGTGTAACACGTGCTTCCGGACAGATGAAGGGAAACATGCAAGCGCTCTTTATAGACCGATTCTCACCCTCCACAGTAAAAATAATGTGGGTTTGTGCAGGTTGTTTTTTTATCTGGGATCGCTATGGTGCTTAGTTACAGTAGTAGCACAGTGAAACATGCTTATTTCTCCCCCAATTTGTTTGTGTGTCTATTATTTCATTTATGCTCTTTTTACCATCATGTTTCTGGAACGTATATTTTTTTGACTCTTAACATTTATATATTATTAGCTTGGCAAGGAGAATTTAAACATATCTTATGAGTTTAAAATAAAATTCTTTATTTTTAGGTAAAGGAGCAAATAAGTCTGTGCAGTGCACCGTACCATTTATGTTCTCTAAAACTTTCTTTTTAACTAGATAAACTTAATAGATACCTGATTTAAAAATAAAAAATGTTTTTTGACAACAAAAACCTTATATTTAATTTGAATGTTACAAGCTTCGCATTTAAAGTGACCTTTACACATTCATAATAATTAATTAGTAAACAAATAATGAAAGCTACTTTATGACTTTTACTTTATCAAATTTTTTAGAAATTAAGCCTATTAATATGTTTAACTCATTATCTACTTAATCTTTAGAGGGGGCAGCATTGAAAACACTTCCAATATACCCTTGGGATTTAATCAAGGTTGAATCTTGACCTTGTGGGTCAAAGTTTTCTGCACAAAATACATCAAACATGCAAGTAACAGTAAAATGGTGTATACTTTTTATTTTTATTGTATTTCCCATTCACTTTCTCAACTGATTGATCATATCACACAAGAATTTCTATGAGTGAGTGTGAAGGAACCACAATTTTGCCGGGAATGGTATTTTCCCATAACTTTCATGGTTCTTTTACATGCCCCAATCAACACGGGACCCACGGCTTCACTTCCTCTACAAAGGAAGTTGTGCTAGGGGTTTTTATCGTTCAAGAAAATCCATCGACTCGGGCTAGGTTTGAACCCACAAATATTGGGTCCTGAGGCATGCACTTTACCCCAAGACCACCGAGGTCGACTGTATGTATCCTTATTCAAACCTTTCATAGAACTTACAGTAAACAATTTATAGATGTGTAAGCTACATTTTCTAAGGCATAAAAACAACATTGGTCTACTCTACCCATATCATGTGAAAAGTGGTCAATTAGAATAAAATGGACAAGTTGTAAAGCTTACTTATGATCTTTACATGTTACATTTGAAATAAGGTATAGGAAAGATGATAGAGACATATTAATGGGAATGAATACAATTTGACTTTTACAATGAAACGAACACAGTTCACACTTTACATGGCTGCCTCTTGAAGAAAATCAATAATTAACACCCAATCTCTTCCAAATGATGATGCCATAGACCAGTAAAGTGACCAAAGATTTTAAAAAACTTAAAAATTTAAGTTTAACAGTAGTGGCCAGGGGGAAATGGTGGAGCTTTCTCCCCCTTAGACAAAACTGTGTTCCCCTTCTGATTAGAATAAACTTTCCCCTCTCTAGATTATTTCATTCCCCTCCGATATTCACGAATATTAAGCTGAAAAATAGTCTTGTATCAAATTCCAGCTAGCTTCTAGAGGTATTCAACTTTTGAAACTTTGGCAGCGAAGGACTACTATAAAACATAAGGGACATTTATTAAAGGTGGCGGGTGGAGGAAAATACAGGCCAAGACCACTCTAAATAGCTCAACATTTCCAGATGAGAACCACTTCAAATAAGTTAGCTTCTTTACAAATAAATAATAATAATAAAAAATTAAGGTGAGAACTGTGTTCGGTAGGCACACAATCATTGATGTTTCCAGAAGAAAATTCCAAATAACTTCCAATAGCATCTAATTATTTAAAGACATTTTTAAGGCGAGGATCCCTTAAAATACCTTTTGTATATAATAGGCATCTAATTTTCATAGGGTCATTCAAATTTCAAAAAAATATCGGAAGAAGGATCATTCATATAACTTTTGGAGAAATGGTGGGCAACATATTTTTTTCAATGTAGGTGTGGAGAATTAGAAGTGAAATTTGCTACAGCATTTAAAAGTTGAGAAATTAGGTTGCTCAATCAAACATTTAAATCAAGTTTATTCAAGCTGGGGGTGTCTTGTGCACTATTAAATAAACAATTTGTGTGTTTGTGTTGTTATCGAGTTTGAGAGAAAAGTATTGAATAGTGTGTGTGTGTGTGCACAGAAGGGATGGAAGTCCTCAGTAATGCCATTTCTATTCATCCCTAGTCTAGACTCAATCTAAAGAAAAGAGATGAAATGGAGTTGAGGGGGGTATTGGATGGCAGTATTGCATCAATGACTCATTCAAAAAGCAAAATGCTTCCCATGATATGCAGTAAATTTCAAGTTACAACCAGCACATTCAGCCAGGATAAAGTTTATTTAACTGTGAGAGCCGGCAAACACAAATTCTTCACACTTTTATGACCAATTCACCACTTGTGGTGATTGGTAACAGGGTTTCCAATATTGGTTAGAGAGAAATCTTAAGGGTTTATGAGGACCACTACAAATAGTATAATTAAAAAAAGTCAGACGAGAGCCACCCCAAATATCTTCAAGTAGTATCCAATTTTCAAACATTTAATCAGGGAGGGTCTCAAGGACCCTCAAAAATCTTTTTTATTTGCTAAGCTAATTTAGCTAGACCAATAGGATTTCCTCGCCACCCAAGTCTAGTAGAAAAAAGCGAGAGAGGCCCCTCACTTTGTCCCTGGTACCTGGCCTGGTTTGAGCACCTAGCAGGCTTGATTATGATATCAAAGTCGGTGGACACGTAATCTAAATGTCCAGCTTTTACAGTTTGGTTTATTGGTGATGAGGGGTTGGGTTTCGAATCCTAGTCAGGTGTAGTGAAGGTGGTTCTTCCTAAAATTAATTTTTCACAATCTCCCTTTCATACAAATATAAGGTACATTTCCTCTAAATTCTATCTTTCTCATATCTGCCCGATTTGTATATTAATATCTATACCCTATTATGTCATAACTCAAATTAATACCAAGACACAATGAAAAACAAGAATTGGCATTAATCTGCTCAGACACGTGGTGTGCATTTTAACTGAAAGAAACACACATAATTGTGGTTTACATTTTGTTGTTGTTGTGAATATGTAAAAGAGAATCCAAAATTCCTGATATCGCCAATGTATGTTTAAAAGGCATGGAGTGAGAATGAGACATATATTTTATAGCTTTAATAGGTAAAACCATAGCCACACCCCTAATATCTTAATACAGTTTTGCGCAGCACTAACCACTTTGTGCCGCCCCCTTAAGAGAATCGCGGATCAGGGTTGTGAAGTCTGTATGCAAAGCTTTCTACTCCTCTATTTTTATGTCAGACTCACAAAACGGCTCAAGTATCATAAAAAAAAATAAATTACTGCAATAAAATTCTCCAATACAGATTACTTCATGGAAAGCTTCTTTGGCATTGTGAATAAATTTGGCAATCCAATATTGCAAATAATGGTCATACAGAATACAAAAAAGTATAAAATTTAAATTATATATTTGCCATGTAGTGTTATAATATTATAAGTTCTTACTTTGATGCCAGAGTGATACATTTTACAGACTTCACCAAATGCTTTTGACACGATCACAACCTGCTGCAGAGTATCATCATCAAATATTTCCACCCTGTGTCAGTTAAGTAAAATGGCTCCATCTTCCTCTATCCTTCCTCCATTAATTAGTATCAACAAGGCCTGAAAGTATTTTGTTTTTTTCAACATGACTACAGCGCAAGATAGAGCCTGTGCCATATGGGAACATTCTTCTTGTTAATTAAATACATTAATAAATAAAGATTTCTTATTTAATATAAAAAGAAACCTATAAAACAGTAAAATTGCTTCTTTATGGATGAAAGATGATGTATAAAATGGGATCTACAAAAACAAAAAGAAACCTAAATTATGTAGTCAAATAAAACAACACAACTCTTGAAATAACATGTATTCTTGAATTATGCAACACTTTCCACTCTGAAGTTCTAAGTTTTAAAGAATAATTGGTAACACATGTCTTGTCTCTTTAACATCTATGTGCTTAGTAGACATTTAAACACATACAAAACCTTGTGAGAAAAATATTCCACAGCAAAAAGTACCAATGTAAGGACTGGGGGCTGTATACACTTTGTAATGAATAATGAAATCAAATGCTAATCACTATCAATTTTCAACTACAAATACCGAGTCAGTTGTCCCACTTTTGAATTAACGTCACAAGAGCTGTGTTTGGAGGTCTTTCCGTTGCTTCCATAAAATAGCAGATAATCAATCAATGAAAGTCAAATGTAAAGAAGGTTACATAAGAAGTCGTTTTGAGGTCTAGTCTATTGGACACATTCAACAGTTTAGTTCCTTAATACATATTGCACAAGATCTTCATAACTATGCATGCATACAGCTCACAATCTTGCACCAAATATAAACACAATGTTTGTAGAGAAACGGTTCAATGATATAAAAAACCGATTTAAGTGCAATGTCAACAAAATATTAAACAATTAATTTTATGCAATTTGGTCACATATGAAATAAAAATTAAGATAACATTTAATGTAAATATTAATGACAAATAATGCAAGTGGTTCACAATGCTACTCAAGAACTTTAATCAAAATAAACACTTCACTAAAAAAAATTTGTTTTTTAAATATATATATTTTTACTAAATAAAACTCTTTAACAATACAGAGAATGAGTTTTTGAATACAATACCAGAATTATAACACCAATAAAGTTACATCTGCACACAAATATAAATTTTAACAGCTACACACTCCAAACAATTTGACAAATTTCCATAGATACTGAGTAATTATTGAGAAAGTGGGCCTTAGCAACATATATTTAAAATATTGTTGCCAATGACTATGCTACATACAAACAAATTTCCAATGTTATTTCCATTTTTTTTTCCTTTTCTTTTTTTCCCCATTTAGCCAACTATTCAAAAGCTGGCAAGTAGTATGTTGCTGCATGGTTCTTTTCCTGTTAAAACTAATGAAAATAAATACGTAGCCCAGTGATTCGGCACATGTGCGACAAGTGCTGTAAAAATAAGAACTAAGTGTTTCTTTTATTATACTTTAAAACACGAATTTGCCCATTGAACATTTGTTTGGGCAATTTAAAATAACTTTTTATTTTGTTATTCTTTCTTCTAATTTGACCTTTGGTCAGAAACAATTTTAACTTTATGTGTAAACTATTATTATGTAGTAGACAAAGAACGCAAGTTCATTTTTAAAATGGTTAAAAAATCACCGGAAAAAATATACTACAAGCTAACTAAATGCAGCCAGAATAATTTTGTAGCTGGTAATAAATGAGAGCGTAAGTTTTCATTAGAGAGTTATCTAAATGCATGTGTTGTGCTATGCATTTAATGAGAATCTTATCTGGAAAATTAAAAACATTTAATTATATTTATTATAAGGCGCCATACAGCAGCATGCTAAAAAAAAAATCTTTTTTAGAGTATAATATGTCGATTCTATCATGATGCACCAGTCATACTTATTTTTCTTTTCTGAAAACTATAGGTTGAAATTTTATTTTCTTATGAAGAGCTTTTTTCAACAGTAATAGGGAGGATTTTCATTCATCTAAATAGTTGCAAAAATTTTTTTTTTATAAATTATGTAATTCTGTTCAGAGAGAAAATAATTTAAAATGTACCACTTTCATTCCATATTGTTTTGCACCAGCATATCGTTCCAAATTTTTAAAAAAACTATAAAGGGGAGAACACATGAATAAGTACACCTGTTATTTCTAAGACAAAGCATACTTTGATTTGTACTTTATCAGTACCTGAATGACACAATATATTATAAAAATATGTTGTGTTTTCAATATTAGTTTTCTAGGCTATCATTAAAACCTTATTCATATAAAAATATGAATCGTAAACGTGATTTATGAAATATAATTTGAAAATAATTAATGCACACCACCCCAGGTTTCAAACAGTGTGTTATTTCTTGCCCTTCTTCTTTGTCTGCTTGGGGGCTGGCGCCGGGGCGACTTCTTTTCTAACTCTCAGAGATCTTTTACCATCCAGGGCTTGTGCTCTCAAATCATCTTCCATGGCTGCATTCACAGTTTTGGTGATGATCTTTTTCAATTTTTGTGACTCGTCATGTTTTTGTTTCTTTGGAGAGATGGGACGATCTAAAAACATAACCACCAATGAAGACTTAAGAAGCAGATATTACAGGGTTAATACACCTTTAAGTTTTATGTATGAAATAAAGTCGACTAAGCATAATTAAAGCAGTTAACGCTAAAGCTTATCGAAAAACATGTCATGTTAGTCAAAATATGTGAGTGTGAATAAGGGATTTTTAAATTCCCAGACTTTTACTACTCCCCAAAAAGCGCACTTTTCCCATTAGTTATTGGAAATACTGTTCCAGGTGTCTATCAACCCTGTATTAAGAAGAAAAATAAATGTTCCAAGATAAGAGTTGGCAATTTAAAAAAAGGTTTCTTTCTATTTATCACTTTTTGAGAACAAGAAAATTAGGCTAAAAGTCATGGAACAATCTATGTCAAAATTTGCAAATTTGAAGGAGATTGGATTAGATGGAGGTTTCTCAGAATAAGAGTGAATGTGAGTTTAAGTTCTGGTGGCTATGAACTTTTGAGTTCCTTATGGCCAGAGAGTTAGTTATGTCAAAAGATTTCTTGAAAATCCATAATGTACCCTCCATTTACCGTGAAAGGTAATAAGCTCACCTTGTTTGTTTCCACTATGGCGTAGCTTATAAGATATGCCTGGGCAGTGTTATTAGAGGTATACTATAAAAGATAAAATTTTCCGATTCACCTGAAAACCCCCTCAAGTTGTGTATCAAGATTGTGGAGGATATCTCTCTCTCTCTCTCTCTCTCTCTCTCTCTCTCACACACACACACACATTTTTTTAACTAGTTGAGATTTCAGGAGACAAGCAAAATAGTGAGCGAAACTGTTTTCTATCTTGTGTTTAGGTATATAGCATTTTTGCTGATATCGTGAATATTTTTTAAGATAGGATGAAGATTTTGGTGTCTTTGACCAGGTTTATGGGCTCTTCAAATACACAAAAGCACTCAACCCAAATTGAGCCCTAATTATGTATATCTGTGTTCCTATCTTGAACAATATTAAAAAAAAGAGAAAGCAACATACATAATACAAAATTTAACAATCAATTAGTGCATGTCATATATATACATTTAATTAAAAAAATATATAAGTGAGGTATTTAATGTGCACTTTCTGAACCGAATGATTTATATGAGCAAGAGCAAAAGGGCCTACCAATGTTGACAGGAAGGGTATATTCCCATACCGTCCTGGGTTCTTTTACGCGCCACAATCAAAATGGGATTGACGTCTTTACTTACCCTCCGAAAGAAGTTGTGCTATGGATTTTTATCACTCAAGAATAATCCGCTGAGCTCGGCTGGGTTTAAACCCATGAATATCGTGTCATAAGGCGAGCATTTTACCTCAAGACAACTGAGGTCAATTAAGAGAAATTTTTTAGCACCGCTGGCTTATAGGCTTCTGTACTAATTACACTAATGGTTTTAGAGATTAGGAAGGTTACATTTAGAGGAAGTGTACCCACATTTGTGTGGCAGGAGAGTGGAAAACAATTTTGGAAAAAAAACCACCCTCAGTACACCAGGCCAAGATTCGAACCTCAACCTCCTTGTCATTGGCAGTCAAGTCTACTGTGAGTCAGATACATATATTGACTGCGATTATATCATAATAGTACAGAAATTCCTTCAGCATTTCACATACAAAGTATCAATGCCTTTCTTAAATATTGTTTATTATTCGTCAAAAACTAACTTATTGGAAATTCTTCCACGACTATTATGAAGATTTGGAACATCATTCCCTCAACTCTCTTGACAATCTTAAAGTTGAATATATTCAATTAAATCAGTCATGTAAGTAAGTTAGTGCAAATTTAGCAGTACAGGGTAGTTGTGACTATGGATTTACTGTACCATCTACCAGTACTACACCTTTAGCTGTCAGTCACAGAACTTCACATTCGAAGGCCGGATCAATTCAATGGCCTACAAACAAATAACGTTAATAAATGTAAACAGGATTTAGCCAAGTTTGATAAATTAGCAATTTAATCTGCTTCATGATCAACAGAAAGTTCACTGCTATGGCAAGTATTTTAGATGCTATTACATTTTACAAATCAAAAGTTAAGTCCTTAATGAAAATAGCAAGTGTGTTTGATAGTAGAGAAAAGGAATGTCTGGCTATATAGAGTATTTTAAAACAAGAAAACTAAGAAAGTGGTCATAAAAAGAGAGAGGAGATTTCCTTCACAAATGAAAAAGCTGGGGTGGACTTTTTAAAACTTTTTTAAGTATATTGACAATAAGTAACATATGAAGCATATTCAAAGACCTGAAGTTTGATTCCGGAAGCACACCTTTCCACGGGATGTTTATTTTAGGCTAAGTCTAGGGTGAAATGAATGGAGAGAGAGGAGATCAAGGTTAATTTGACAATAGTAATAACCACGAGATTGTAGAATGAGTGTGGACAAATGTGAAAATAACATGTCAAATAGAGCATTTAGAAAAAGTTGTTCCAGAAAAGTTCTTACCATGCAATGTTATTGGGTCATGGGAGTTTGGCAGATACACATCTTTAATTCTAGAAAACCGCCATATCATTAATTGTGTGTGTGTGTGTGTGTGTGTGTGTGTGAAGAGTTAAAACAAGTAATGTTACCATAGAAAAGAACAGATATGAGGATAATTATATGATAAAAACCTTTTAAAATATGCCTTACTGTCAAATTATTGTAGAGAGGTTTGGTTTATGCTCAATTTGAGCAATTTCATATATTAGACCCCCATAACATAGGCAAAGACACCAAAATCATCATCCTATCTTAAAAAATACCCAAGTTATCAGCAAAAAACGCTATGCCTTAAATGCAACCCGGAAAAGACAGTTCCGCTTATTATTTTGCTCAAGTCTCCTGAAATTTCGAACCAATAAAAAAACAACTTTGATATGATCTTGACACACTAATGCTCTATTTGAGGGGGTGTTCAGGTGAATCAGAGAATGTTACTTTTTTGCCCATGTAAGGCCTATAATATACTACTAATAGATTCTAATAAATTAAGTCACATTAAGAGTGTTATCGTTAAGGCTAAACAGTGTGTATCTAAAACATAGTTTTGTACAGATATGCCTCGATTTACGCATCTTATTTTATGCACCACCCTTTACTATTATTTTGGGTTTAATCCACATATCCAAATGTGAAAAATTTAATTCTGTCTAAGGCTTAGTTGAATTCACATCCATGTGCATCATAATCATGACTCAACCTTGTCCAAAGAAGCACAAAAGCTTTTAGCTACATAAATAAACTTCAAAAAGGGGGGAAAATAAATCACACGCTGACCTTGAAAGCTGAGATTAGTCTGCTTGACTGGCTATATTCAAAGATAAGGCATGATAGCTTATAGTGTACATTTTACCGAAAGAAAAAAAAAGGAGCCATTTTTACAGCTATAAATAAAAAATTTGCTACTAAGAACTTATGTAAATATTCCCAAAATTTGATGAAATGCCAAAACTTTTCTCTAAGAGGCAGGCAAAATTCTCGGTATTCCAAGTCGCTGGACACCCTGGAGCATTATTAGTGTTTTACTATTAAAATTAGGCAAAAAAACAATCACAAATCTGTGCAGGTAAACATTAATGCGAGAGCGGAGTTCAAAGTGTTCCAGGAAGTGTTAAAAACTAGAGACGATATATTGCCTTAGAGGCAAGTGGTATGGCATTATAATTAAAACATAATTTATTAGATATTGGTCTGTGTTAAACCTAAATGTTTATTTTATGTAGATAGGCCTTTGTTTAGTAAGAATAGTTTTTCGTTAAAAAAGTTACAGCAGGGAAAAGTGAATATTTATCGATAAGACCCTAATTTACACAATAAGTAGTTAGAGGCTGTATATAGTCCATTCACGGTACTTATGGCTTTTTCGGACAGTTAAAAAGTTACTGAATATACTTTATTCATCCATGCTAAGACATATTTGAGGCTTTATGACAAGTGAATTGGCTTCACCTGTCACAGGAAGAAAATCTGTTTGCAATGTGGATTAGTACGGAACCTTTTATTAAAAGCTGTGAAGTCAGTGTGCCAAACCTTAGACCCCTCTATTTATCTATTGTCAGACTCCAACTTTGACTCCTTTATAAATGGCCAAAGTATATTAATAAGTAATAACAAATTGACAACTATAGAGATGAGTTCATGGGAAGCTTCTTTGACATCAAATAAATTTGTCAATCAAAATTTCAAATACTGGTCTTAAAGAATAAAATAGTACAAAATCAAAATGATTTATAGTTACAATATATTGCTATAATATTATAAGTTTTTACTATGAAGCCAGAGTCGATACATTATTACAGATTCCAACTCTGACTCTAGAGCGCTCTTTTAAGTTATTCAAAAACGACAAAACTAATGTGAACAAACTTGGTATAGTAGTCACAATTTTTTTTTTAATTTGGCTATATTATCATATAACACTTTTTTCATTCTTAATGATACTCTTGTAAATAAGTATTGTGGCTAACATGTGGAAGATGTGAAAAGGGGCCAAGGCTTTGTATATTTACTGTCAATAGTATACAATACAGTATGCCTACACACTAAAATCAAACTAAAAAAGAGAATCTAGACAGTACAGGCCCTATTATTAAGATTGGCTAGTTAGGTTAGTTCATAATATAAACTAAATTTTCTACACCCATTATTGTTTTTCCAGCCTATGGCCTGGGTCAGTTTTTTATTCAAGTCATATTTTCCCGGCTGTTAATTTATCAATGTGAAAGGTTAAAACCATTTTATTATCAATGATAAGTTTTCGGCCATTCCGGGAATCAAACACGTAACCCTTAGCTCACTCAGTAGGTAGACACACTACCGACTGAGCTTTGGTGTCGGACATAAACTAAGAATATGTACCGGTAAAACGGGGTTTTCAAATTAATGCAAAAAGACTTAAAAAAAAACTATCTCACTCCAGTTTCCAGTTACAAACCAAGTTTAGGACCTAGACTATTTGTAGTTTCTTATCAACAACAATACCAAGCATAATTTCGGAGGCATAGTTAACAAATTGTAACTGGTGATCATATTGTATTACAGAAAAAGAGGAAAGTATATTTATTTTTAGATGTAAAGGCCATTCACTATATCGGTTATATTCTTCTTTACCCTTTCTTTCTTTCACTTTGTACTAGTTGATTTTTTTTTCGACGCATGTTAGTAGAATGGAAAAAAGCAAACACTTGTACAATTAAATGTGTAAAACTAGTGAAGCTTGGAAGATCGAAATTATCTTTAGGTCATAAATAAGTAGCTGTATCAAATAGATAACTTATTCATTAATTGAAAAATGGGCCTTGGACACATGCTCTATAGTTAACTAGTGTATAAATATATTTTTTAAATTGGACACTTTGAAAGAATGAGTGCCTCAGTTAGTTGCGAGTCTACTGTAATTGTATTTCATTGTACTTGGCAGCATAAAGCCCCCCTCCCCCCCAGTGGCTGTATTATCAATGATAGCTAACTGTTACTTGTTAGGTTATGTTTTCCACACATCCATCAGACTCTGCCTTAATTATGAGTGAAGAATAACTGTAGGAACTGGATGATTCCAGGATAGCTCAGTGCAGGGTTCCTACAATATTTGTAAAAAAAATTCTCCCCAACTTTTCCCTGATTATTTTTCCAAGTTCCCTGACCAACTTCTCACAAAATTTCCATTATAATTTTACAGTATTATACATGTGAAAATATTAATTAACTACATTTATTTCGGCCCCTCCTCTCATACAGCTGACCTTGCCTAACCTCTCATGGAAGAATAAGAAAGCAAACGTCTTGCCAATTTGTTCAGGGAAAATGATGAAAAAATAATAAAATATATCTAACCCCATTAAAAATGTAAGGCTGACATTCATCTGCTTATTGTATTGCAGAAAGCTAGTTTACACTTCATGAATGGATCAAAAGCTGCTCTTTTCAGTGTCTCTACAGGTTTTTAGGAAGCTTTGCTTCTTTGAGAAACTTAACAACATGGTCCAAAATTTGTAATGCCCTTTGAAAGCACTTTGCATTCTCTAACCACTGCACACCACAGAATGTCAAAGGAAAAGTTGTACATCATGTGAACTGGGTAAACAATGCTCGACAAGCTGTGAACAGATAGTGTGACGGAATTAGAGCTACTTATATCCCAATTGACAGATTTCACTCCTGTTCTCAAGGAACCATGAAAGATATGAAGCCCACATGTTCCCAGTTTTAGCAGCAAACTACATACTTCACTGTCTGTGACAGATGTGATGTGTTCCTGAAGAAGTGTTATATACTTTAAATCGACATTTGGGCTTTATTTATGACTTTCCTTGTCCCAAATTTGATTGCAGTGTTCATTTATCCTTTTTGAATAACTTTATTCAACACTTCATCAAAACAAATTACAGTGTATAGTCCAAATTGGTAGTAAGACGGGGTGCTAAATATATTGTTACATGATTTTAGGCAATCCAGTAAACTGTTCTGAAAGAATGGAGCCAAGCCATGTACAATGAAATATGCAGCCTTGTTTCCACCAAGATTAAAGGCATTGGCATTATGGCAATATAATACTCGGGAAACATCAACTGAAAAATTGTTCTTAAATTAACTCAAGAATTGAAAGACATTTTTTTTGTCAACAACTTGCAAAGCCCAAATGACTTCCACCTTAGTTACATAATCATTTACAACAAAAGTGTTAGTGTTTCTTTGAGGCACTATACTACTCTCACTTTTGGCAATACCTTCCTGCGGTGGCTCTACAATTTCTGATGAAACAAAAGTGTGACATGGATTGTTATTTCCCTGTCTTCCCAGACCATCGGAACCCTGCAGTGGTAGTAGAACTTAGGTGCATCAAGCAGGTTCGAATGCTTCCAGGTGTCATTTTTAAATATACAAATAACAGCTTAGTGCACCTACCAGTTAGGGTTATACTCATGTTTATTATGCTAATGGAGTAGTAATGTGGAATGAAGAATTTAAGAGGAATGTATTCATATTTGCATGGAAGGAGAGTGAGAAACTAGTTTAGGGAAACCGTGGTTTTCGGGTTTCAAATTTAGTATGAAAAAGTCCTTCAACATATGTTGGTTTAGTTGTAGGAATTTGTCTTTATTTTGATACCATTTGGCGAAGTTATGACTAGTTTGCCTTGTACATTTAATAAATACATAAACTAAACAAGCTTAAATAATAACAATAGTAACTATAATTGACTAAATTTTAAATGTAATAGATTTTCTCCATTCATTCAATTATTCCAAAACTTGTATATCAACACTTTTATTTGTTATGTTTACAAATGCATGAAGCACTAGAATTGCCTAGAAATAATATTCCATTTGAGTGGAGTTTTGAAAGGAGCCAACCCAGTCAAGTCCCTTAGTGTACCCGCAATGGCGCAGCTGAGAATGAATAGAAATATGCTTCAGATTTTTGAATTGGAATGCTTTTAAGGTTTGGAGTTTTTAGCTTGTGTGTTGAATTGATGCTGATTTTTATTAGCTATTAAAATTTGTAGCTAAGTATTGTGGTGAGGAAGTCTGTAATATTTTGTGTAGAAGACTGAGGGAGTGTAGTGTCCACCGTTAATTTAATCGTAACCACTTCAGTTTGTCAAAGTATTTAGAGATGTAGTCCTGATACTTAAGAAAGAGTATAAGTAAATCGAATGCATGTATTCTGTAGTCTCTGTGTAAGCTCTTCAGTAAGGCCGCTATAAACGTCACAGTATTCGATGTATGGAAATACCAGTCTTTGGATGAGCATAGCTTTGAGATAAAATGGAAGTTTTTGACCCTTTAAGGGTACGGAGAGGAACGTAGGTTTTTGACATGTTTTGGAAGTTTGATTTGTTCAGGTCAGATTTGCAATCATTAATAGGTATAACTAAGATTCTTAGTTTATGAGCTAAATAGTATAACACTTATTTAGTCAAATACTGGGAAGGGTAGAGCTATTTACTTTAGATAAGAGCTTTGCTGTGGCCCTGTAACTGGGCATGAAATTTCAAGTCTGAAGACACTAGCCAGACTAAAATAGTTGGTCGCCACTATTTTATATTCATGATTATGAAAAATATAAACAATTTTAAAAGAGTAGTACTTTAGAACCATCCAGTGTTCCAATCTAGAGAGAGTTCCTCTAAGGCGTCTTGAGTCTGTTATGGCAGTTTAAGCCCCTCTCACATGAAGCTGTGCTCAATGGTTGAACAGCACAAAATGTGAGAATCTGGAGCAAATTGTGGAATCTTCTCCAGCTTCTGATTCAAAGACAATGAAGGAAAGAAAAGTTTGTAGTCTGCCCATTCTGCTAATAGAAGATCCTCTTTCTCATTAAACAGGCTTGGATTCAAGTGTGAAGAGCTTCTTTCTTTTTCTATCTCAAATTTAATATTTTCTTTGGGAGGATGATCCAAGGTGTCCGAGGAGTGAAGGAGGGTGTGACTCAGCGTTTTTTTATTTCAATGGAGAGTAAATGCTGTCGCCCAGAAATGGAGATTGAAAGCGCATGCTTTCCAAGGCACTTAACAAGTGCGCTGGTTTGAAACACGAGAATCTGAGCCCATATAGTTTGAGCGTGTTTGAAACATATTTTAAAAAACAAATTTTGGTCGCCAAACTACAATGTTTGGCCGCCAATGGAGATCGGAAATTTAGTGCCTTGCCCTCTATGAATTTCTTGTAAATAGGTGGGGTTCGGTTGCAGCCCATTCCAACATGATCACGAAGAGATTGTTACTCGATTCGGTAGCTGCATGGTCTAACACACCACTCTCATATTAGACTAGGCAGCAGAAGACGGGGAAGTAAGGGTTCAATCCTGTTAGAGATCACTGAGGGTGATTTTTCCTAAATGGGTTTCCACTACTTCCAAATCCCTAAAACATTAGTGCAATTAGTACATAGGCATATAGCCTGAACGAGTGATAAGACAGCTCACACTAACTTTATCTATAGGTCAGTTGTGTTCGCTGTAACGTGAGAAAGATATATTTGTAAATCATCTGCATAGAGGTGATACTTATAGTAAGTGAAGAAGGTAGGTCATTAATGAATATTTAGAGAATAATAGTGACCCAAGTACAGAGCCAAATTGCTAACAGGTCGAGTAAACATTATTTAAAACTACCCTTTGCATTCTACCTAGAAGATAAGTGTGTACCCAACAAACAAGTAGGTGAAAAATAGAAGCAGCAAGCTCTTTGGGAAACTGTATTACTTGAGCTAACCCAATTAGAAAAAAAAAAGCTTTGTAAAGATCATGAAGGCTACTCATTCTTTGGCGCTTTTTTTTTAAACATTGCAAATTATTGCCATAGTGATTAATTCAGGGTTGTGGGGTCAGTATGCCAAGCCTTCGACTCACCTTTTTTTCAACTGTCTTGACTCCTTCATAAATGACTAATGTATAGTAATTATAGGCCTAACAAATTTACTGCAGTAAAATACTCCAATATAGATTACTACTTCACGTGTAAGTTTTTTTGACATTGTGAATTTATATCTAACCCTTTTGCTGCATATTTAATTTTTACTTCTTACCTTCAGAAATGCTAATTGTTAGTCAAAAATTCAAAATCTGAAAATTTGCATGATCATGATTATGATCAAATAATGTGTTTTTCAACTAGTAATGTATTTTATAACAATAAAATTTTATATGTCAAATATTATTTATGTCACATTTTATCCAAATGCAATATTATTCTATCAGAACCATTCTTTATTTTACCAGCAACCCACAATAGTGTCAAACCAATCACTAAATGAGGATTTGTCAGGCCTATTATTGGCCTAAAATAAGCCTTATGTAATAAAACAAAAAACTTTTGAAAATTAGGTTACATCAACACAACTTGAACCATTGTGTGCTACAGTGGTGCTTTCCTCAGTGTAGTCTTTAGCATCATATATTTGTGTTAGGGATGGTTTCAAAATAGGAATTAGGTAAAGAACAAAAATAAAATAGCAATTAGAAGAAATAAAATAAATTTTAAAACTCACTGAATTATTGAATTGCCATACTAACCAAATATTATATTTATTACACTTCACATGGCACGAGTTCATCAATCATAAATTAAATGTTACTAACACAGTAGAGTAACCGGGTAAATATAACAAATACTACACTAATAAAGCCCTCAACAATGTTTTCTGCCATATAAATAATGCACGTGTACTACAAGTAATGAAATACGGAAGTAAATAAGCGCTATTGTTATGATTTAGCAGCTGGTAATTGACAGTTCTCAAAGCTAGCACTAGATATCAGAGGTATATGGGCAGGCTAGTATGAAAAAATCAGCATTTTAACACTCTTGTGGCTATTTCCGACTGTCGCAGCAAAGGTAGATAAAGTTTACATGTTGTGGGGTGAAGTTGATTTCCGCAGTCAATGGCTATATGCTGAGATCGGATATATCCGATCCGATAACACAGCAAAAGGGTTAAATAAATTTGTCAATTCAAATTAAAAAATTTCGGCTTAATATAGTAAAAAAAAAGTATAAAATATTGTTATACCCTAAGTTTTTATTTTGAAGCCCGAGTCCGAGACGTTACATTTTAATTGACTTTGACTCCACCCAAAATTGCTTCTGACTCAGTCAGCTTTCACAACCCTGGATTAATTTTGATTTTTTTTGGAAATTTCAGTAGGCGACATCTTTTATTCTATTAAGAATTTCATCTTATAGTAAACTTAATATGTTTTCTTTAGCACAGCATCTTACTTCTTGCTCAGATTATACACATATCGGTATGTACTAATTATGCTAATGAGCTATGGATGAGAAAGGTTGAATCTAGAGGAAGTGTACCCACATTTATGAGTGGAAAACCACCTTCAGTACACATGAACAGAATCGAACCACAATCTCGTCATCAGCAGTCAGGTCTATTGCTAGAGTGACGCCTCAGACCACAAAAGCATGTGACAATGGTGTACAGTAGTGATGGGCACAATCGAGTAACTCGATTCTTCCGGGATTACTCAAGTAACTTTACTCTGATCGTGTTATTCTTTTATTTTCTCTTTTCTTACCAGATAAGTAAGAATCGACCTTATTGACTAGACTGTTTACAACGCTATTTCCATTTAAAAGGTATATTCCCTTAGAGCTCATTTTTCATCAACAGTTTCCGCTGCCACGCAAAAATGACCCTTTATGGTTTAAATGTTGCACATGCATTCTCAATACAAATTACTCGCAGATGTAAAGTACACAATCGAAAAGCATGCTACTAGCTAAGCGTATCACTTTTCCGATTCTTTTCAAAAGTACTCTATGAAAGTTACTCAATTCTTTTTACTCGGCACCTTGGCAGTCTTATTTTCACAATCGCATTGACAAAACTAGATATTTCTTTCTTAATTATTTTAATTTCTCCTTAGTAAAATATGATTATTTATAAATTGAAACTAATTAGAGTAAGATAAAAAAAAAAAAATTGTTTTCACTTTTAAAAAGGTACAATTATTATCAATTTCTTAAACATGAACGTTTAAAGAAAAGTTTATTTTATTAAAAAGAGCACAAAACAATTTTTATTTGTGAGACATTTCTTAAAACGCATACTTTCATATTGACTGTACATGTAAAGTGAATAATGAAAATAAGGGGGTGGAGGTCACTGTCAGTGTCGACTGTCTATTACAGGAAGAGATTATGAACTTGTTATTATTATCGAAATTCCATTGCAAGACTCCCGAGTAATGTTGTCCAATGGGACAATTCGAGTAGATGATTGCTAAATTACTCGATTCTTAGATTACTCGATGTGCCCATCACTATGTACAGTAGTTGATTTCTTGGTTACATGCACTAAATTCCATGCATAACTAAACTACACAACAAATTAATACTCATTTTTAATATCAGATGATTCCAGAGATCAGTCTTAGGTGTGCAATGTGTTTTAGAACAGTCATTAATATTATATATTATTAGCACCGCGTCTTACTACCCGTTCGGGTTATACGCACTTACGCTAATGTGCAATGTGGGTGATGTGAGATGAAATGGAGGACCTACAGTTTAACGTGGAATCGAACCACGGTAGAGGCCTGGCATTCCTCACATTCACAAGTTGTACCAGTCATTAAGAAAGGAACATTTCAAGTAAGTACACGTAGTGCTACATTATGATCTAGTATTATATTATTATGGTTTATGTTGAGGCAAATTGCCAGAACTCAGGTTACAGCTTTCAAGGCCATGTTAGCAACATGGTTAAAAGGTCACTCCTATGTGCGAATCTTTTACTTAGGTACCCGCCTCGGTGGCGTAGTTGGCTAACGCGCTTGTCGTGTTGAGCCCGACCGCCGAGGACGGGGAGATCGAGGTTCGAATCTCGGTCGGGTGAACTGGAGTGGTTTTCCTAAATGTTTTCACTTCCCTCCACGCAAAATGCAGGTTCACTTCGTTACAGTTCAACCTTCCAATGTCTAATCATTAGGTAATTAGTACTTAAGCTATAACCGAATCGGTAGTAAGGCGTGCTAAATAATTATTAATATATTTTACTTAGGCTAAATAATTTTAGATTAAAAAAATGGTAGGTCTATATATATTTGCATTAATTGATTCTCTGTATTTTCCTGTTTACAATTTTTTTTAAAACCCTTTAGTGAGAGATGTATAGTCCCCATCCCCAAGCATACATGGCTGACGTGGGTTTAATTATATTAACTATGACTGTGGTAAATTACTTGCATGGCCACCTTTGTTGAAAAAAGCAGTTATTTGGCAGATGTAAATTGGGTATCCTTTAGTTAGTTTAGATAAATTATGATGAAAAGTAAAATCTCATTTATAGACCAAACCTGTTTTCCCGCGTTTTTTGTTATTTATAACTGTAGTTTTTAGGTTAATTTTTAATGTTTCTCCAACTGTGTAAACCCAAAACATATTTTAAAAAGAAGCTAAATAAAACTTAGGCCTATCTCAAAACCTAATTCTTTGTTAGAATAAACCTAAAACATAAATGATGTTCTTATATATATATGAAATTCATAAAAGTTATGTTATGCAAGAAGATCCCAACTTATAAAATTTTTATTATTTGCAATATCCATAACAGCCAAGCCAACAATGACTAAAGGCATAGCCTACAATTAAGACATTATTCGAAAGTTAATATAGGCTATAAGTGTGGATCTATTTAAATTTAAGATGAATATTTATTTTGATTTGATGTTCATAGCTTGCTGTGAAAAATAAGTCTTTATAAAATATTTAAGAATTGTTGCCCGAATTAGAACATGGTGTTAGTAATCTGCCTAAGGCATGGTTATACAAAAAAAAAACTTACTCCCTCGTTTAGTAACGGCTGGGCCTTTCGCTGGCTTCTTCTGTGGCTTTGCCTTTGCTGGAAGTTTAGATTTTACCTTCATTTTACCCTGTGGCATGATGGCTTTGTTAAAACACAATAAATCACTGTTTCAAAATAAATTATACAATATTATAAATCTAAAAAAGTTTTTAGAATCTACCACAAATGATAATGGCGGGCACACATGCACAAAAATGTAACAAATAGTTGAGTATCATGAGAATACCAACACTACAAAATCATAGTATCATTTTTCTATTCATTTTGAAATCTATCAATTTAATATAACTTATTTGATTTATATTATTTAAATGAAATATAATTTATGAACTTACGTTTTTATTTTATTTTTGCTTAAATGAACTATATTTACTCAACTTGTTGATATACTTCTCAAATGTTGAGGTTGGTAAAATTATATTTTCAACACACCTAAAAGGATTTTGGCGCTAAAAGAAATGGCTTAGTAAGGAGAAAAATACCATTTTAATTTAATATAAAGTTTGGCCAATATTTTGTCATGGAACAAGCCAATTTTAGCCCAGAAGTTTTACCGGATTTACTCCCAGTTTATTATAAAAGACTTTTCCCATATGGTCCATTTTATAGATGGCTAAGTTATGGAAATGGTGAGTTGCTAACCTTGCTGACACCTTTTGCCCTTTATTACTGTTATTTACTTTTGCATATACAGTAGTTTGAGTTAAAAAGTAAAAAAAATATATAATTTCTGAAATAATGACTATTAAAACAGACTGTGCGTTTTAAAGAACCTTGAACGTGTTATTTGGCATCAGCTAATAAGATCAATAGACTAATTATTTTGTATAAAACAATTTCAGAAAATTCCTCAAAATAAATTGTAGGCTTAATGTAGGCTCCTACTAGTTTCTCTGTTGTCTCTGGCGACAACCTGTAACCCCGGACATTTATCTGAAAATTCTTCTAGCACTTTTAATACAATTTTCCTCCAGATTATTCCAGTTCATAAATTAATTCACTTTAGAAACTTAATACCTAACCACATCTGCCATACAACCCACTCGGGGACACATAAGGCTTTTTTTTTTACTTGAGCAAGCAATAGTAGCTCTTTATTTAAGCTACGATTAAAATAATAAAATAAGAACAACCTCGATACAAGCATGTTCAATCAGTGTATCAGACTTGGTCATTTGGAAGTTGGTTTTTAAGTTTTTGTTGGTAATAGTGAGTTGTACCTTTTAATTGAAAGATCTAATCTTTTCAGCTAAATGATGGTGTATTTCCTCTTAATTAACCTTAACATTTCCAGCCCACTTAGAAAAAGCTCTATTAATTAGTCTTTTTTTTTTACATACATTACTGTTTCCAGCCTGTGTCAGTTTTTTATTCAAGTCATATATTTTCCACTACCAACTTGCTAGGCTTGTCGTAGCTTCATATGCCTTATAATCTAATTTAAAACTAGGACAGGCACAACATCCAGTCTTTGGCCATTGATTCATTACTATGGAATGGTAATTTAACCCACATTTCATTAATTATAAATTTTTCGGCCATACCGGGAATCGAACCCGGTAGGCTTACCTTTAGCTCAGTAGACATGTGCTACCACCTGAGCTAATATGTTGGATTTGTATTAATTACTAAGATAATTAAATCAGTTGTCTCTAGGGCTGCCACCAATCCTATATTTCAAGGACTATCCCATATTGCATGTTGTCACCTGTCTCCAGATAGAAAGAGCCAGGGATGCAAAAAAAATACCACGTTTACAATTCTCAGTATAGGATTTTATTTGTTAAATAGACCTACCTACATCAAAAGAGCATAAAGAGGACAATGAAGTCGATTTGTATTCAAATGATTGAAAAAACATAATACTATTCTGAAAATTGAAAAATGACACCTGGACACGGGAATGGAACCCGGCTATTTGATTCTTAAAAATGTAATAGCTTACAATTATAATAATTGTACAAGTGGCAGCATTAAGCCAACTACCGAGTCAAAGGTGGCTGCATTATCTGATAGCTCGTGATCCTAATTTTAAAAAAATCACGTTTTGTAGTTGACAATTTCCGTACGTCTTTCATAGACTCTGCCTTAAAATATGAGTGAAGAATGACCCTGGCTACGGACAATTCCTGAATATCTCGGTGGTTAGAGCATTGGCATATTAAGCCAAAGGTCCTGGGTTTGATTCCCATGTCCAGGTGTTATTTTTCAATTTTCAGAATATGATATCTAGATGGAATAATCCTCACTAAAAGCATAAATAATAGCTTCGGCTATTTAATTCTTAAATATAACACTTATTAAATAATTTTACAAATCTTGGTTGGAACATAGATAAGTGAATGTGGATACAATGCGTATGATCAGTCAAGAGAATATTGGGTTAAGTTATGTCTAATGTGTGATGGCTGTGTTATTATAGTGTTCAGTATTGGCTTCAGACAGTTGGGAATGGTTTTCATGGTACCAGTATTGATTTTGGCCAACTGCCAAATGTCTGCCACATCATACTTAATTTATTTAAAAATTCTCCCAACTTGATTTATTTTAAACTTCTCCAAACCTAATTTATATTTAAACATTTCCAAACAGATCTTTGTTCAAGGAGCTTCCATGCAGTCAATATTATTTTTCGTTGGCCCTATTAGTTTAATGAAAGAATTATAATTTTTATTACTTAGTTTGTGTGTGCTAGTAGTGAGGCCGAGGACGGGGAGATCAAGGTTCAAACCTTGGTTGGGTGAACTGGGGGTGGTTTTCCTAAATGGTTTTCCACTTCCTCTATATTCAACCTTCCCACTTTCTAACCCATTAGCCCAATTACTACTTAAGCGTATACATGGTGGCTACAGACAGGGAAAACAGGGAAAACCTGGAAAAGTCAGGGAATTTTTGAATGACAGGGAAAACAGGGAAATGTCAGGGAATTTAACTAAAAATAAGGAAAAGTCAGGGAAATAAAAAATATGTCTTAAACTCCCATTCATTTCGAAACTAAACACTAAAACAATACCTAAATAAAGTAACATTTTAATTTTTAAAATAACTGATAAAACTGTTAATGTTTAGTAGATACAAACTTTTTTAATATGTGATCAAAAATAAATAAAACAAGTCATCATCCACCATTAAAAATGGAAAAAAGTAGTCAGGGAAAATTGAAAAATGTTGCCTGGAAAACCTGGAAAAGTCAGGGAATTTTGTAAAATATGTTTTGTAGCCACCCTGGTATAACCCGAACGGGTAATTTGAGTATGTGCATAATATCCCTTAATTCTGAATCACTATATTGCATTGCTAGTACTTGATCCTCAACAAATAGGGTTAAAAACACCTCACACCTATCACTGATCACTTCCACCATAGTATCTTGTTCACAGCTCACTGGTGCATGGCTCATGGCATCCACGTGGGCCATCTTCTCAGCTGGTCTATGTTTTACCTCAAAGTCATATTCCTGTATAAAATTATACCACCTAGCAATATGTGGGTTGGTCGTTCGCTTTCCATTCATGTAAACTAATGATTGACAATCAGTCACCACTGTAAATTTAATGCCTAGCAAGAATTGTCTCAAGCAGTCCATGGACCACACTATAGCCATTAATTCGAGCTTGCTTCAGTGGTAATTAGCTTCCACATCTGTAGTTTTCTTGCTCACAAGTATGTTAAGTGCATACGAACATCTAAACCTTATTGTAGGAGTATTCCAGCCAACCCCTGAGCACTTGCATCTGTAGTTCAGTGACTGCATTAGGATCATAAAGCTTAAGCACAGGCTCCTGGATGAGGGTAGTCCTGAGGTCTTCAAACACCTTATTCTGCTCTTCGTCCCACATATACCGACAGTATTTCCTTAATAAGCAACTGAGTGGTTTAGCTCTTTCAGCATAGTGAGGCGTGAAACGTCTGAAAAATCCAGTGAGCCCTAGAAACCTCCTTACTTCATGAACGGAATTGGGCTTAGGAAACTCACTGATTGCCAATAATTTACGTGCCCCGGGTTGTATGGTGCCTTCTCTAATCACAAACCCCAAGTACTCAATGGTTTTCTTCCCAAATTCACATTTACTTAGCCTCCTTCACCTCCTCAGTCAAAGGAATTTGTAAATATCTGTGGGCTAAGTCAAGTACCGTGAACACCTTGCTACCAGAAAGTTGTTCAAATTGGTTGGCAATGTGGGGTAACGGATATCTCTCCCTTATGGTTTGTTGGTTTAGCCGTCGATAATCAACGACCAGTCTATTTTCCCCATTTTTCTTTCTTACCAGTAACACCGGACTCGCATATGGTGACTTAGTCTCCTTCACGATGCCATGATCCTTCCATTCCTTGACTATTTCTCTTATAGCTTCCTTTTCTTGTATGTTCGTTAGGTACAGTTTGCATGCAACCGGTTTGCTGCCAGGAACCTCACTATGTTCATTTTGGTCAAGTCAGTGCATCTTAACTCTGACAGGTTGGAAGCAAAACAATCACTAAACTCATTCACCAAATTCACTAATGAAATTATGTCTTGTTCATTAGCACAATTATCAATAAGGAGGCCTTCTCTCCCGATACTCTTACACTTTGAGCCATTGTCATTGATTTGTTGTGTAGGCCTATATAGATCAACACCCACTATGTTCACTAATTCACCATGACCCACACTAACATTTTTCTTGATGTACATCTCTTCAGTACATGTATTTATAATTCGTATGGAGAACTCCCCGTTCTCATCTGGCTTATAAACAGCACCACCAAACATTAGCTGGCCGTCTTGAGGTACATTTGACACAACTTGAATTAATGCTATTCCCTTGCAATTTGTTGGCCGATAGTTTCCGCGGTTTAGTTGGTTTATCCTTTGTTACTGTTGGTAGATTTAATTTCTTAAAGGATCTTCGTTGGCATTTTTAACAAATAAAGGTTCTCCTAACTTAACAAATGCCACACTTGGCAGTTCTGTCCAAGTCATTCTGATGATGACCTCAGTACTTTGTGCATTGTCTGGGACAACCAGCATCTCCACATCACCTCCTACTGCACTATCCATAGATATATCAGAAACTATTCTTCCCAATGAAATGATCACATTTTCTGTGTTCCCAAGCCCATGTTGGAACAATTTCTCACCGAATATCAGAGCAATCAACCTCTATTGCCATTTATGTTTGCAGATCTAAATAAACTACTTGAGCCCTTGATGAACAGAATTGTAAAATGTAATGAATTCAGCAAATACTTTCAAAAAATTGTTAGCTGTTGATTTAAAGAAACAATCCAACATGAAATCACTCCCTACTGTAGATATTGGGTTCGCAGCATCAGCAGCTTTGAAAGGAATTAAAGACATCGAGATACTTCAGTTCAGAGGAGATTGTCAAAAATTCCTAGTTGATCTCTGCAACAAACTTTTACATAAGTGTTCTCTCTCCTACAAAATTGTCAAAGGTGCTAATTGTCTCCCTCCTGCAGTCATGCTCAATCTATCTGTTAGGACCTATAGGATAACTTCTGCATTAGAAGTTCTACCAAACAAGAAATAACTATCTAGTATGCAAGCTGATGTAAAAAGAGATTACTCGGACTTAGTATCAAAGCAAGAAGTTATAGACTACCTTAAACAATTCATTTCAAATGGTGACCAGCTTGATAAGTTCTTCATGAATATTTTGTTTAGAGTAAATGCATCCCAGGAACTGCAGTATTTTACTAAAAAATGTATTGTTCTCTTCCATAGCAATGCAGCTGTTGAGCGAAGTTTTTCTGTGAATAAAGAATGTCTGGTTGAAAACCTACATGAGGACAGCCTTATTGCTCAACGTGTAACTTATGATGCAATCACTGCAGCCGGGGGACTTGTAAATATGACAATTTCAAAAAATATGATTCATGTTGTGAGGAATGCATCAGGAATAAGGAAAGAAGGGCTTGAAAAGAAGAAAAAGATTGAAGTAGACTTAAGCCAAAAAAGAATAACAGCATCTCAAGAAATAAGAAAATTAGAAGTGAAAAGAAGAACAATTTTGCAGAAAGCAAAAGAAGAGGCAGAAATGTTAGAACATGAAGTGCAAAGATTGAATAAGTTTTGTGGTTGAATGAATTTTAACTTTTGTCTTCATTATAAAAAATATTTTGTTTTTGGGTTTTATCATCTTAATTTTTAATAATATTAGGTAACTGCAATTATCTTTATTTCCAAGTAATTTTTATCAACATAATATTTGTTGGTTATTTTTCATTGAATATTCTGTATCTTTATTACTATAAACAAATTCACTATCAAATAAACAAACAAATTCACTATCAAAAACTTATTTTTCATTGAATATTCTGTATCTTTATTACTATAAACAAATTCACTATCAAATAAACAAACAAATTCACTATCAAAAACTTGTGGAAAGTATCGACTGTCAAAGGGTGGTGGGTATAATAGTTAGTTTTTGTGGTAGAGTAAACTCCCGGGCTGTTAATCATTCTTTGAAGTTGTGTCACGAAGGCTGATTACTTGTACCTCTAAAATTCTACGAGTGAGGTAAAATGGCCTACCAATTTTGCCAGGAGAGGTATTTTCACATACCTTCCACATGGAACTGACGGCTTTACTTCCCCTCTGAAGGATGTTGAGCTATGATTTTTTCTCGCTCATTTCAAAAAATGTAATGTGTGTGTGTGTATGTTTTTTTATTAAAGATGGGTCGGATACACCTTTTTTCAAATCTGAAACTTCATTTTGCCATCAAATCCCTAATTAAAATTTGAATTATAGAAAATATTGTAAGCAGAAGTGTTTAACTTTCCCAATAACTAGGATTTTTTTCCTTCATTTCTGATTTTGTTTACATTAAATGGCAAATTAATGATCTGGGATTTGGTTGCTAGGTTTTTCCTATCATTATCTTAGTTTTAACCACAAGAAACTCTTTAACTATTTTAATACCTTTAAAAATGAACTCAAACGTAATACCTAATTAAAATAAATGGTACGGCGCACCGCACAGACTTTCTCTCTCTTTCTATAAACTCGTAAGATTTCTGAACGGAATAATGTACATTGTATCATCACCACTCCACATAAGAACACGCATAAAATAATATACAATGATATAGAATCAATGAGAAAAGAGGCGCATCTTTGTCCACCTAAGAGCATTTCAAACAGTTTAATGTTTTAAAGACCTTAATAAAATGGTATTTGAACCATTTGCTGACAGCTTGGAAACTCGAATCTGCTTTACATGTTCAAATTTATGAAAATTATATTACTAGAGATGAATGGAGGGAAGTAGAAAGAAATCTAAGGAATCCTAAAAGTTATAAAAAAGATTAATATTGGGTCCACAAGGGTCAACACTTCGTATTAAAATTTCGATTTCTGGTTAAAATTTTAACATTTTATAAGGTGTTGCACATCTTCAAGTCATCGCATTGATATTTAATTATTCATTTATACATTTTGACCAATAAAAAATGTAAATATTGACTATTGAGTCTAAAATGGAGATAGATCATTGCTGTGCAAACATTTCTCCTAAGAGTTTTAAGGAAAAATAACATACTTTTTTTTAGATACTTATATTTAATTACTCTATGGCATTGGAGAATTATAGCGTTAAGACTTAAGTAGTATATGTTTACAACTAAAGCTCACAAAATTGTATTAATATATTTGCAAATATCTCAGAAACTGTTGCTTTTATAAAAATATATGTCAAATAAAAGTTTTTTATTTCTAATAGTCCTACAATTTTGCAATGATAAGTTGTTTAGTTTCTCAAATAGTTGTGGAGATACGGAAATTAACGCTTCTGTAAAGTACCCTAAAAATAATTTTCATAGGAAAATGAAAATAGCCAGTTTATTTATAATCTTAATCAACGCCTAGATACGAATTTTAATCAAAATCGTTTGAGCAGATTTTGAGAAAACCTATTTTTTCTCTTTTCGCCCTTTATAAAACTACTCTTAATTTTAAGTTTTAATAGACACACAGACAGACGGCATTGCAAAGACTATTTTTTAGGGTTCGGGGGGGTCATGAGACATCAACATCCATTAAAATTTCAGGTTAGTTTTTTTTACGGTCGCAATACTTAAACTTTAATGTCCAAAAAGTTAAAAAAATTTATATAATTGCGTATAGATTGAAAGTTATTGATTTTATAAAAATATGTTTCGAATAAAATATTTGTATTATAAATATATATACATATTTGTAATGCTAAGTAATTTCATGTCTCAAATAGTTTCGGAGCTATTATAAAAAAATGTTAATTTACGCATCAGACCGGAGCCCTTAAAGCCATTTTGCCGAAATATTGAGAGTAGCCATTTTGTTTGGAATATTTATTAATGTTTATAAATGAAATTTAATCAAAATCGTTAGAGCCGATTTTGAGAAAATCGACTTTTTCTCTTTTTGCCCTTCAGTAAACTACCCTTAATTTTAGGGGTAGATATCCAATTCCAAAAACCCCTCGGGGCAACCCTATGAGAACCCTAGATATCAAGTTTTAGCTCAATTGGTAAAATAGTTTAGGCTCTAGTTGGAGGTACAGACAGACAGACAGACGGCAATTCAAAAACCACTTTTTCGGATTCAGGGAATCATGAAATGTCAAGATTCATCAAAATCTCGAGTTCGATTTTTTTGACGATCACCATACTTTCTCTACCTGTAAGATAGAGAGAAAGTAAAAATGATTATGATTTGAGTCTTAAATCCATGAATATTCCTCATAGGTTCTAGGGTCCCATCCTTAGTATATACTAGAATATATGCGTCATAACACTTGATCTTGATGTAAAAATGTTTAACTATGACAGACCTAGGCCTACCCTAACTTTCTATCATTTTATGATTTTGAAATAGGGATTGTTTGTTTCTGAGTACCTTTCATATAAACTGGATTTCTTAAAAAAAAAACTGAAAATGCAGGAAATATACTGGAATTTCAAAACTATAGTCAGGTAGACAGACACTCTGTTATACCGACATTGCCTCACTATGGTACATATACTGATAGTGTCGATGTTGAGTGTCATAGGCTTTTGTTTTTCATGCAAATGAAACTACCATATCAGAACCAGAATGTAATAAAAACGCCAACAAAATTGTTGAACATTTCCTAGCCCCAAATTTCCCCAGGACTGCTTTAATTTCCCCCAAACCTCGTTCGCGCATTCGGACATATTCTGCACCCTTGAGCTTGTGTTATCCTTTGTCATAATGATTGAAGGCACTTCATATACTTTTTGCTTATGAGCTCCCCATACAAAAATGGTGTTAAATCAGGTCAATGCAAAGGCCAAGCCACAGGTCCGTTGTGACTGATCTATCTTCCAGGAAAATTAATATCAAGCCATTGCTGAGGACCTTTGCAGGGAAACGTGTTTTTATTTAGATTTTTGCCATTTGCTTGAAAAGGAAGATAAAATGAGCACATTTCCAAAATACATTTTGAGTTGGATTTTTTATCCGCTACCACATCCCAAAGTTTTGCCGTTTAACCCAGGAACATCATGTACAATCTGAACAGGTAGTAAGATGTGAAAAAAAAAATCCTCCCTTATTTCTAACATATTAGCGAAGGACACTTAATACAGATGTGTACAACCCAAATGGGTAGTAAACTGCGGTGCTAAAAAAACTGAATTAATCCAGACTTAAACTTTTGTCTTGTTCCTCCCACACTGACCATGATTTATATTTTCTTCAGATTAAGTAGAGCTAATCTGTTTTCCCCCACGAGACTTTAAAACCTATATCACTTGATCTTGTTTGGTTCTTTGTTTGATAATTCAAGGATCATAGTGCCAGTACTGGTTATTAGCACATTCAATTATATTTTACAAATAAATACAATGTAAGAGGTGATGTTTAACAAAATACACTAGCTTTTGTCATTAGCTAAGTTGGTAAGCTGACCTGAGGATTAAATTCTTGCCTCATATATTTGTGTCTGCTATACACTAATGTTTCTCAAATTGTAGTAGGTGTACCCCTAGGAGTACAAGATGGGGTTCAGGGGGTGTGCTGAGTCTTATTAATAATTAAATAATTCCCAAATTAGCACATCTTTTTATGAGATTTTATTGATTTTTATGAGCCTTTTTTTCCCTCTGTTGCAGATTTGTTTAACTTATCATAAAAATGTAATATATAATTCTGAACAACCATTTATATATCCACAATGGGATTTTATTAAAATTTTAGAGACAGTTTACAAGATGGATATTATTTTCTCTATATTTTTTTTATTCCAAAGAGATAAGAGTGGTTTGTGGGTTAGGTAATGACCCCAAAAAGTGTATGCAACTGGAGGAAGCTTAAACACTTTACTACACTATTTGTGCAAAGCCAATTCTTCCACTTTTTAACTTTATTCGGGAGCAGCTAAACTGAGCTAACATTTAGGTAGTGTTTCTTGTTCTCTTTAGTCCCACCCTTGATTTGTAGGTAGGCCCTTTATGCATATCTCACTTTATGTTAAATATTTTTTATCTAGCTGAATACATAAAGGTATATGATATATACTATTTGTCACATTCTTTGAAAACAAATCCACACAATTAAACAGTATATATATTTGCAGTAACAACAAACTACTTCTCGCACCGTGAGTTTTCTTTGACATTAGCAGAGGACGTCTATATTCGGTATCGTTCTTTTGCAAATCAAGATGAATTGGAAGCCGAAATTCAGAAAAGAAATCCTCATAAAATAGACATTGGAGCAGTGTATTCATCAAGGTATGTAATATTTTCTTCTCAAGTTATAAAGTAAATATACTAAAACTATGAAGTGCTGTGGCGTATTCTCCGGGTATGCTAGTCCTGCGCCGCATACCCACAATAATATGGACTAGTTTTTTTTAATTTAATGTTTGTGCTAACTGTGTATATACTAATGTTTAAATTGTTAGTAAATATACATATAGTGAATTATTAATTTTAAAACTAATATTGGTTCTTATTCCAAGGATACTGTGTTTTAAGTAATTCTTCTTCCAAAAGACTATATAACACAAAGGAAACCCAGGGCCTGCTGCTTGAAAATCGCAAAGCAAGCTAGGGAGGCTCTAATGACCTTGCCCAATGTCTAGGGGGTTGCAAACCATTCCTTTCCGCTCTCCCACAAGTCATTGGCCAATGAGATCGGGTTTTTACCCTCCAGGTCATGCTCTTAACACGAAACAAGCTAAGCATTGTGCCAACTATTGAAAAAAGATTCAATATCACATTGTTTATTTATTAAGCTAATTTAGTTTAGTTGAAGTAAAATTACATAAAATATATATAAAATTAATTGTAAAATATTGTTCAAATTTAGGCAATTCTGCACTGGTAGAATGAGGAAGGGGGAAGGGGGTGATAGGGCTACTTTAACCGTAGTTGATGGTAATTCATGTTTTTCTTTAGTAGAAAGGATTCGTGGAGTTTTAATAGTGTTCTTTTAGTTTTTGTTTTACTTTAACGACTTAATAGTCATTGTGATTTTATGTAATTAAAACATCAAAGACTTCCAAAAGTCAGGAGTGTAAGTTCACTATTTCAAGATGATTTAGAAGGAAAAGGTAAAATAAAATATATTTTCATATAATTTATTTAATCAGTGGCACGCACCCAGCCATTTACTTTGGGGGAGGCATTCAATCAAGGCTGTAGCAAGAATGAAATTTTGATGGAGAGAATGGGTTTATGGTTGTACAGCCTGAAGGCAGAGAATATTAAATGCTTTTAGAAACTATTTTGAGTAGTTTTATAGTAATTAAGGTATTTAAATAATGCAAATGGTTTCAAAGCTATTATTTGGGTGTTTTTTTCTTCAAATTTTGTGTGTAGAGGTAAACGTTATTTACCTTCATTGAGTTTAATATTATAAAATTGTTAATTAACTTGAACTATATTAAGGATGGGAACTTTTGATTTGGAATATTATGAAAGGGAAAATCTATATCATTACATGGTTATGTGCATGCGCGTGAATTCGATTACATTATAGGAAGAAGTAACTAAAAAGGAATGCGTCTAACAATAGTTTTAAACTGTACTGGTGTAAGATGATCTCTTAGTGTCTCAATATATCTCACTAAAATCTTGAACTTAGATCACACTATCCAGCAATCCATATTTATAGGATGTTCATTCTTTTAGTTACTTCATAGAGTGACACAATTTCAGAATGTGTGTCTAAAAATTGTATTACATTAAGCTGCGATCTTAATAAAATAATATTTGTAAAACATAATTTATGAAAAAGGTCTAAATTGGCTCTGAAAAACCTGGAAAAGCCAGATAATTTAAAAATATAATTTAGCTGGACATTCTAGAAACAGAAAAAAAAGTAATTTGTGTAAATTGAGAGCTTGCTGTATTTATCAGTATCATTTAAGTAGGCCATACATTTTGTTACCATATCATCATTTGTTGCTTTAAACTACTGATGTCTTATTGTTAGATGCACAAAGAATGAGCTGTTTCAAATTAAATTTGTAACATATTGGTTTGGGAAAAAAGCATTATGTAGCTTTTTAATATAAATGAAGTAGCACTCTGTAACCTCTAAGCTAAATTGAGTTACCTTAAATTACATTTTAATCATATTCCTTAATCCTTTAATTGATTGAATTTTAATATACCGTTTTGGCCCGAATATAGTATGGCCTCACACTTAATACCACCTTAAAATTTTGAAGGTGTTCTTCAGGCAAAATAAAAAGTAAATGAGCTTTGCATATAATACGAGTACGGTTTTCAAAAGGACATTTTTAGAAGAAATACATCGCACTATATCCGGGCCAATATGGTAGGTGCTAATATATTCAAGGTTTTGTTTAGTTAAACCAGTCCTTCTATAACTGAGAACAACATTTTTTTTTTTAAACTGTTATGCATCAACACTACGCACAGGTGCCATTTTGTCTCTAATGCTGCATGTCTGAGTGCATGTTTGGGAATTGATATGCCTTATATCAATCGAAACAAATAAATTGTAATGACTTTTTGTATGTGCTCAAAAACTATATGGTGAAAGTACCTTTACCCTCAACAAAACTAATAGACCTAACATTTTTTGTGTGTGCTAAGGCACAAGACCAAAGATTTAGCTCAGAAACAAACATAACAACCGTATTCTGACTAATAATTTACCTCATGACTTTAAATATTTATGATTGAATGAATGTAATAAAAATTTACTACAGGTATTTCTATCTTCTATAGAGTTTTAAGGTTTAATGTGAATAAAATCTGTATTTAAAATTGGTTTCATACAAAAGTTTTCTAAGCTTCATATTCGGTTTCTAGATTCTAGACTTGTTGGTAAAATTGTATGAATTTGAAAAAGGAGCGAACTTGACCTTCTCTAATAAATGAAAAATACTTCTCAACCTTTATCTCTTAGTATGTAAATTTAATCTTAGCTTAAAATTAGTAGATATTAAATACTGTTTTTTTGAAAAAAAAAAAAAAAAGCTTACACACTACTCAAATTTTTTATTATTATGTTATTAAAACATATATATTTGCTTTTATTTTAGACCGAAAGATCATCTTACCACAAATAAGTTTATACCACTTGAGAAAGAGCTTGTGTTTGATATTGATATGACAGACTATGATGATGTAAGAACATGCTGCAGTGGTGCTGATGTTTGTACAAAATGTTGGCGGTTCATGTCTGTTGCTTGCAAAGTATTGGATGCTTCCCTGAGAGGTGGGTGTTTTAAAATATGATTTTTAAAATGCTTTCATTTATATTTAATAGTGACACTTAGGAAACAAATCTAAAAGAAAAAGTTTGAAGTGCTACCCTTGCAATAGACTAGACTGCCGAAGATGGGTAAATCGGGGTTTGATCCTGATCGGCTGCACTGAGGTGTTTTTTTTCCTGAATGGTTTTTCACTCTCCCTGCACACAAATACAGCTACACTTCCTCTAAATTAAAATCTTCATTATCCCTAACATAGGGTCATTCTCACAGAAACTTGTCTTTTGGAATAAAAAAAATCAAAATAAAAAAATCCAAAATGAATAAAATGTACTTAGGCACTAGGAAATTGCTTTCTCAAATCAATGACCTTAATTTTGGAAATTCCTACTTTTGAAAAAAAGTTAACGACATGGAGATAAGAAAAACTATTGGTGGGTTGTAATAATAAAGAAAAATAAGTACACAAATATATTAGAGCTTCGATTAAAGAAATATATTATAATAACAATGAACTCTAATACAATGCACATAGGTCCTAGTAAGATATTAGTTTTAATGTAAATGAGTACCTACTTACCTACTTAATAAAATAATATTAAGTAGAGTAGTGGTTCCCAATGTGGTGTACGTGTACCCCCTAAGAGTACATGCCAAGACTTTGGGGGTACGCAAAAATATTTGAATAATGGTGTAAAGCACAACATATGCCGGTAGTGAAAGGTAACAGATCAGTCAAAAGTTATGAAATTAACTCAATAATATGGTGAGAGGTGGTGGGTGTGGGTTTTCTTCTATATTTGGCCTTGAGAAAATGATTTAAATTACAAGCATAAAATAGTTTTTATAATTATTAATAAATTAATAAATATAATAAATGTATATTAGTTTTAATTGTAACGTTTGCCTTTTCAATGTTAAAATATCTGCCCTCTTTATCCAGCAAACTATCACATAGTTTTTAATCCCATTACTAGCTCATTTATTTTCATTTGCAACAAATAAATCAGAAATAACTACTTCTATAGTGATTAAACGTTTTTCTAAAATTTAAGAGCACAATTTATGGAAATTGGCTTCCAAGGGTACACAAGTGAAAAAAGGTTGGGAACAACTCTTTAACGTTATATAATAATGGTTATAGTGTTTAAAAATACACTTAATGTATTGAATGTGTGTGAATGTAGTTATATAATACTATACATTATACACACACACACACACACACACACACACACACACACATCACTACTATCCACCAATGAAATATCATCATTTGGGGGGAAAACAAATAATTTACCACCAGCAGATTTAAAAAAAAAATTAATGTGTACTCGTTCATTTACTCAATCGATTGCACTATTGCCACTGACAATGCCTTACTGTTTTCTTACCACACAACTTTACTACAACATAGTTATTTTCTTAGCTTTACATTGGATCATTTCACAGTCACTATGATCTTGTTTTTCATGCCCATCATTTTTGATGTAGCTGTCTAAATCTATGTACACTTCACTATATTTCAACTGATTTGGAGGTGAGAAGAGAGAAACCTCTTGTGTGGATTTTCAAGAGTCTCATTAAGATACCTCTTTTGTTTTTTGAATTTTCTAACACTATTGGTCTCCTTTTTACCAGCACAAAGGCGAGACTACTTCATCCCTTTCCGAAAATATGGTAACTAAAATTTTAGTGTTTTCAATTACTTGTCTCGCAGTCCCTTTTGGGCTTAACATTCTACTAGATGGTAATAATTTGAGGCATGCATATTTCTAGATAATCTTCTCAGAAACAGTTAACTTGTGTGTGTGTGTGTGTGTGTGTGTGTGTGTGTGTGTGTGTGTGTGTGTGTGTGTGTGTGTGTGTGTAAACACACACAAACACTCATAAAATTTATTAGTTATTTAAATTTTTATATTTTATGTTTTTGTGCATTTCTCATTAATTTTAACTCCCTCAAAATACCCATTTCGGTAGCTGAATGAGTCTAAGGTGTCAGCCACTCTCGCAATAGACTAGACTGCCAATGACGGGGAGATCAGTGCTCGATCTTGGTCGGGTGTATTAAGGGTGGTTTTTCCAAAATTATTATGTACTTTCTCTACCCATGCAAATGCATGTACACATCCTCTAAATTAAACCTTCCTCATCCCTGACCCAGTAGCTTAATTAGTATATACTTCACTAATATAAGTTGTATTACATTGATTCTATTAGAGGATTTTGGGTTCGAGCACTTGCTGTGGGTGTTCTCTGGTCGCCGAGGTGTTCACTGCTGGGTGTGTGATGAAGCTGCACGCAAGTTAGACATTTCAGCCCGCTCAGCGGTGGCAGAATACCTGCAAATTGTGACAGGTGGAGTAAATCAAGCCAAGAAAGTAAATCTGCCTGGTGACAAACTACATCACTCTGTCAAGTGAGTTTAGAGTGACTGAATGAGTTGAAAAATCTTTTAATGTCACAAAAAATAGTTGTAGTATAAAATTGATACCAGCCCCTTTAGTTTGAAAACCCCAGTTGTTCACCTCATGTATATAGTGCCTTAAGTGCCTAGCACTATGTAATTGATTCTCGTTTGATAACATCTAATAATTTGGTTGTATCAGAGTCACTCAAAAATGTACGCTTTGATGCTTCTAAGTTGGTTGATATGCGTGTAGCCTGAATGGGTGTTGAAATGAATTGATAAATAAAATTTGTTAATATGGTATTTTTATTTTTAAATTACCTAAAATTTGGCACCTCAATAGCTAGTTCTTATGTTTTCCTATTTACAAAAATGTTAAATATTTGTGATGGGATTAATATAAACATTTTAAAGCGACTCCAAAGAACTTTGTTTATCCTTAAAAACAGTTACTTGACTTATTAAAAAAAATTATTAATTAAATTATATTGGTGACGTCATATCTAAGGGAATAGGGTTAGCAGGATGATTTCTAAGATAGTGTATCAGCATTCACAATGGAAGAGGTTGGAAAGCCACACTGATTGACACCCTTTTCAGTGATCTGGTTAGATATTACATCTGGATATGAGTTAATCGATTATCTGACCCTAAAGTTTGTTTCTTTGTTTCATGTTTAGTGTTTCAAATTATGTCAATTTAGTTTTAAAATGAAATAAAGTAGGTATTCTTAAAAAAAAATTATTTTTATTAAACTAGCATTTATCTTCCTTTAGGACTTTGGCATCTTTTTCTCATCTCCATCATCATCTTGTCCCACCCAACTCAGTTTCCCGAGTGTAGTTAGTGAGTGCTCTCTTTCTCATCCTGTCTTTATACAATTCACTCTCATGAATAGTATTCTAATCTTGTCCTTGTTCTTTTACGCCTTTCTTCACATACTCTAGCCATCACATCCTCGGTCTTCCAACTTGTCTCTTCCCATTTACTTCCATTTGAGAGTATTGTCTTACCTTCCTTTTGTTGTTCATTTGTTGTATATGTCCATAACACTTTAGTCTAGCTAGCTCTTCTTATCGTTGAAAATCTGACACACGGCTTGTCAAGTGATCCAATCACTATGGAAAGCCAAGAAAATTAATACAAACTGGTTTTCTTCTTTTTTTTAAATAGTAAGGTATGCTTAATTTTCTGTCCCATGCAGACGTGCCAAGAATTTTATAGAGCAGCAGTTCTTAAATATAGTGGAGGAACAGGATATCCTGGGATCACCAGAATCCATAGCCAAAGTCTTGGCCCTTATACCTGACTCTGAACACAAACAAGACTTGGAAAAGGAGATCCAAAGGCACACATCTTCTCGAGAGCGCTGGAATGCGTTGGTCGCTCATGTTCACATGTTGCAAGACAGGGTAATATCACCTAACCTTTTGCATAAGTGACAACTTTCCTAAACTTTCTGTTTTATATACATATTTTTTTTAAAACCTAATTATTAATAAACAGTTTACTATCTCTATGAACACAGAACACAATATACTGGATGGTGCACAACTTAACTTTGCGTGACAAAGCGGTAAAAAATCTTGAAGATATTAATGTTGAAATTGGTATATAGTTATTTTGAAGGAAAAAAAGTTGTAAAATAATCAAAATGATTATAAAATCATAAAAGTGTCATATTTTATATATAAAAAAAATATGGCGAATCCAGAGTTTGTGTTGTAAAAACAGTACATTAACCAATAGGAGCTTTTAAGAGGTACCTAATGGGGAAAAAAATCAAAAAGCCTAAGAATATATATATATATTCAATGGGAAATGTACAAAAAATCTTGCCATTAAAAGTATCAAACACACAAAGGGAATTCCAATAAAGTCTGTGAGAGAAAAGAGTTGAGAACAGGGAAAGGTTTCAAATTCTTTCTTTTATTTTTATATATATGTCAGAAATGAGGAAGGTTCAATTTAGAGGAAGTGTCCCCGCATTTGTGTGGAGGAAGAGGGGAAAAACTATTTAGGGAGAAAAACCTCAATACACCAGACAGGGATTCAAACCTTGATCTTCCTTTCATCTACATTCTAGTTTATTTTATAATAAAGGAAATTGATAAAACTAAAGAAAAAGGAAAAATAAACTTCTAAGAGTAAATTTGATGAAGAAAGCCCACCTAGGGAAAGAGGAAAAATGTGGGAAGAATCCAATGCACAAAGGTGACATCTTCTTCCTTTAGTCTGTCTTCTATAGTAGAAGTAGTCACACACACATTTTAACACAAATAGAATAATATTTCAGCATTGTTGCCTTGGTCAAACACAAAGAAGAAAGACGAGAGTACATATAACACAAACACTGGATTACTCCATTTTGAATTTAAAGAAAAAGTCTAGTCTATTGCGATAGGGGCTCCTAAGACCATGATGCCACCAAAGCAGGTATAGTAATTATAATAAACCAAGTTAAAAAATAATTTGTCATGGCAAGCAGCAACAAATTTACATTGAACGTTTTCTAACCTGAGAGTCGGTTAAGGTAATGGAATTCCAAACAACACAAAGTTTTGAACAAACCAAGCCATGATACAGGCTTAAATAAAACATTCAACTTTCATATAGAACGAAAAGTTATTAAATTTAACAAGTCCAAATAATTTCATCAATTTATGTTTACTTTGCCAACATGATAAAGTAAAGTTTATTGTCTAGGAGATACTTTTTTTTTTAGCACTGAGAGAGATTTTCCAGGGAAATTGGATTATTTTTAAAAAGTATTTTGACTGTATTTTAATTAAATTAGCAGATATATATATTTTAAAGGGTCTGTCTATTTTTTAGGGCCAACTTAAACGTAGACATCATTTTCTTCTGGAAGAGATTATGCTACAGTATACATATCCTCGACTGGACATTAATGTGACAAAAGGCTTAAACCATTTGTTAAAATCACCTTTTTGTGTTCACCCGAAGACTGGTAAAGTGTGCATCCCCTTCAATCCTCGTTCAGCTGATAAGTTCAACCCTTCCTCTGTACCTACAATAAGGTTAGTTTTAATATAATTTAAAATGTTAATAATATTTGTTATTATTAATGTCTTAGTGTAATAACTTTTACATGCATACAATCGTCATTGTACTATTGGCACCATAAAGCCATCTCGAGTTGAAGGTGGCTGTGTATTCTGATAGCGTTTGATCTTAGACGATTTCCACACGTCCATCACAGGTTCTACCTTAAAATTTGAGCGAAGAATGACTCTGGTCATGTATCAACTCCTGGATAGCTTTGTGGCATGAACATTGGCCTACTAAGCCAAAGTTTCCAGGTTTGATTCTTGTGTCCAGGTGACATTTTTCTACTTAGAGAATAAGTAAATTCCAAAGCCTGGGAAAAGTTAAATTTTTTTATTTCTTTTATTGAATCTGAATATTTATTTACTATCTTGAATCGATCCCGAATCAAATATCATGATTTAAAAAGTGTTGGGTTGAAATCCAAATCTATTATTTTTTTAATTACAATTTTTAAGTTGAATCAAATATTTTACCATAGGCCTACATATTGTTCAAATCAAAGTCCAAAATAAGTATCAGGGTAAATTATATATATTTTAAATATCCACTAAAATAAATTAAGGCAGTAAAATATTTCAACAAAACAATAAGTAGAAAACTAATATGAAATTTGCAAGTTTTTATGGTCAAGTCAAATTATGAGACTTAGGCCATATAAAATGTAAGTACAATCACATTGTAATAATGAATCAATCTTAGTTTTGTTGTTGATTTTTTTTTCTCCTGATATAGCCACTCAATAACATAAGAGTGCATGTTAAATACTCCAAATAAAGACTTTTCCATAAAAAGTTGAATGGTTCAAAAGTTTGACTTTTATCTTTGAATTTAGAATTAAATTTCCACCAAGCTTGTATCTGAAATCAAGATTCACAGCTCTTTATGAAAATTATCTTTTAACTTTTTGAGCCACACTAATATTAAGATTTGGATTTTAGAATCAAATATGAATTAGTTAGATTCAGATTTGATTTTCTGAATATTTGCAGAAGTTTATAAATCTCCAAACTGAATGTTTTTAACTGGTCTTAAATTTGATGGAAAAAATTGGCAAATCTTTGGAAGTTTTTATTATTATTTTCTTATCATTTTACGGGACAACCTTATCCATTTTAAACATTCAGGACAGGGTGAATTCAGGACTATTAATCTTTGGATCATCGCAGGAACAAGCCACCTAAATATTAATATTCTATTCCATTTGGACATGCTTCATTGGCTGAATGGTTCAAGGCATCACTCTCTTGTTGGACTAGTCCGCTGATGACAGAGAGATTAAGGTTCGAATTCCGGTCGAGTCTACTGAGGGTGGTTTTTTCTAAATGTTTTCTCACTCTCCTTCCATGTAAATGCAGGTAGATTATCTTTAAAATTATTACTCCATCATCCGTACCCCATTAGGTTAGTTATATTATATGCGTTTAACTTGAACGAGTAGTAAAATGCTAATTAAAAAAAACTCTGATTCTAAACACAGTTTCTCGAGTGGCTTAAACATAGTCTGACGTACTCAATTACGTCCCAAGTAATTTTTTTAATTTATTGATTTATTTTCCATTTCTGGGGGAGCAATAATATTGTGATCTTTTCTGTCTCTAAGAAAAATATAATCTTAGATATAATCTTTAAAATTATTGTGAAATATCATTTTTATTCTGTGTTGTATCACTTGTGTTGACAAATTGCCTAAAGTAAAATACACTTTTTCAGTTTCTTTTGTATATAAATTATTCACCATAAAAAACTTAACGTGGAAAATTTATTTTAGTTTTTTAAATTCAGGGTTCCTACGGTCTGGAAAGTCAGGGAAAAAAATAACGTTCAAGGAAAGTCAGGGAAGCTTAAGAAAAGTCAGGGAAAGTCAGGGAAATGACAATTCATGTCACACTTCAGTTTCATCGGAAATTGTAAAGCCGCAGAAGGAAGGTGTTGCCAAAAGTGAAAGTAGTGTAGTGGCTCGAAGAAACCCTAACACTTTTGTTATGAAAGATAATATAAATAAGGCGGAAGTCATTTGGGCTTTGCAAGTTGTTGACAATAAAATGTATTTCAATTTGTGCAATAATTTAAGTACAATTTTTCAGTTTATGTTTCCCAGGTGTTCCATTGCCAGTGCCTTTACTCTTGGTGGAGACAAGGCTGCATATTTCATTGTGCATGGCTTGGCTCCATTCTTTCTTAATAATTTACTGGACCACCTAAAATCATGTAACACCTTTGTAATTTGTTTTAATGAAGCATTGAATAAAGTTATTCAAAGAGGGCAAATGGACATTGTAATCAGATTCTGGGACAAGGAAAATCATAAAGTTGTCAGTCATTGCTTGGACAGGTTTTTTTTCGAGAAGCACTGCTGAAGAATTACTAAAGCATTTCTCTGATGGTATTTCTCCTCTTCCAGTCTCTAAGTTTATACAAGTGTCAATGGATGGCCCAAATGTCAATCTAAAGTTTATAACGCTTCTTCAGGAACACATAAAATCTGTCACAGACAATGAAGTATGTATTTTGATAAATCTGAGGACATGTGAGCTTCATGTTATTCATGGTTCCTTGAGAACAGGAGTGGAACCTGTCAATTGGGATATAAATTGCTTATTGTGTCACATGTACTACCTGTTCACTGACTCTACAGCTCGTCGAGCATTGTTTACCTAGTTGACAGGGTGTACAACTTTTCCTTTGAAGTTCTGTGGTGTGCAGTAATTAGAGAATGCAACGTTCTTTCAAAAGGCATTACAAATATGGGTCCATGTTGTTAAGTTTCACAAAGAAGAAAAGCTTCCTAAAACAAAACCTGTAGAGATACTGAAAAGAGCAGCCTGTGATCCATTCCTGAAGTTTAAATTAGCTTTCTGCAAAGCAATTGCAGATGGATTTCAGCTTTTCCTTTATGATTGGGTTTGATATATTTTGTTATTTTTTCTATCATTTTCCCTGAACTGATTGGCAAGACGTCTGCGTTCTTATTTTTCCATGAGAGGTGAGGCAAGGTCGGCTGTAGGGGAGGAGGAGACCGAAATAAATGTAATTAAATTAATATTTCCAAATGAATAGTACTATAAAATTATAGTGGAAATTTTGTGAGAAGTTGGTCAGGGAACTTGGGGAAAATAGTCAGGGAAAAGTCAGGGAGAATTTTTTTACAAATACTGTAGGAACCCTGTAATTGCTCCACATCTCACTAAATGTCTGAACTATTCACATTTAACACTGCTGGGGTAGGGTGAAGGTGGTAAAGCTGAGAAAAAATATATCCACATTTTTTTTGGAGATAGGATTAGAAACCATTGATAAAAAAAACACCCTCATTGCACCCTGCCTGATATGATTCAAATCCCAACCTCCTGTCACTGGCAAACCAGGCTGGATGGACTTGACATTTATAATTTGTTTAATTTTTAGATCTTGAGTTGTACTTCTGACAATCTCGGCTATCCTAGGCTTTGGTTTGAATACAGGAGAAGTTGAAGTTTTATCTTCACATTGTGTGAAATCTGATTGGATAACAAGTAATTCAAAGTTCACCACCACTACACTTGGGGTCATTGCTATTAATAACCTCAATTGTATCAACCACCTTAAAAATAATTAAATAATTATTTTAACTAATGTAGGGTTGGAAGCTAAAAGTGACTAACATATTTAACAAAGTGTACTAAAAATTTAGAATGCACAAATAGAGAAACACATACCCGCAACTAGGAATCATTGCAAGTCATAGGATGGGCACCTGGCTTACGATGCCATTTCTCCCTTTAGGCATTGGTTTCTTTACTGTAGTTTTGCAAATTTCAGATAGTGTGACTAGCCAGTGCAAGTCCTTTGAGTTCATCTGGTAAGAAACTCTATAGCAGTTATGTTGTTTCTAGAGGTGTGTGAAGTCAACTTTTTCATTTCGAAGCTAAGTTGACTCAAATAATATGAGATATTATTGTAGCCAAATTGAAGTTCGAATATTAAAAAAAGAACTATTCTGGATCTGTGAGCTTGGTTTTTTTCCCATTCGAGTCAAACTCAAGTTGAGTATTTAAAAAAGCTCTCAAGTTTGAGTCGAGTTTTAGTATATTCATAATTTTAAAATGTCACCAGTCGAACCAAACATAAAATATAAATACCACATTTTTAAAACGTGAGATTTTAAAAATATATGAAAACAACACACATTCTTTAAATAAGAATGACACTAATTTTTATACATAGTAGCCTAAATACTTTTGAAGAAAAGTTTAAATAGTGGAAATTCAGATTTTAAAACTAGAAATAACACTTAAAAAACATTATTTATGAATAAGAATAACACTCAATAAACGTATGGTAGAAACAATAATTGAAATGGTTTCAACACTCATTACTTTAAAGACATTAAAATCATACTAAAATCTAAAAAAAAAGGTCCATAAAATTGATGTTTTAATGAGCTAATATTTCTCCAAAATAAGCCTCCACAACTTTAATAACAACATAAGAAAACGTAAGAATACAAGCAGTTAGCAATTTGAAATGTTTAATATTTAGTTTATTAGTCCTTAGTTAATGTAATAATTTCTTTAAGGAAAACCTCTTTTCAATTTTTGGGATAATTTGTAATAAATATTTGGAAGAAGGTACATGAAAGGTGAATATTAAACGTATAAAAGAGAATAAACACAATATAGCTTTCAAAATGAAAAGAAGAACACAGTTCACACTTTACATTGCTGCCAATGGACAAAGTAGTATGGGCTGCCTCTTTAAGAAAATCGATCATCACCGCGGTGCGCGTTTCGCACTCCTCCCTGATGAGTTCCGATAGAATGAAATCTAGGTCAGGGGACTGGGTGGTGACGATCGCTTTTCTTTGAGAGGCAACCATAACCTCTTTGTCCAATGGCAGCAATGTAAAGTGTGAAATGTGTTCTTCTTTTCATTGTACAGTAGCCACATGACTTCTTTGGTGCTGATTGACAGCTCACAGCTGACAGCTTTGAAAAGCTACCAGACCAAATTATGTATCCCTACGCTGAACCATGTGATCTGCAAAAAACATGTGTTTAGCAGCTGTCACTTCTGACAGTAAAAATTTAGGTATATACCTAACTGTTGACTATCAGAAGTCAGCTGTGAACTGTCAGTCAGCATCAAAGAAGCCATGGGGCTACTGTAAAAGCCATATTGTGTTCGTCCCTTTTATATGGTTCTATCCACCTTTCCTTTACCTTCTTCCAAATATAATACAATTACCTCATAAAGCGAAGAGAGATTTTCCTTATAGAGATATATTCAAGTAATTAGTGATCTATTTAGCTATTTTTATTTTCATTGCCCTATCATGCAATGCATCTTCAAAGTTCAATTGAAGATAATTAAAAATGGTCAAAAATATTGGATATGTTTACTGGTCGAAAGTAATTTTAGAGCTCTACCCTAAAAATATTTAATGTTGGATAAAAACATTATACTTTGCATAACTATGTAAATTTAGGTAGTAAATATAATTTACCAAGTACTATATTTCAAACATAATTAATATATTTAATCTTAAAATGATAAATGACAAATTGTGATTTAGTTATTTGAGATTTTTTTATGTAAATACTAATTTGTGATGAAAATAACAGCAGAAAATTTAAAAAAAATAAAGAAATAAACATAAATGTGTCTCTTAAATATGAATAATTTTTTTTGGTGAGGCTCTTTAATTGTCGAATTTAGAATTTACTTTCGAATTGAATTGAAAGGGAACGAATATTCAAAGTGAAGTCGAAGTTGAAGTCGAAGTTGGAAGTGTTTGAATCTTCACACACCCTTATTAGTTATAGAAGAGTACATCTTTTGCATGTTAATTAAATGTGTGGGCCTCATTCTCTCTAAATAGGTAACCAGCCATAACAATAGCTTTTTTATTTTCTTTGTTAAGTTATATAATTATTATTGCTGCGCTCTGGTGGAGTTTGTACTTTCTAATTATCACTTAAACTTATTTAATCTAAAAAAGTAGATTGAGAAAGGTACACTTTAAAGAAATGTACTTCAGCATTTTCCTGGCCAAACCATGTTCTGTGGGTCAAAAATTGGACTTTTTGGCCAGTCAAGCTCACACCTAACTTCTATGTTTATTTGGCAGCCAACTTGTTGATGAAGTGAGTGATTTTGATGCTAAAATAGAGGAACAAATCTTGGACGCAGGTGCGAAGACAAAACGTGTCAAGGACTACAAGAAAACAAAAATGAACAAGGGCATCATGGTTTTTGAAGAGTTTCTCAAGAAACTAGAAAATACTTGGAAAGGAAAAAAGATTGAACTTAGTGGTAAGAAAACTTGCTGTGGAATTTATTTTTTATTTTTCATCTTTCATTTTTCCTTTCTCTGATGTTGAGGCAAGTTTCCATTGTCTAAAAAACACAAAAGGGAAGAAAAAGGAAATTGGTAAAGAATGATAGGACACTTAGATAGGAACATGTTAAAGGAATAACATGTTCCTAAGTGTCCTATTACTCTTTAAAAATTTCCTTTTTCTCCTCTTTCATGTTTTTTGGTTTCTTTTAGGAAGTTGTGCCTTCTGCATTTCACATTACTGCCTTATGAGTTCTGATAAAATGAAACCTAAGTCGAGAAATTGGATGGTAACGATCGTTTTTCTTTAGGAAGCAGCAATTACCTCTTTGTCCAATGGCAACAATGTAAAGTTTGAACTATGTTCTTCTTTTCATTGTAAAAGCCATATAGTGTTAGTTCCTTTTATATGTTTCCATCCACCTTTCTTGTACCTTCTTCCAAATATAATACATTCAGAAGTATTATTAAAATTTAAAATTTGCAACTAGTCTTTTTGGTGTAAAAACTTTATACAATAGAGTCTCGGAAACTCAACACTCAATAACTCGATATTCTGTGTAACTCGATAGGCGCACATGCACACAGTTGCTGGCGCTACTCATCACAATCCAAGGTCATTCAACTGTCTAACTCTCACTTTGTTTGTGTAACTCGAGTGGAACAGTCATGCTGTGGTGTTTTTACAAGTGCTGTGCTAGTTTTCCAATTCAGTAACGTGTTATTTGAATCAATATAATATTATATGTACAGTACTGTACGTATATTACTGTTACTATACCATACAATACTACAGTACAGTACAACTGTACCTATAATATTTGATACTTTACTGTGATTTATTGTTGTTTAGTAAACATGACATATTAAACATGCGTCTTATGCAAGTTCATTCGTAAAACTTGACATTTCAATAACTCGACACCATCTCTGTCCACATTAGGTCGAGTGTCTGAGACTCTACTGTACAACTATATTAACTAACACATGTTTATTTTGAATGTTATCATCTTTATCATACTGTGTAGGTACTGAATAGTCATATATGTAGTGTCATATTGTTTTAATTTTTTTATTTTCTAGATCGTAAAATGGAATTCTAAGCAATGGAGTCTCTCCCGGCAGTCCAAACAATTTAATCAAGAACATGTATTTTTTACATTACATATTCATCCACCTGCAAAATCAAACAGATCTGACTTTATTATTGATGTTAACTCTCATTGTTACAAAATCAATGGTAGTATATATTTAATTTCAACAAATGACTTTAAAATTATGTACAATATAATAATTATTTATATATGTTAAAGGAAATGGTTGTCTTTGTTATGTAATAAAATTATACTTATAGTTTAATGGACAAGTAAATAACAAACAACAATCAACAATGTCTTGAAGTTTTTATTTATATTTTATCTTTCATACAATCTTATATTTAATATCTGTTTCAAGCATCTCTTGGACACAGTTAATAGATACATAACATAGGCTGAATGAAACAAGATTTGTAATTAGCAATGTCTCCACAAAGGAAATGTGAAATGCAGACAACAAACTTCACTGCAGTCTCTCGTTACTAAGATACACGATTACACCCAACCAGAAAACAATATCAAAGTGTTGTTTTATGCACTCATTATTTAACAACAAATTTTTGTAGTAATTGCTTACTAATCATCTTGTTTTTTTATTATTTTTAATTTTGTAAAACAGTTTTACTGGTCTCAACTCCACTGTTTCCTAAAGTTGGTTGGTTTCCAATGGCCAGCTTACTGGAGTTCTTCCATTTATTTTCTTGCATTCCAATATCGATGAGTTAAATCGTAGCATTTAGAATACTATAAATATATATATGTGTGTGCGTGCGTGTGTATGTGTGTGTGTGTGTGTGTGTGTGTGTCACGGGGCTGGTGTTAGTGGACTAAATATTCTTAATCCATTGTAGCATCAGTTTCTTTACAAAGTGCACAGTGAAGAGGTGGCTATAGTTTAATTCTGTAGAGGTGGGAAGCCAAGCAATCATGGCCTGTTACATAGCCAAAAAAACAAAAGAGCAACAGAAGATATCCTTGGACTTTCTGTTATGATTGTCTTGGTGTTAATGATAATTATAAGGATAGTAATTTACTTAACACTCCTGCTCCAACATTATTAAATCTTAAAGTTGAATACATAAAAAAAAAACCATAGCAAGATGCGACGCCTGGTTTGAGCTGTATTACTTACCTAAGTTGGTCGTGGGGTGAGACATGCTCTTAAATGGCTATTTAAATTAATATCTGAGATAAATATATTTAATTCAGCTGTTTGTTGCCATTTTTACTTTGTTTGAATACATGCATTATGTTATTTGTTAGTTAGGTTGAATCCACTATTTTACGAATTTGAATCTCATATTTATCTTCAAAACTCTAATCTGAATCTTGAAATAGTTATGAATATAGTAGGCAATATAAATACATAATAGAATAATAGAAAATACAAATAGTGACTCACACGCTTTCTTATAATCCATTTATTTAAGTTAGTGGCCTGGGGTCTGGTTGTTAAGTTTACCTTATAAATGGTTATAAACCACCAATAAGCAGTATTAGAGCTCTAAAACACCTGACAAATTTAGATATTTTTTCAAAAGGATTTGAGTCTCCATTCTGAAATTTTCTCGAATAATTAAACCTCAATTATCCTTAAGGATTCGAGGGCCTATCCCTACTCTTTGTATTATCTTTTATTTGTAACACTATTTTATAAATAGGCTAAAATATTTAATTAATTTGCTTTCATTTGATTTAATATAATCCAACACCTTAGCTCAGCTCAGCATGACTGTCTACTGAGCTAAGTGTTCCGAGTTCGATTTCTGGCATGGCCGAAAAATTTATCTTTGGTTAAATGTGGGTTTACCCTTTCACAGTGATGAATTAATGTCTGGGGACTGGATGTTGTGTTTATCCAATTCTTAAGTTAGATTACAAGGCATATGAAACTACGACAGGCCTAGCAAGCCGGTAAGCTGAAAATATATGGCTTGAATAAAAAACAGGTGACCCAGGCCACAGACTGAAAACTATAATGAATGTAAAAAACAAAAGAATTGATTTAATATACTGAATTGATGGCAGTAACCACTAACCACAGTTTAAAGGCAAACATATCTGTATAAACAAATATGTAATGTGCCTTAGAGCCGTTTTGTTCTTCTCAGAAACTTGATGTAGGTGATGTATTCTTGAACAGTTTATTATTATTATTATTATTATTATTATAATTAGCACAGCGTCTTACTACCCATTCAGGTTATACACACGCTAATGTGCAATGGTAGGGTGATTGTGAGATGAAATGGAGGACCTACAGTTTAACGTGGAATCCGAACCACGGTGGAGGCCTGGTATTCCTCACATTCACAAGTTGTGATTAATACACGTCCTGTCAGAGGTGAAGGAAGGGTTTGGCAATCAGATAAATCTGTGCCGGGACAGAGGATTGAACCCCGGACCCTCAGCACAGAAGTCTGACACCTTACCCCTAGACCACTAGGTCACCTATTGAACAGTTAATATAATATTACCATGTTGATGCAGTGATATTACATTCTTGGTTTTCACAATTTGTTTCGAATAGTTCTTAAATTGCCTTGTGGCTCTGTGAATTTCTTCCACTAAGCCTTTTTATTTGTATGTTAGAGGAAGACAAATATGTTTATATTATTTGCACAAAACATATTTATCAATTTGAAACCATTTGGTTTCTTTTGTTTGTTGAAAAAATAGTATCAACCATTCTTTGGCAGCAGTATAACTAGCGCCAATGACAATTAAATTGAGGAATATTTCATTGAAACCTTGTCTTTTCCAATTAGACAAGATTGATATAATGACATTTCTGAATGTATAATTGTTTAATTTAAAATACATGTACACATTTTTTTCATGCCTACTACATTTAAACTCTTGATTATCCGGGGTTGTAATAGCCAAGGGGGTAATTTTTAACTATTTATTAAAATTACAACTAAAGGCCCGGTTAATACACTACGAATAACTGTCTGACGATGTACAGGCCAGTAAAACTGAATGTGTGGATGAAAACTTTAACATGAAATGTAAACATAGTTTTGTGTTTGAGTGTACATAATAACAAAAAATAAAACTTGTGAAATTGTGAACATGTCATCGAATGAAAGTGGAAACATCTGCTTATAATAAAAAAATAATGACTATTTTGGTATTATTTTAATCCCCCCTTTCTGTTTATTACAAATATGAATCTTAAATATATTTTTGTTTTGCGATGAACCCATTTTTAAGTTGGAAGCCTTGGTTTTCACCAAAACTCTCTTTATGATCTATATGTTTTAACTAAATTTGCAAGAAATCAATTTTTTTTTCTTTGAGAGTAAATTGTCTGTTTACATTCAAAGACTGATTGGAAACACTACTGCAGGCTTTGGAAGTAGCCACTGTCAAGGACATATTTGTTTCGTTCATATACAGCGCGATATTCAAATTTTGACAGACGTCAAAACTCAAAACTATTACTTTTAATAACTCACCATAATTTCCTCATTGTTTTTCTAAGCTTTATAATTCTTTGAATATCTTTAATTATTTCTACATTTTACAAGCTAATTAAATTCAAAATTATACTTTAATACACTAGTGATTGTTTTGGAATATTTGTTGATTCTTTTTCTTTCTATAGACAAAGCATTGTTATAGAATGATTTGGAACATTTTTAAATGTGCATATGGCTTTTCTTCTTGGTGTTAGAAAACTTTATGGATAAAAGATTTGTTCGTCCTCACCAAAATATTATGAATTATCGACTTTTTATGGTAAAGTGAATTTAAAATATATCCAAAATGAGCTAGTAGCCTAATACACAACTTGTGCTTTTTCTTATTGAGTTAAACTAAATATTCAACCACCATCTTAGAAGAAATCATCATGTAAATTATTATTTTTTTCCTGGTAAGACATAGCTAATTTATATTTTCATATAAATTTATCTCATTTATCAACACCAGAAGCTATTACAAACTTTTAGAAGGAACATATACTAAATTGATTCTATTTTTTTTTACCCTCCAGATAATCCATATATCATTTAAAGAGCTTAACTCACCTAAAAATATTGTACATTATTTCACACTGTTTAAACCATATTAATCTTTTGACCCATATGGCATGAAAACATGATAAATTGTAACTTTGAACTCAATTAAGATTAATATGATGTGTGAAATAATGTACAATATTTTTATATATAATTCTCTGTGTGTGTGTTAAATATATATATATAAATTCTCATGTATATATATATATAAAAAATTCTCATGTGTGTAATATGTGTGTGTGTGTGTGATATAAGACATAATCAAGGACATATAATTGTATATTATTATTATTATTATTTTCTCAGTTGTAATCTAAGTCATGTATTTATTTGGACATCCATAGGTAGGAAATGGGATGTTGATACATTAAAATAATTAATAACCCAATAAGAGTTTCAATATTTTTTTTATTGTAGTTTATGCTAGTACAATTCATTCAGTGATTCATTTTATTATATTTGCCCATGTTATATTCTATGTACCTTTTTTTTTAAGATATTGCAAGGATTTTGAGCATACCATTGTCATAGTTAAGGTGTTGTTGTTATAATAATAATAATAATAAAAATAATAAATAATATCGCATCGCTCAGGAAGCATTCCCGAGCACACCCAGTGGTCTTGGGTTTTAAGAGCCATTGTCTTTACCCTGGCTTTTTATACTTTAAAATTATATTAAAATATGTTATTTGAATATACCTACTCAGTGTTTACTTTTGAGGAAAAGAGCAACACTGTGTTAATCTGGGCCAAGCTTACTCCCCTCCACCCCAGATAATCTAGAGTCTACTGTGTAACAATAAATTTATTTCTTGACACATTCTTTGAATTCTTTCAAACATAAATCATGTCAATTAAACTGTATATGAGCTAATAAAGTACATGTTTAAACAAAATGATACCGCCTCGGTGGCGTAGTTGGCTAAAGCACTAGTCGTGTTGAGCTCGACCGCCGAGGACGGGGAGATCGAGGTTCGAATCTCGGTCGGGTGAACTGGGGGTGGTTTTTCCTAAATGGTTTTTCCACTCTTCCTCCACGCAAATGCGGGTTCACTTCCTCTAAATTCAATCCTCCCAATTCCTAATCCATTAGCGTAATTAGTACTTAAGCGTATAACCCGAACGGGTAGTAAGACGCGGTGCTAAATGTTATTAAACAAAATGATGGGGCTTATAATACATCATAATAGCTGTAAAATGTGTTTATTTTCTCGTGACTAATCAATTTTAATTTTGCCCTCAAAACCCCCACAAGATAAGAAAAAATATCCTCCTGCCAAAAAAACCCTCGCTACTGCTTGCTACTGCTGGTTTAATGGTTAGATCCTTCAAACCTCTACATCTCTATAGTTTTCAAAAATTTCCCATAATTTTCAACAATTATATGACCAATAGGAATCCAAAATGGCTCCAAGATATCCCTCTGAATCTTAAGGCTTTGAAATGTTTGCTCTTATTATGACGTCAATGAGCTAAGTTTAGTGTCTGACACATGTGCTCACGAAACCTTGCAAGGTTCAGTGAATGGACAAGTTTAAGAGGGGACAAGAAGGTAATCCTATTTCGGGTGTTGGAAGTGGACACACTTGATAGGTTTCAGGTGAGGTGACATCTCATTTGTGGCAATATTGGTCATTTCTATGATGAGGGGCGGCATAAACAGTGAGTTCATTGTTTCTTGGTTATAATAATAATGGTATAAAAATTGAATAGGTATTTTGTTGTGGAATATCTTTGTGAAATGTGATAATTTGTGGTACAGCAGAGTTATATCTTAAAACTTCAATGAATATGTTTGACATTTGTAATGTAAAAATTTAAATTATAAAATAGGGATTGGTATTTAATCATGGACATTGTAAAATATATAAATATGCTCGACTCATTTGATATATTGCATAGCTAAGTAAACAGATCATGAATAAGAAATGGCATACCCCTCTTTACTCCATTATCAGCTTCATAAATACAGATTTCTTTATGCTTCATTTTTTAAACTTAATTTTTAGATTCACCATTTACTTTTGCTATGTTAGCTAATATATTATGACTTAGTTTTATACTATACACAAGCTCACTGACATCTCAAGAATACATTATTTTGGTAAGTAAATGGAAACTGCACCACCTTTACCAGGGGATATATTGGCTAATATTACATTTAGTGAGGATTGAACCGAAGCTTCCAGGTCACAAGTATGCTCAATAAAAGTGTAACCAGGCTTTCTAATCTCCAAGGCATTCACTGCATTTATTCTAGACAAGGTTTGAGCAAAATACTATGTTCCACATAAATGTTGGATGATCAAACATGACCAAATTACTTGGCTACTATATTTAAAACTAGCAAAATAGTCCAGCTTTTCCCCGGGCATCGCTTTTTTTTTTTTTTTTTTGCTTCATACAGACACAAAAAAAATCTCTTCATTTGATTTCAACTGGCCCAGTTTTTAATAAATAAATAAAAAATCTAGTCAAAAATTTAAAATTCCAGCTTTTAGGTACACATGTTTGTGCACAAGGGCTACTGATTTTAAAATTTTAGCCCTCTGGGTGCAGTAGATATTGCACAGTGCTCATGACAGACAAACTCTTTTATTTTACTAATATAGATTAAAAAATAAGGCTCTTTAATATTAAATGGATATAACATGGTCAAATATGTTGGTGTTAAACTAGATCACTAGTGACTGGGAGGTTGGTGCTCAAATATCTGCCATGTTTACTGATTTTTTTACTTAATAGTTTCAGTCCAAGCAAATGTATGTATAGTTCCTGTAAATCCTTCCTTCCTCTCGATACAGTTAATAAAACTTGCAAACATCTCAGAAAAGCAGTAAGATGCGATAAAAAAAAAGGATGTACAAATCTCCAAATATGTTTGATGCTGTCTGGGCCTTTGAGCATGCAGTCTAAATGTCGAGTGTATTTAGTCTGAATTACAGGTGACTAGGGGATCTGAGTTCAAATCCTGCCTGATGGTGTGTTTTCCTTAATTGTTTCCTCACCCTCTTCCTATTCAAATATGGGTACATTTTATTTAAATTCTACCTTACTCATCCCTATCAAATTAGAGTAATGAATATGTACGTGTATAACCCAAACTAATAGTGAGATATAAAATAAATATTTATCTATGTATGTACCGTATGCAATATCAAAAACTACACTATTCAATGAATTACTGTTTCAATGAACTCTCAATAAATACACCAATTTTATAAGTTTTAACAAAAGCTATGATGTACTGAGATTACCTTGTGTTTAAATTCTATGATAAAATGCTAGTAAAAAAAATCATCCTTTAACGACCCTATTTTACTTTCAGTTGGAGCCTATCGCTCAGTGGCATCAATTCTATTACTTCTAGCCTCACTTAACAACACTAATGGTGTAGACCGTAATGATGATATTTGTGGTAACTACAACGGTCGCCGTCTGTACCTGGGTCTTGGAGAACGAGGTTTCTTAACTGCCAAGAATGTTACCTCTCAGCTATACTCACGGTTACAATTCTCTGATGATAACATTAGTTCCCATGAAAAGTGCAATCTGGAAATAGTGACATGTCCATCTTGTGTGATATCTGTGACTTTCCGCCATTTGAACTTGTCCCACCACTGCGGTGGAGGAAATGTGGTCATGGATAGCCCTTGTCGCTGTGATCTCGTGTGGTTGTCTGAACCTTCGTATGAAGATGTGTCCAAAATGCCTTTTTGTGGCCTGTATAGCCCTCTGATGACTAACAATATTGTCAATATGTTGACATATAGGTCTTTGACTCGAACTTTGGCTGTCGCCTTGATGTTTAGTGAGTCTCATCAACATGCTTTCACCTTGGAATATTCATCTGAGAGTAAGTTGTCTTGTCTCTGTTAAAATTATAGTTCCAATGTAAAAACCTGTAGTTGAGATACAGTCTATTTGTGGTATAAAAAAAACAACATTAATATGGATTAAGGGTTATTGATGTCTGCTACCAGTTTTTTTAGACATTGCTGCACAAAGGTTAGATATATGTCCTTTCTCACATAGCTGGGCACATGAATTGAATGTTATGCTCATTTAGTCTTGTTTGCCGGTCGGATAAAAGTTTGCAAACCGGCCTAAATGGTTTCCCAATCTCCTTCCATGCATATGTGGGCAGATTACCTCTAAAATGCTTCCCCTCTCATCATCTAAGCTACTAGAGTAATCATTAATAATGTGTAGAGCCTAAACAGACAGTAAGATGCGGTGATAAAAAAAAACCCAGCAAGAGTAATGAGAGTGGTTTTCCTAAATAGTTTTCCAATCTCCCTCCATGCAAATTTGGGAACACTTACTCTTAAAAAGAGTTGTATCTATAGTCTTTTCTCAGGAGTTAACATGCCTTCCACTTTATGAATAACAAGGGGTTCAGGTTTAATGAGGGATTGACTGATTTTAAAATTTCGACTATACGACCATAAATGATACCGTCCTCATCGTTACCTAATTAATCTGATTAAATGTGAATAGTTAAGACAACTAGTAAAACACATTGGGGAAAAGTATATAAATGTATTATTTTTAAATCCTGATAGTTTTCATATAATTAAGAATTGGGTATAGCTTTACAGCAATCCTTTATTTGCTTCAAATGAGTCATTCATAATCTTTGAAATATTCTATACAAATAAATATTTCTAATTTCATTTCAAGGAAATCATCAATTTCTGAAGGGCTCTCCAAGTGCTAGTGATGTTATCCCAGGAAACGGGAGTAATTCAGGTATCTTAAAGTCTCCATATTTCCCTGCCTCATATCCTCGTGACTTGGATACGGAATACGTTATAACGTGTCAGCCAGAAACTTCCAGCAACTGCCGAGTACGAGTGTTGTTCCAGGACTTCCAGATTGCTACAGGCTCCATAATGGAGGTGATAAATTCATTAGTTTATTGATTATTTTTTACTATCCAGAATCAATGGATGGATGGTCTAACGCCTCACTCTTGATCTGGACAGGACTGTCGATGGCGGAGATATTGGGGTCCCAATCCAAGTTGAGTGTACTGATGATGTCCTTCCTAATTTTTTTCCCACTCATCCTCCAAGCAAATATGGGTACACTTCCTCTAAAATTGTACCTTTAAATTATCTAAAAAAATCATTGATATGTGGATTTATAATCTCAAAATTTAATTTGCGCTTTTTCTAAATTTAGTAAATTAATTATTGCTCTTTCATTAATGCTTTGTTTGTAGTGCTGTTAATCATAACATCGGCAGAATATATATATATTATTATTTAAGGTATTTAATGTGCACTATATCATCATCATTTGTTTCCAGCCGGTGGCCGGGTCAGTTTAGTAAAATGTCTCCATATTCCTCTCACTTGAACACTTTCTGTTATCTGCTCCTCCCATCTCTTTCTTGGCCTCCTCTGTGGTCTATATATGCACTTTATGAACTGACTTATTATATCAGCACACAGCTTAGAAACTATCTTAAATCTAGAACATCCAGCCCAAGGCCACTGATTTATCACTGTGAAAAAAGAAAAACACATTTCTCCAATGATAATTTTTTAGTCATTGTCAGGAATCGAACCCTGATAGTTAACACAATATTAAATAAATGTGATTTATTAATATTTTATATGAGTACATATTAATTTTCAGGAAAGTGGGATATTATTTTATTTACCTTATTCCATGTATAAAATTATGAACCTCAAAAAGGCGAGGGGGGGGGGGAGGAAAAGAAGTGTTGCTTGGAGATCTATTAAAATGTATATTATTTCAGTTTTATGATTGGAATGGGCAAAGACTAGAAGTAAGCAGTGGTTCACAATTTCGTCCTCCAGTCATCCTTTCTACTGGACCATCTTTATTGGTGCATTTTTATGCCAACGGAGGCTCGGGAAATGGGTACAAGGCAATATATTCATTCATAAGTGGTAGGTAAATTTAGTTTTCCAATTAAAACATTTCTTTGTCATTCAATTTTTTTTTTTTCAAAGTTCTAATAATTTTGACTATTTTCTTTACAGGAAGCTATATTGAGAAGAGTGTGAAACCTAGCACAGGTATTTTACCTCTACTTTTTCTATTTCATTTGAATGTATTCATTTTAAATGGTATTTTTTGATGTAATTTTTGCTTATTTTGCCCCCATTAGACTGTGGTGGATTTGTCGAAAATTTGGGTGGGGCCATCACAATGATGAACATGGTGGATCGTGGAACAAAAGCCTATGATTGTGTTTGGCTCATTCGTCCACCTCAAAACTATTTACATCTTAAGACACATCTATATTTGAAAATTGCCACATTTGCAGATATGGGTAAGTTATTGAATTATCAAATAAATGTTTTAATTTAATTGTGTCTACATATCTTAAGTTATTTGTTTGTTAACATAATTTGATGCATATTGAGATTGGAAAGAAAGATTCATCGAGAAGAACTTTTTTTTCATAATTTTACATTATATTGTTATATTAATTCCGGTTCCTTTCCTTAGAATTAATCTTCATCCTGTTTATATTTTATATAGTTTCAAGTAATTATTGAATATCACTGACATGCATACAATCGAGTACCAGGATGGATGATGTGCTTCTGATCCAGATTGGTCTAGAAGACCTAGGTTCAACCCTGACTAAATGCTTTTGCGGTGTTTATATACATCATTCTTTAAATTCACCCTTATATTTTGATCTCTGAATAGCTAATGTAATTTGTGAATAGCCTGAACAAATAAAAACAATAAAAAAACACTTATTTATAAAATATAATTGAGACCAGAAATGTTGACACAACTTTATTTTGAACAACCATTTATCTTTGTATCAGTGCTTGAACTTTATCTGTTTCCCCATAGGATTTTTTGATTTGAATCCTGATTGAACAATTAAAATTTGAGCATGCACTTTATCTATCCTAAATAGGATACTCCCCTTACTTTTAACTTACCCGTTATAAATATGTGAAAACCAAATCTTGATATTTAATTACGTCCTGAAATAACTATGTGCTATATATGTGCAGCCAATGTTCATTTCCTGTGTTTGTCCTTTATGTTATTTGTTTCTTTTACATATCCTTATTTATATGTCCTCTCACTCTTTATCAATTCCCTTTTCTTCTTTTTGGGTCTTTTTTTTTTTTTGCTTATTTAGTAGCGTTAGCGTTTCATACTCACACCTGAAGAGTTCAGCTAAAATAAAACCTCTGTTGTGGGATTGAGCTGAAACATTGATTTTATTCATGAGACAGAGACTTAAAGGAGGAACTGTGACCTTTCGTTTCATTGTAAAAGTCATATTGTGTTCTTTCCCTTTTATTTGTTCCTGCCTTATTTCCTCTACCTTCTTATATAAACAACTAATAATTGATATTGGAGTAAAACAAAATCATTTTTGGTGTTGCTACCTGAAGGTTAATATTTTGATCAAAAATTTTTGAAAATTGGAGCCTACACCTCTACAGTGAAGTGTTAAAAGATATATATTTGGATCACCATAATCTGACATTAAGAAAAAAAAGAAGCTGAATCTACTCTTATATATTCATAAGCCAAATGCATGTTTTGCAAGTGTTGATTTTGGCTGCTTTACATATATTATTGTGTGAGCTTAAAGAGTTCTTTGACTCATTGTTGCTTGAATTCAAGATTTTGTTTGGAAGGTCTAGCTCAGGGGTTTCCAACTGCCCACGACGCCCATTTTTTTTTTTTTTTCAGTCCACAAAGTTTCTTGGAAAAGTAATATACTTCATCATATATGTAGTAAAATTGATGTTTTTAGCTGAGAAACAGAAATTTTTGAATTGCGTGGGAAAAATCAATGAAAGCTCCAACTGATATATTATATTGTCATATCAAAACTAGTATATTTTAGTCAAAAAAATTGTTTGATATATAAATAATTAAATACCTGTTTCGTTTTGCATAACTTAACAAAAACTAGCTGATTATGATGCTACTAGACTCGTGGATTCAAATGTGACTCTGGAGAACTTTTAAGTTGCAAACCTCTGTTCTAGATGGTAATTAGCAAAAAAAAAAACTAAATTTTTTGTAGTGCTATTGCAACAAAATAACTATGAAACCGGAAATGTTATATATATTTTTAGCACCACATCTTGCAACCTGTTTAAGATATAGGGTTAAAACCTAGAATTAAATACAAGTAAAGCTATGTACATTATTTTGTGTACTAACTTTGCCTTAACAAACAGCAGGAGTTACAGATATCCAGGTTATCCAGGGACTAACCTCAGAACAGCCAGTGCTGGAAACTTTACATCATCCCATGATCTCAGTACATTCTCCTCGAGACAAGGAACATGTCATTCCAATAAATGATGGCTTCTATGTCAGCCTCCGAGGGATATTTGGCCCGGCCTCGCGCATTGCTATTGTGTACACAGCTTTTAATTACATGGGTTTGTGGTTCTTATCTTTAATTTTCATATGTAGAAATGTAGGAGTGTGAAAGGCAAAGTAAAAGGTCAACATCTATTTGCTTTGACTTGGACAACCAGGAACTTCATTATATCTTGAAAACATTTTGCAACAAACTAAAAACTTTGACAAATGTCTTAACCAAATTCGATGTATTTTTAATTTTGTGTGATTTAAAACCAGGGTGTCTACCATCCGGGAAAATAGAAACTAGCCGGGAATTTGAAGTGGTCGAGGAAAAACAGGAATAAGTCGGGGAATTTCCTGAATTTAAAAAATAAATCCAGGAGAATGTTGCTTTACTCAAAATATGAAATATAATCATAAAACAATCTAAGCAGAGCGTAATTTATTCACCTCAGATTAAAAATGTTCGAAAGGGCTGATTTATTTTAAATACTCCGCTCTAATTATATATTGTGACAGCCAACCTGCGGCTTGGTAAGGCGCAGTAGTTGATAAAAAAATGTGTATGGGGAAGGGGGAAGGATATGTATGACATACTTTTTAGTTGAGAATTATATGAAATGATCAGGATAAATCAGAGAAAAATCAGGAATTTCACTGGTCAAGTGAAGTAGGTAGGTACCATAAAAACTTGTTTGATTTTTTTATAGCATTTCTTATGTTGTATTTGATCTGTGTCTAGAATGCAGTGTTCTATTCAGTCATTTACTTCGATCAACTGCCTACTACTACCCATTTTGTACATACTTTTAAAAAAACACAATTATTAAACTCTTCTTTTCTTTTCAAAATAATACATTCAATTGTCATATCAGAACAAGTAAATTTCATTTGTTTATATTTTCATTTTAAAAGATTTTCCTATATTTGTATACATTTAATATTAGAAAAATGAAAGTTTAATCTTTGCCTTCACCTTTTACTTTTTTTTTTTTCTTCACAATTTTCAAGTTATTCTTTGAATGTTTTAATGTAGTCTCCTCACACCCTTCTAAAACAGGTTAAATCCTATAAGAATTTCAAAGTTTTCTACAAAATAAAGTTATTTTTATTAGTTAATATAACTTAAGGCTGTGTGAAGCTTTGAAATGTGGAATTATAACATTTGAAAGATTCAGATTGGACCTGAAATTTTAAATCCAAAAGATACAACATTCAAATTTGATGGAATTTAATTTTGAAATTCCAGTATAAAAATCAAACTTTTGACTAATTTCTCAACCTTTTATAGACACAAACATCAATTTGCTATCATGTGACCTTATTTACATTTTATTTTAATGGGTTAGCTAACACAATTTAACTTGACTATAGAATCTTGTGAATAATTTATCATTGTTTGGACACAGTTTTTATGACTAACTATATTTATTTTTACTGTACTCAATTCAAAAATTAATATATTTCAGCCAAATATTTAATTAGGATTCATTTTGAAATCTTTTCACTACATAATCTTTGACTTGGAATTGATTCATGTTAGTAAGCAATTCATACTTCATTATTACCCACTTCAGTGGCCGAATGGTTTAGGGTCCTACTCTCACAATAGACTATACTGCCGATGACGGAGAGATAGTAGTTTGAATCCTGGTCAAGTGTATTGAGGGTGGTTTTCACTAAATTGTTTCCCATGCAATCTTTCTCTAAATTCAACCTTCCTCATCCCTAACCCATTAGCATAATTATTACATAAGCGTATAACCTGAATGTGTAGTAAGACACTGTGCTAAAAAAATTATTTAAAAAAAAACTCTTCTCCTTAGAGTCAATATTTTTTAAATTCTACTCAAGCCTGCAATAAAATGGTTCAGAACATATACAAAAAATGTGCACTTAAAAAACTCATATTTATACTTTTAATACTTATTTTTAAATTGATTAATTTAAGTGATGTTGTCTCCTTTAGTGTAGCCAAAGGTGCTATCAACTAATCTTATTCCACCTTCTTTCCACCCTACTGGGATTCAAGACCAATATTTATCAAAGGTCATTGTCTTAGATACAGGGGGTAGCACCAGGGTCGGGCTGGAAGTTCATGGGCTAGAGTCAAACTTACCCTCAGGCTGACTCCCCTTATTCGGACGAGACCAGAGGCTTTCCCTCTCTGCCAGGGGGATGTTCCTCATCTGGAAATCCTGGTAGGTTACCTTCTTGTGGTGGCTCTAAGGCATTCTCTGGAGGGTTAATCTGAGGAGCGGCTAAATCTCTGTCGAGATCTTTGTTTGGGAGTGAATGGGGTGGAGGAGAGTCCCCCCCCCCTACTTGCCACACACTAAGGGGTTGGTAGCTAGGACCTCCTGTGAAAGATGGTCAGGTCACCTCCACACAATCCCCGCTGGGCAACCCAGACTGAAAGATCTTTGGAGTGATTCCTGAGGCTAGGCACCTGACCTCCTCTGAGGGGTTAGCGCCCCTTCATGAGAGTCCAGCACTCACGGAAGGAGGACCCAACTCCTCCTGCCCAAGGAAGCTTGCCAAGGCCAGTTTTCTGATGGTAACAGGACCAATGGCAGGCACAGGGTTGTTGGTCCCTAAATTGCCCACTGCGCGTGTAATGTGCGTGGATATGCTTAAAGAACACCTACATGATGGGTTAGAGGTGCCTTTATGAGTGCTGAACCCTGACATGAAAGTTGGAGTTTTCACCTTGAAAGGTCGCTGACTTATAGAAGTTGTTTGCCTAACCACGTATGGTATTATGTCTGAAATACAACATATTATCGATGTTGACCAGGGATGGTTCCAAAAATTATAATATACCCAAGTTCTTGCTAAAAATAAAATTTTACATTTTTCAATAGACATGTTTCACCTTGATAAATAAAATGAATTAAAAAATAGAGTAAAAAAAATAATTATTTTTTTCAGCTATAATGCCATTATATGATTTTTGTTTTTCAGACTGCTTCACTGGTACAAACTTTCTGTGCCAAAATCATCGATGTATTCTGACCCAGTTGCAATGTGATGGCTTCGATCACTGTGGAGATAACAGTGATGAACCAGAAAACTGTTATCAAGGCAAGGCCAATATCTGTTACATACCATTGGGAACACATTTAACATAAACTACATTTTTATTTTCACTTTGGCTTATTTATTCCTTCTCCGAGTAAATGATTGTACATTTACCTAAAATACTATATTCCTAATTCCATGCATTTAAAATGAGTTAAAACTATGGGTGGTAAAATTGTTAGTAACTTCTTTCCTTTCTTGTAAAATTTAAAAATAGATATAATATATTTAGCTCTAATTTCTATCTTTGGAGAAAAATGTCATTACAATTTGATTATATTTGTTTCAGAGTGGGCTATTGACGCCCATGATCGAAGGTGGTATTCACATACACCAAATTACTACTTTCCCAAGATTGCACCCTATCCTGATTTGAAAACTGCCACATTGGTATTTTTAGTCACTAGTTCAGGTAAACAAGATTTTAAACCTCTTGAAATAATTACACATCTTTTTCATAAAAAGCTATGTTCGGTATTATTTTTACATTTTTATATATACTACACCACAGATTAAAATTAATTTAAAGCTAACAATTTTTATTACTTGTTGAGATAAGAATGAAGAATTAAGTTGTTCTTTAATGATATTACTTAGGGTAGCCCTAAAAAATTATAAGGAGTATTGTAGACCATAATGTAGTAGCCTTCTCAGAATCCTGAATTTTTAATTCAGCCTACTCTTATGGTACATGACATTCCTTGGTGATGTGTCATTTCAAATTAATACTTTTTCAATAAAGTCGAAACTAAATTGGTGTCAATCCCATTTATCACTTGCACTCTCATGTTAGACTTGATTCCTGGTATTGGGGAGATTGTAATTTTGATTCAAATCTCAGTCATAAGTACTGAGGGTGATTATTCCTTAATGGTTTCCTGCTCTCCCGCCACACAGATGTGGGTACATTTCCTCTAAACTATGCCATCATCATATATATTAAATCAGAACAGAGTATAGAAGGGCAAGGCCAACACATCAGAAATCTGTAGGCCTTAGATTTCACATATAAAAACACAACAAAACATAATTATGAAATCAGTCTCTCTCTCTTATCTGACAGCTTATCTCAGGCGGTAGCGTGTCTCTTTACTGAACTAAGGGTCCCGAGTTCAATTCCCGGCATAGCTGAAATATGTATCATTGGTGTAATATGAATTTACTCTTTAACAATGATAAATTAACGGCCAGGGACTGTATGCTGTGCCTTTCCAAGTCTTAAGTTAGATTAAAAGCTATATGAAGCTACGACAAGCCTAGCAAGCCGGTAGTGGAAAATATATGGTTTGAATAAAAAAACTTACTAAGGCCACAGGCTAGAAACAGTAATGGGTGTAAAGTAAAGTCTCCTTCAGCAGAAGATAGTAAAACTAAGCGGTTTTTTCTCTATTCTGTTGAAAAAAGGGACTGAGCTACCCTGAAAATTTGATAATTATGTGTTTTATTGTGTTTTTATTTGTGAACTTTGAGGCCTAAAATTTTCTGGTATGTGTGTAGGCTTTGCCCTTCTATCCTCTTTTCAATGAATAATTTTAATACGGCCATTTGACATCATTTTTCCTTTATAATATATTAGTGTAATTAATGTGAGATGTGCATCCCAAATCACTACTAAAATGCGGGAGGGGGGGGGGGCTAACCAAAGGGAAGGAAAGTTAAAGTAACTGCTGCATCATTTGTTTGGTGTGGGTGAAAAATCTGTTGAGAAAATTTAAGTCTTATTTTTGGTTAGAATGAAAACATAGTCCTGTGTGTGACTTAAAATTTGAAGTTTTTATATTACAGGTCTGATCCTCCTCATTTCCGCTATGATTGTTCTGCTGTATCGTTTGGGGGCTCGAGCTAGACAACAGAGAGAGTTACAGAATCAACTGCGAAGCATCAGTGAGATGTTAGGTAATTCTCATTGCATCGAGGTGTGAACAAGGTATAAAGCTTGATTCACATGTTCGCCAAAAATAGAAAGCAAAATCTGCTTGAGTAGCGTAACATTTCACACGCTCTATGTTGACACATGATGCATAGCAACACAAAATTAAAACAGCTGATTATCAACATATTTTATTTTCAAGTAAATAGACAAATACTTTAGATCATTCTCCCATTAGGTGTTTTCAAATTATAACTCTGTGTCATGCCACAATCCAATATATCGATACACACATTTTGCATTAACGGGTTATTTCAAATCTCCTCACAACAGCCAACTAAGCTGTCTGCTTGCTGTTAGCTCTACAGCACATGCGCTGTCATACACATTAATTTGAGATGGTTTGTTTTGAGATTTGATTGGTTCTCCCATGCCAAAGATCTCGGGCATAGTGGACAAAGTAGAGTTAAGTTGAACTTCAGCAGAAGAGCTCTCGCCGATGAGGCAGAAATCTTGTGATTGGATTAGAGCTCATCATATGACCACGTTCTCTTCTGCGCTTCTTTTTCGGCGAACATGGGAATCCACGGTAAGTAGGCCAGTTGCCTTTTAAGGAAGTCAGGTTCATATTCGATAGCCTTATAGGCTTAACAAATTCTTTCCTGTTGTACAAGACTATTTCTTTGCTGTATTGTGTGTTTGGGGATGGATGACTTATCGTTTACCGTTCTTCCACTTTTATGGATGATTGTGATTTGTTTTGTGTTTGAGAAATTCGCAGTTGAAATATGTTAATTTTATAGTAAAAAAAAAAAAAAGAACATCTGTGGGTTTAGGGTTATTTCATTCAAGTTCAAGCTAGAGCAAACTTCTTGGAACATTCCTGAGTTTCAAGATGAGTTCAATAAATATGTAATACCAAAACTTAACTTTGTAAATAAAAATTAAGTATTTATAAAGTTTAGAAAAATATCTTTGAAATGACAATACAACTAATATATTTTTTAAGATAAAAGAACATGGTTTTAAAATCAAATAATTTTTTTAAAATAAAAATATTTCGAGCTTTTATAAATAATAAGATAAATTTTAAAATAAACATGTGATATTTAGTAACTGAAAAATTAATTATGATTCAATGTAGTTATTTACTCTATAGCATTAGGAACTCAAAGTTCATTGCCGCACTTACAAAAATACTCCACCTATCCCTATCTTGAGCTAGTTCTATCCAGTCTACCTCACTACACCGCATCTCCGTCAGGTCCATCCTAATGTTATCCTCCCATCTGTGTGTAGGTCTTCCCATTGGGTTATGCTTTAAAATATATTATTTTGTTTATTTATATAGCTTTATAACTAGCATCTGCAAGCACAAGTTTTTTTTTTATTCGAGTCGATCTAGAGCTTGGGTTTATAACTATCATTTTAAAATTTAATTATATAAATAAAAAAAATTAAATTTAACTTGAATATGTTAAAGAAAAGTAATGTTTTAAATTTCTAAAATAAATTGTTTTTAAATCTTTATAAAAATCAAGCCATAATAATTAATAAATCATGGTATTAATTTTTAAATATAGGCTACTGTGATACATACCAAAAAATTAATTATTATTCATTTCAATACTATTTAAGACAGTTTTTAAAAAAACATTTATTAATATAAGTTTGGATGTGCAGAGTTAACATTTCTAAATTCCTGTTCATCTGGAGTGTAGCTATTCACTTGGTGTCGACCTCTTACTAGAGAAAGAAGTTAAACATTAATGTTTTTTATGGTGTACATAGTAGAAATTTGCATTATTGTGTACTTGAAACATCTTGCACTAAGTTGTATTTTAATTTTTAACATCCTGACAGAGAGGCCTTTCTATATCTCTTTTATCTAAACTGCTTACTAGAGGTGTACTGATTCAGTAAAACTGATTGTTTAAAATAATTGTTCATGCTACGATTAATAACACCGATTAGTCCCGATTATTAGAGACCCTGATTTGTGGTAAATAAAACCACTGGATTTCGTTAAATAAAAAGTTGGATTTCGGTATAAAAAGTCGGTAAATAAAAGGGTAAAAACATGATTTTCGGTAAATAAAATTACTTGATTTCGTTAAATAAAAAGTTGAATTTCGGTAAATAAAAGGTAAGACCCTGATTTTCGGTATAAAAAGTCTTAAGAGGTTTTTTAAGGTAATGGTAATAAATTAACTCAAATAGCTTAGAAAGTACTTGCACTGAATTATTTTATAAGACAAAAATGTTCATACTTTTTTCAACATACTTCACGTCAATCACCAAAGTACAAAGATAACATTGTTACCAAATTTTCAATTTTCAAGTTAGTGCGCTTGTCTGACATAATGTTGGAATATGCTGAAAATGCGCGTTCACTGTCAACATTAGACACTGGAATCCATATTGCTTTTATGCTGTTGATGGCAAACTCTTCATGGTCTTATTTCAGTCCACACAATATGTCCAAAATGTCAACTTTTTTACTATTGCTTTGCAAAGCTCTCACTTGTGTCTGCAGCGCACAGTATCCTCTTTGAAAATTAATTTCAGAGCAGGATTTTAAAAATGGTATTTTCCGAGCTGATTGGAAGAGATCAGAATTAACTTGTTTTGTACCAATCAAGCGAGTGTCAAAAAGAGTACCAATGTTTTCAAAAAATGTTTTGGATGGGTCTGACTGATGGAGTGAATTCAGCTTTATAAGGCACTGCCGTCCTAAAGATTGAAACTGACTTTTGACATTTGCTTGTTTTAGAGTTGGAAGAATTTTCAATTTTTCCTGTGTTTTTTCTCCGTAGTTCATGTCAGAAATCAGTTTAAAATTACTTTGTAGCTCTGTCACTTTACCATACAACTTATGACTAAAGGCATAGGTAGAACCTTTGAGTATAGTAATTAATTCCACCAATTCAGAACAGTGTTCAATTAAAAATGTTGCTTGGCATTCAATCAACATTAGGGTTACTTTATCATGTGACATATCCTGGAAGTACTTAAGTGCTGCTGTCACCTCCTCCAATGTGGAAAAATATTCCACTAGATCCACCAAATATTCACAGAGGTACACCACTGAACAAAACCAAGAGTTCCATCGCGTTAAAACTGGGTTTGGAAATAGCTTAGCAGACTTTTCACCTTTACTGTATTTTTCATTTAGAAATGCTAGATAATTATGTTTTCTCTTTCGAGTGTTCAGAAATGTGGCCTTTGCTTTAGCTACACACTCATTCAGCTCTGGCAGCTCTACTGACCAATAATTTTGGACCAAATTAAGTTTGTGGTCCCAGCACTGTATATGCAGAAAATCATCGCATAAGAGAACTTTCAAAGAAGTCACACATTTCGTCATGTAACGCGCACCATCTATCACAACACAAACTACATTTTCATAAAGAATCTCATACTTGGTGATGGTGTCCACAAGTGCCCGTGAACATTCATTTGCTGAAGCGTTCTGCAAAACTTTAACTGCACCAACAAACAAGCTTTGCTTTGAATCAGCACGTAATGTTTTCAACAAAATAACAAAAACACACTGTCCTTTCCTATCAGTTGTCTCATCACAAAGAATTGCAACTTGCTGATTTTTTACATTGTTCTTGATATTATCTTCTTGACTTTGGTTAACTTCTGGGATCCAAACACTTCTTATAGTTTCTGCCTTAGGGAAGTCTCCTCCACCTAAAACCGAATTGTAGGCATACTAATTTTTGATAGAACAAACTAATATTAGGCTATGTTGGTTGACAAAGTGTGTATACACTAATTTATTAGGCTATTTCACTATTTGTACTTAAAGATAAACATCTTAAAAATAACCCAAATCAAACATTTCTATCTCATAAATTTTTTTGATAAATTAGTAAATAATCAAAAGTGTTAAAAAAAACACTTTTGTCATTAGTAAAATAAAATCGGAAAATAATAGGTCCTTATTTGTTTTTGATTTTTAAATAATAAAAGAAATTTTTAAAAATCTTGCAAAATGGTTACCTTTCACATATTTATCCATCCAACATCGCATAGAAGGATCTAGTTTTTCAATGGGAATATTGGCTTCCATAAATGTTTTCGTGGTATCCATAATGAATTCTTTGCAGTCTTCTTTAGAGTTTTTAGACTTTATTAGAGAATTTTCAAGGGTTGCTTGTTTTGATGATTCAGAAACATTACTTTTTTTTCCGTTTATGCAAAGCACTATTAATGTGCTTCAAACACGTGTCTTTTCTGAACCAGTCAACACATGTGTTGCACAATTTGCACATCATTATTTTTTTAACATTATCAAATATATAAAATCCTTCTTTTCCAAACTCACGCTCTCTTTCAAAAATACTTAAAACTTTAGGCATGTTTAAATATTAAATAAATAGAGGAGAGGTTAAAAACAAAATGATCTTACTAAAGCAATGTCAATATCTAATGACCTTGATGGTAGTGACGTCACCAGGAAGCCAAAGATATGAGTGTAGAGAGATCTCACTCTAGCTTAGACATGGCGTTGTTTTTTGCCTCTAATTCTTTAAATACTTGCCTTGGCGCCCAATATGGCCGTTGTAGTAGCCAGTTTTAACACTTTTTAAAGCAAGTTTTTGGATGAGGGAAATAAATTTTCTTTTGAAAGAAAATTATATTGGTTCAGTTGGTATTATTTTTATTTTTTGTCCAAGTCTTAGAATGGTTTCCGATGTCAGCAATGTTTTATTATTTATTCGCGTTTAAATAGAAAAAAATGACCATAATTCGCGTTTAAATGGCCAAATCGTCAATTTTGCGAATAGATTTAATTTTGTTTTGTCTCGCCTTAATATTTTCACTCAAAAATGCCACATTGATGTTTAATTATGTTTCTATGGCAATTTTAATGTGCTAAGTAAAAGTTCGTAAAAACACAACTCGCGAAATATCGGTGTGTCTACCAATTATCTATTACTTATTAAAAACTATTAGAAAATATGCTTAAGAGAATAATAACAGTCAATGTAATTAATAAAAAAAGATTTTATTTAAAAAAAAGAATCAGTTAAAGCTTTGATGATCTTAATCTCTAATTAATATTTGCATAACCGGCGAAAGTTGGAACTACATTGTCAGTTTTAACATCTGATATGAACTTATATTTCTTTATCTTTGCATAGCCCACAATCCAGATACAATGTGTGTATATAAGTGGGTTTTTTTGGTGGTTTTTTTCAATTTTTAATACTAAACTCCTACTTAGAAAATTTTGCTTTAAACTCTACTTAAAAAAGACGAGTAATCGGCATAGTAATCACAGATTACAATTAATTGCTGATGCACTAATAATTGCCTGATAACGATTAATCTGTATCCTCATCGGTACACCCCTACTGCATACTCTCCTCCATTCAACACCAGTTTACTCAGTGGAAAAACTTAATTATTTTTGTATAGCACCACGTTTTACTACCCGTTAGGGTTACATGCCTATGTACTAATTACACTAATGGGTTAGGTATTAGGAAAGCTTAATTCAGAGGAAATGCACCCGCATTTGCATGAAAGGAGAGTGTAAAACCATTTCGGAAAAATCCCGCTCAGTGCACCTGACCGGGATCAAACCCTGATATCCCCGTCTTCGGCAGTTTAGTCCAACACGAGAGTAGTGCATTAGACCATGCGGTCACCAAACCGGGTATCTTGACATTCTATTATTAAGTTGTACAATACCCACTTTGTTGGGTTCTCTCGCCACCTCACCCTGTTTCCATACACCTCGTTTTACAATCCACTTCCAAACAAGCAGAGAAAAGAGTAAAAAAATGAGTCATTCACAGGGTTCCTACAGTCTGGAAAGTCATGGAAAGTCAGGGGAAAAAATAACAGTCAGGGAAGCTTAAAAAAAGTCAGGGAAATGACAATTCTTGTCACACTTAAGTTTCATCGGAAATTGTAAAGCCGCAGAAGGTGTTGCCAAAAGTGAAAGTAGTGTAGTGGCTCGAAGAAACCCTAACACTTTTGTTATGAAAGATAATATAAATAAAGCGGAGTCATTTGGGCTTTGCAAGTGGTTGACAATAAATATATTTCAATTCGTGCAATAATTTAAGTACAATTTTTCAGTTTATGTTTCCCGAGTGTTCCATTGCCAGTGCCTTTACTCTTGGTGGAGACAAGGCTGCATATTTCACTGTGCATGGCTTGGCTCCATTCTTTCAGAACAATTTACTGGACTACCTAAAAGCATGTAACAACTTTGTAATTTGTTTTGATGAGGCATTGAATAAAGTTATTCAAAGAGGGCAAATGGACATTGTATTCAGTTCTGGGACAAGGAAAATCATAAAGTTTTCAGTCATTTCTTGAACAGTGTTTTTTTTTTATATAGAAACACTGCTGAAGAATTACTGAAGCATTTCTTGGATAGTATTTCTCCTCTTTCAGTCTCTAAGTTTATACAAGTGTCAATGGATGGCCCAAATGTCAATTTAAAGTTAATACTTCTTCAGGAACACATAAAATCTATCACAGACAGTGAAGTATGTATTTTGATAAATCTGGGGACATGTGAGCTTCATGTTGTTCATGGTTCCTTGAGAACAGGAGTGGAACCTGTCAATTGGAGATATAAATTGCTTATTTTGTCACACGTACTACCTGTTCACTGACTCTACAGCTCGTTGAGCATTGTTTACCCAGTTGACAGGGTGTACAACTTTTCCTTTGAAGTTCTGTGTTGTGCAGTGGTTAGAGAATGCAACATGCTTTCAAAGGGCATTACAAATTTGGGACACATTGTTAAGTTTATCAAAGAAGAAAAGCTTCTTAAACAAATCTGTAGGGATACTGAAAAGAGCAGCCTGTGATCCATTCCTGAAGTATAACTAGTTTTCTGAAAAACAATTGCAGATGGATTTCAGCCTTTCCTTTTTGATAGGGTTTGATATATTTTGTTATTTTTCTATCATTTTCCCTGAACGATTGGCAAGACATCTGCTTTCTTATTCTTCCATGAGAGGTGAGGCAAGGTCGGCTGTAGGGAGGAGGAGGCTGAAATAAATGCAATTAAATTAATATTTCCACATGAATAGTACCATAAAATTATAATGGAAATTTTGTGAGAAGTTGGTCAGGAAACTTGGGAAAATATTCAGGGAAAAGTCAGGGAGAATTTTTTTACAAATACTTTAGGAACCCTGCATTCATTACTAGACATAGTATGAGGCAAAGAAATAACCTTTATCAAATTTTAAACCCATAAATCTTTTGAACTCGATCTCAAGTATTTATTTAAAGCTTTGCTCGAAGCTTAAGAGCTTTACTTTATACACTAAATCATTAGAAAATGATAATTGAACATAAAATAAGTATTTTAGTTGGCAATTTTGTTATTGACAATTGGTAATTATTTTTTGAAACTAAGTCAATGCTGATATTTTTTTCAAACCCAGGTTGGCTTTGAATCTTTGTGCACCCTTATTTTAATTATATAAATTTATTATCATTTTAAAACTTTTTTTTTATTATCAGTTGAATTTTATTTAAATAGCTATGTTTTAAAAATATGTAAATATTGAATTCAAGCTCGGCTATAAAAGGAAAATACTTAAGCTTATATACCCCTAGTTGTGCTTTTGGTAAAATATTTATTGCAATGTTGATCAATGCTGATTTTAGACATGTTAACTAACATAATTTTAAATATATTAAATAATGCTAGTTTTTAGTCAAACATAAAAAAAATATACATTTTTATTAGCTTAAGTTTGAAAAAAAAATATATTCTCAATGTTAAATCTATTTAAACTGAAATCATAGTTTTAGAAAGGGGCCATGTAAAAATAGTAAAAATAATGATTATTCAAATACCTTAGTTTGATCTAGAGGTGTACTGATTCCGTAAAACCGATTACCGATACCGATTTAAAAAAATAATTGTTCATGCTACAATTATTTACACCGATTAGTCCCAATTATTGATTATTTATGAATAACTATAGGAAAATATGCTTAAAAAAATGCTAACATTTGATGTAACTAATACAAAGATATTATTTAAAAATAAACATTTGAAGCTTTGATAATACTAATTTTTGATTAATAATTATAATTGACAATAGACAAGTATTTGTTCAGTTAAACTAGTTGATTTATTTTATGTGGTTTAAGACTCTATTTCTTATTTGGGCAAACAAGTCCAGCAAAGGAACACAGTCTTTCTGAGGCCACTGGTCCATCAAACACATTCAGAAACCATTTAATTTAACTAATTTATTCAGGTGAGGGAATCTTGTTTTTTCTTTGAATAACCGGCAAAAGTTGGAACTAGATTGTTAGTTTTATCAATGGTATGAACTTTTATTTCTTTATCTGGTTATGTAATCTTTGCATAGCCCGCAGCACAGATGCATTGTGTATATAAGTGTTGGTTTTTTTATCACTAAATTCTTAGCTAGAAAATTTTGCTTTAAATTTTACTTAAAAACAAGGATTAATTGGCATAATAATTGCTGATTATGATTAATTGCCGATACACTAATAATCGCCCAATAAAGATTCATCGGTATCTGCATTAGTACACCCCTATTTTAATCTATTTAGCTATTTTTATTTTCATTGCCTTGTCATGGCAATGCAACTTCAATCGAGGATGATTCAAAATGGACTAAAATAATGAATTAGTTTACCGGTCACAAGTAGTTTTAGAGCTCTATTATGTTATTAATGGGAAATTTGATATTGATTTTAATGTTTTGTTAAGCTACCAAATGATTTTTATTTAAATTATTTAAAAAAATAATTAATGACCGAGAAAAAAGATCACCATTTAAATGTGGTTTCGACCCTAAAAGTTCAGCTCATTTACCTTTCTCATTAGGTTTCTTCTTATTGCTGTAATTTTCATAAATTTTGATGTAGAAATTGCTTTAATACTAACTTTCATTATAATCATAAATTGATCTATATTAATTCACACTTCCTCAACAATATTAATCTTTTTAGTAATCCTAATTAATGGATATACTATGAATACAAGAGTAATAGAATGAGTAAACAAGGATTATAATTAAATATAACCTAAATTTAATTGATTATAACTCTTATAAATGAATTGAAGTAACTTTTAGTATTTTTAATGTGTCAAATTTGTTAATGTATTCCTAAATTTAGTTCACTACCTTTAAAATGTGAAATTTGGTTGGAGCTCTTATGATGCTCATTTGTTGCTCAAAACTTATTATAATGATAGGATGAAGTTAACAACTAAACCCCAGACTAGTAATTTAACACTTATCTGAATGTATAAATGTTATAATGAATGGATTATAGGAAAGAATGTTAATATTTATTTTCTGTTATTCTATTATATTTATATTTCCTCTTATGTTCATAATTTTTTCCAAGATTCGGGTTTGGATTAGATATTCGCAATTCAGATTTGTAAAATAGTAGATAAGGCTATTAATAACTAGCCTATGCTTACTATTACATTTTAAAAATTGATTTGGACCTACATCAAGAGGAAACTTGAAAATTATGAGTTTGTCTCGAAGCTCAAAATCAGAGTACTTGCAAATCCCTATTTTACAGTTTAATAAAAGTATTATCTAATTAATAATTAATCAATATGGTCACTAAAAATTGCAACCTTTGTTTAGTTTCTAATGAATAAAATATTTTTTATAAAGACGGAGCTCTTCATGATGATCAACCTCCAGATGACCCACCTATATACGAAGCCCCCCCAGACTACAATGAAGTTATAAAGGTATTCATAGACCCCATTGAAAGTCAACGTCGCAAAAGAAAACGTCAACTTCATCATAAAAATGGTTCAAGACGTAGTCAATCAACTCCTAGAAAAGCTCTGTAAGTTTCTTCATTTAAAATCTATGGGGAAAGGAGGTCTTTTGTATCCCTTTGTTGTAGGGACACAACATAATTATATATATGTTTAATTATGAGAGGACATTTTGGTTTTGATCTTTTAATCATCTCACTCCAAAATCCATTGTTCCCTCATCGTTTATTCCACACCATCATGTATCCATGTTCTTTCAATTACTATTTTCACTTTCCTGCTCTTTACCTTTAATCATCACTTAAATAATTGTGTTTGTGTTCATGTGAGTGTTTCCCCTTCTTTTTTGTGTGTCTCTTTGCTGCCTTCTCTATCTATTTCACGTAAATTGTAAGTTTAGAATAAACATTCACATCTGTGTGGAAAAAGAGAAAAACTATTTTATAAAAAAACATCCTCAGTACATACGACAAAAATTCTAAACTTGATCTCCTTGTCACCGGTATTCCAGTCCACTACAAGTGTCTTGGTTTCCATTATCAAGCCCCTTGCATATAAAATGTCACCTTTGCTTTATTTTCTACAATTTTGTCATATTTATTAAGGACATAACTAAAATATTTGCAATAGATACTATGGAAGCTTAATGGATTAAATTATATTTTAATACATTAAGTAATTGAGGTTTATATTAAAACTAACTAACGATGGTAACAAAAGAACCTTCCTTGTTTGATACAATCTTTTAAAAATATTCATTATTTTTTCAAGTTATTTCCAGATGGTTGGGAAACTTCTCAATTTTGTGCCTTGATATAAATCATTATTTTAAGGATTGCCTCAAAATGTGGCTGATGGTAACAAACTCCAATAATCTTAGTAATCAGACCCTTCTTAGGCCTGTATCAAAATATCGATATAAAAATAAAAACATTACAATCACCCTCATTTAACACAATATTGTTCAAATGTTTGTGGGCAGTGTAGGCAATTAATATACAACCGTTCCTAACTTTTGCGGTATTTATATGGTCTTATGGTCTCTTCAAAACAATAGGAGAAACTACAGTCTAATTTCGGTACGAAGAACAGTAGAAAATTTCTGGAAAAGTTATATTTAAATTAAATTAAATTCAAAATGGAGTAATCTAGTGTTTGTGTTATTTGTACTTTATTCTTTGTGTTTGATAAAGGCAACAGTGCCGAAATATTATTCTAGTTTGTGTTAAAATGTGTGTGTGACTATTCTACTATAGAAGACGAGAAGAAAGGAAGATGTCACCTTTGTGCATTGGATTCTTCCCACATTTTTCCTCTTTCCCTAGGTGGGCTTTCTTATAAAATTTACTCTTAGTAATTTATTTTTCCCTTTTCTTTAGTTTTATCAATTTCCTTTACTATAAAATTATTTAGCCACTGGGCCACCTCATTTTTATACATAATACATTTATTTATTTATTTATTTAATTTGTACTGTTTTATTTCATGTTACCACAATGACGCAAATGAAAATACTAATACGATTGTTCTTATAACGTTTTAGATTAAATATATATAATAATTCATTCTAATTAAGCTAATTTCTATAATGTCAAACTTTGGTTACTTATTTTCAATGTTGGTGAATTCTACTGTTCTTCCTATAAAAATTGGACTTTAGCTTCTATTTAAGCCTGGTGGCAATCAGGAGTTAGTAATCTATTAATGATTTAATTACTACTATCAGAGCTAGCAGCCGTTGCGCTGTAGATGAAATGTTGTCACTGTCGTAGTATAGTAGGGTTCAAAGATGACTTGCTAAAATTGTGTGTTTAATGTGTTTTCAACACTTCCACTCTAGTATGTAACAGTGGTGCTCTTTTCCAAGGTTTTCCCAACTTTCATCATTTGCATATCCCTTCGAGCGCTTCATATAAAAAGGAATCAAATACCTGCTTTAAGGTTTAAACAGTATCTCCAAATTTTAATAAATATCCATTGGTAAGCTAAGCAAAATGGTCCATGACATTACGTCAAAAGCTATGTAATTGGTTTATCAGACTTATAAAAAGATTTATGCTAAATAAAACCTATTGGTATATTGAATACCTCATTAAATTCTTCACATATCTCTGGGAGTATTCATACCACAACTTGGGGAACACTGCTTTGTTCAAAGTATTGAAAAATCTAGATTCTTTTTAATCATAAAGTAATATATCTCTTTAAGGAAAACATATTTTTATTGTTTGAGGTATTTTGTTTGTTTTTTTGTAAGAAGATACAGGAAAGGTGGATAGAAATATATGAAAGGGAACAAACATAATATGGGTTTTACTATTATCCAACTTTCCTCTACATTCTTCCAAATATAACAAAACGCCTCAAAAAGCAGAGGTTTTCCTGAAAGAGATATTTTATATAATAATATTCACATCCAATGTCCATTTCCTGTGTTTGCCCATTTTGTTATGAATTTCTTTTACATTTTCCTAGTTAAATGTCATATCATTCTTTACCAATTTACTTTTTCTTCCTTTTATGTAGTTTTAGTTTCCTCTTTTAGGAAGTTTTAGGATAGAATGAAACCCAGGTCAGAGGATTGGGTGGTAATGCTCAATTTCTTCAAGAGGCAGCCATTACCTCTTTATCCAGTAGCGAGAGTGTAAGTTTTGAACTGTGATCATCTTTTCATTGTAAAAGCCATATTGTGTTCGCTCCCTCTTATGTGTTTCTATCCACCTTTCCTGCACCTTTTTTCCAAATAGGTGTAACTGATAAAGAGTAAGTATTCACCATTCACATAAGTGTTCTAAATTTTGATACAAAATCATTTCTTGCAATCTCTAAGATAAAATAACTTTTTAAACTAAAATGTGATTTCCTTCTAGGCGAAATGCTAGCCCATCAGGATCTGACCACATACCCAGCACACGAACATTTCTAGAAGTACCACAAATGTCTACTGATACTTCAGACGATTATGCCACTATATCAACTTGTGGACTCTTAGAAGTCGAGAGAAGCATTGTCCATCTCCAGCCCTACAACAACATCATGAGCCGTAGCTGCCAAACCACACCAATACCAGACTCTCCTCCCCCACCTTACGTCGCCTCACTATGCCCAGTTTCTATGGATCTGGGCTGTTTCGGCAGGGTACGCAGCGAGGGCGATTTAACAACTCATGTTTCAAGGGATAATACCTCATTGCATCAAAACTATAATCGTATGAGTGTTGTAGGACAGTCCGCGCAGCAATCCTGGCTTCTCTATAATGGAAGAGATTCTGGAAATCATTGTCTGTCTGAGATCGTTTGTATAACTGGTCCACAAGCCAACCACACACAGATCCCTGTTATCTTATAATGAAGCATGTTCTGGATTAAATATAATCCAACACAAGAATCAAGCTCATCCTCAATGGATCAGATGACAATGAAACAAAGAATTTAAGTTTTTCACAGGACTTGATCTCAAATGATGTCTCGCAACAGTCATCTAAATCAACTTTTCCTGCATATGATTACCATGCATTAACACTTAACAGAGATCAAAGTTTTGATCGCACTGGTGCAGAGTTGAATCAAAGCAAAAAATTAGAGTTAGATCAACACAAAAGCTTCATCCATAGTGAATATGGTCCATCTTGTTGGATCGATCAAGTCTATATTGAATCATGATAACTTGCAAATAATGCCAACAACCTCAGTCCTGAAAATGAAAATTACTCATCTAACAGCTTGTCATCACAAAAATCCTTTGTACCTGGTAGCTCTCAATCTAAATATGCTTCAGATCGTGTACAGCCTAGCAAGTTCACAAAGAGAACCAGGATGAGAGAAAGAAATTCAGAAGGAGATATCATAGGAACCTTTGACTACTCAATGCTAGGGCATCAACAAAGCTTCTACCCCTATTCTATAAATAAACTCTGCGGGAAATTTTCATCTCCGCGTGTGTTGTGTAGATGTGAGGGAGCCTGTGGTTGTGCCACTATGCAAAATCTTGATGAACGCCAAAGACCAAGCTATCCTGGCAGACATGTACGTAGTCTCTCAATGGGACTGTTGCCAACTTTACAACGCTCGCCGTTAGAGTTAAACATGAGTGAATCCCAACAAGCGGGTTTGGGGAACACAAATTTATGTCATGAAACATCTGTTTATAAGAGTATAGAAGATGCAAAACATTCAACACCAACCAAGTTGTCAAATCATGACATACAAATTCTAGGCAATCAAGCTGTTACTAATATTTCAAATATTGATAAATAAACAATTAATGTATTATAAGTTGAGTTTGTATATTGCAAATATATCAATATCTGATACATGTATATTAAAAATGCCTGATGACCTAGAAATATATGAAAACAGTGTGGAAACACTGAGAATTAATGTAATGTAATATAAGTGATTGGAAGGAAGCCAACCTGAGAGGATAGTTATGTTAGGCCATGATAGAAAACAAATTATCTTCTCTTTTTATTTCTTCATACACACTTCCATATTCAGATCATTTTCATGGCTATATGTTTAACAATGAGGAGGCCCAATGACTGATTTAATAATAATAATAATAATATTTATTATTATTAATATTAATATTATTAATAATATTAATAATTAATATTAATAATAATATATTAATTATTATTATTATTATATTATATTAATTATTATTATTATTATTATTATTATTATTATTATATTAATGCTTTGCACCACGTCTTGCTACCCATTCAGGTTATACGCTTAAATGTTTATATAATCATGGTAATTGATAAAAATAAAGAAAAAGTAAAAATAAACTAATAAGTGCAGATTTAATTAAGAAACCCCCACCCCTATAGGGAAAGAGGAAAATGTGGGAAGAATCCAATATGCAAAGGTGACATCCTTCTTTCTACTATATTAGAAATAGTCAAACTCACCTTTGTGCATTGGATTCTTCCACCACTTTTTCCTTTTACCTAGTGTGGGCTTTCTTAATCAAACTTACACTTATTAAAATATTTTTTTCATTTTCTTTAATTTTTATCAATTTCACAGGTACTCATAATTTTAAAGCTATAGCAATATTCCTTTTTCGTATTAAAATAGACATACACAAAAAACAGACCAAAAGAAATTGGTAGCTACAATCATATTTGAGCTACTCTCAAACTTTTCAAATAGGTAACTGGCAATACTATTTTCCTGTGTTAACCTCTTTTATAATAATTTTTCTTGAACGATAAAAATTCGTAGCACAATATCTTTCAGAGGAGAAGTAAAGCCATCAGCCGCATATTGATTGTGGTATGTAAAAGAACCCTGGAAGGTATGTGGAAATATTTTTCTCAAAATTAGTAGGCCCTTTCGCTTTAGATCATAGAGATTCTTGTATGCTGAGAGAATCGGTTGGTTCAGAAAGTGCATGTTAAATACCTCAAATAAATAAATAGAGTTTGTGAAGAGATGTAGAAATAAGTGTTTTTTTTAATCAATGCTTAACCTAACTATTCTTACCTATCACTTTACATTAAGTGTGTTTACGCAGTTGATCTGGTATTGATGGGACAACCAAAGTGTTTTCACTTTCCTGGTAGTGAAGCTGGTTACATTTATGACAAAGAGGATGCCAGACCTTGGTTTGGTAACCCTTTCCTTGTCCAAACTAAATAGCCTAGTATCAACCAATGAGCTGAGAATTGTGGGCCAATTTCAAAACACCATGACTCTTATGTTACATTTAAATATACCTCAGTTTTAGCTTCTTGGTGCTGACTGACAGCTAACAGCTGACTTCTGACGGCTTTGAAAAGCTACAGACAAAATTATGTATCCCTACGCCGAGCATATGATCTGCAAAAAACATGTATTTAGCAGTTGTCACTTCTGACAGTCAAATTTAGGTATATACCTAAATGTTGACTGTCAGAAGTCAGCTGTGAACTGTCAGTCAGCACCACAGAAGCTAAAACTGAGGTATAAGTATAACTTAGTAGTCATGGATTTTAACAGCTTTGTTTTAGTTAAAATGGACATAATTACTAATATAATATATGATAGTAATTAAATACTTAAAAACTTAAACTATGTATAAAAGAAATAGAGTAACCTAATACAGGTGTCTACTTGCCTGGAATTATCAGGGAATTTCCCTTTGCATGGAAAATCGGGGATTTTTTTTGAATATCCAACATTCATTTTTTAAACCTAAAAATTGTTTAAATTACTATCATGGTATGTGTGTGTGTGTGTGTGTGTGTGTGTGTGTGTGTGTGTGATATATGGTATGTGTGTGTATATATAATATAAAAACAAGACTATCACCCTTTAATTGTTAACTATTATTGATTCACCCTAAGCTGAGACCTGATGTAAACAACTCCACGTGGAAGTCTAAGCTCTGATTTGCTACTGAACGAACTTTCAATGGTATCCTTTCACTAAATAGTACCTCCTATGTTTTGTATTAAACTTATTTTAAAATAATATTAGAAAATTATTAAAACTAAAATTATCCCTTCAGTTGTTTTAGAAATTATACTTTAAGCTTTGCAAGCACTATTCGAATACCAACAAACTCCTGACTCAGCGTTGAGGGACCCCATGGTACAGTTCTTATCACATGTTAACATCAAGTCAGCGACGGTCAGTCGACAGTTCATCTCGGCAGCGTTAAGTGACGGTTGTGAGTGTTGAGTGCTTCCTGTATATTTATGGCGTTTACCGAGTCTGGCCCAAGTTTTGTCAAACATACGACAGGAAATTTTAAAGCATTAAAAAATACGAAAATTTGTAATGACCTACTTTGATATGGCATTGACTATACATGCTCGCGCCTGTTTAAAATATTGCACTGGTGTTCCACCAATAATGTAGGTCCTTCGCGTAGTGACATGGGAATATGTGTTTACTTCAGATGAATCAATAATAGGTCTATCACCCCTTAAATGATTGCTAGGACAGTCTATCATCCCTTAAATATTTACTAGGGTGGTCTATCACCCCTTAATTGTTTACTAGGTGGTCTATCACCCTTAATTGTTTACTAGGATGCTCTATTACCTCTTAAATGTTTACTAGGACAGTCTCTCACCCCTTAAATCTCTACTTACCTGTCTGGGCCACAAATAGGTAGAAGATGCTTAGGTTGACCTTGGCAAGCTCTTTTATCCCCTTCTTCCAAAGCTTGTAGAGACAATTCTAATATGATTAGTCCTTCCTTAATTCTCTCCTCTCTATTTGCTACTACTTCTCTAATTCCCCCGCTCTCTTCCACAGTCAGGCAGGTAGCAACTACTTACTGCCTACATTGGTTTTCCCCTTCCTCCGCCCCTTGATTTTTCAAAGGCCCTTGGTCAGTCAACTTTGATTCACCCACATTCTTATCCGAGGAAAACTACCGTTTAAGGGAAACTTTTAAAAAGAAACCAACATGTGGCAAGCATATGTGTTTTATATGAAGAATATTGTCATTTTAAAATATTAAGGAATTTTTTGTGCGATAATATAATTAAAATTTATAAATAAATATTAAATATACAGATTAAAATGTAATAGTAATAATAAAAATAGATACCAGTTCATAGCTTTGAATTTATTGTAAAAACAAATATGACAAGAATGAAAAAGTTTTCTAATTAATAATTTTAAAATTTTATCTAATTAATGATATTTACTAACATAATTTGTTTTATGTATTGATTGTATGACTATACCCAAAAGTTTATAAAATGTCTTGTTCTTATTCTTACAATGTTATTCTAATAGGGCCGCATTTTTCTGCTTCGTTTCCTCTTGATAAAAATTATGAAAATATGTAATTTTTCCTGTTTTTCAATAAATTTTTTTCACAAGGCTCTCCTTTGACAATATGATTTTTAAGATTTATTAAATTTTTTTTAAATTTTTACTATTGTGTAATCTCAAGTGCAAAATATGATGCCCAGCTTAACCATTTTTCAAGTGAACTGGCAGACCAAATCAGAATTTTGTAGGTGAATTTGGCCAGTGCAAGATAGGGCTGCTTTAGCTCGATGCATTTACTGCTCTTGTATATATTTGAGCAATATGGAGAGACAAGCTCTTTTCAGCCATATGAAAGGCAAAAAGCACACTCAAGACTTACACATTTCAAGTACATCGATGGACTTTCAAGCTCTTTGGGAACCACCTTCCTCCACATGTACTGCTCAACTTCCTGCACTTTCGCCAATGCCAACTGTTGCAGCAGATCTTTCTTCTTCTCCTGGACTATCTTATGCTGGACCTTCAAAATCATCGCAGCCTGACAATATTAGTATAACACCTGTATTAAATGCCCAGCAAGGACTTTCACCAACAGCACAACTTTGATCACATTCACAAGGGCTAAATCGCTTTTTGTTACAAGAGGACATAACTAAGGCTGAAGTTTATTGGTGTATTCAAACAATAATGATGCATAAGTAGAGATATGCAAAAGGTGAGATTATTTTTCTCAAAAAGCAATGATATTTTATGCTGAAAGCTATATTATTTACGTAAATCAAAGTCGAATTAGTATTCATTAAAAAATATTAAGGCTTAACTCCACATAACAGCAGCACGCTTCTGGATACAACATTAATGTATACACCAATAATAGGTTACTAGCATATGGTGAGCACGCAGTGAAGTTTAATTTTATTCCCACACAGTAAATAAACGGCTCCATTATTAATAAAAGTGGTACTATTGTATTGCATACTTGTTCCAAAGTGAGTGCTGTATTTATTACTTATTTCTCCATGTCAAGTTAACTGTAAAATAAACTTATGACACTTTCAAATGAAAACATTGCCACTGTGGCCGAGCTATTTTCCTCAAGCTTCGCTCTTTTGTCAGTCAGAATATTGTTTGAGTCAACTTTTGTACATGGTAAATAAACTACCTCCTCACGTGTTTTTAGCCAATTCATGTGACAAATCCTCCTCCTTGGTCATATTTAATGGAATGATCACCTACGCCTGGCATTTGGTACTTCCCCGAGATTTTAGCCGTTCTTCTTTTTATGCTTTCTCATTTGATGTGTTTCATGCAGGAATGAATACTTGCAGTCCCATGATACAATAATGTTGCAGAACTCGCATACAACTGTCTACATTTTTTGTTCATATTTTACATTTAACTATTTATTAACATATTCGGAGAGAAATCAAATATAAAAATGCGCAAATCATTTCACGCTTAGAACTCGATATCTCAATATTATTCCACTTTTTACAAATAGCAATATCAAAATAATCGATTGTCAATCTATGTCTACACCAAACATGAACACCTATAGCAAGATCCATATATATTGTCTTTGCTTGGACCTAGCAAGAATTATTTTAAAGGCTGGAAACAAAGAATCAAAATCTAAGTATCCTAATGTCTAAGAGTATAAATCGTGATTATTAATGTTAACCTTAAAAAAAAAAACCACTAAATATCCGTACAAACGGCAGCCCTGGCATAGCGCTATTGCCAGTGCTATCACGTTAAAAATTAACCTTAAAAAAACCCACTAAATATCCGTACAAACGGCAGCCCTGGAATAGCGCTATCGCCAGTGTTATCACGTTTAAAATTAACCTTAAAAAAACCCACTAAATATTGTGACGTTGTCACAGACATAAAACAAATAAGGACGATCTGGCTCACCAAATCTTGGTCCCCTTTTGACTGGGCCGGACTGGACTGGGCTCGACTTCATGAAACACGCGCACTCAACTCCATTCTACATCACGCGGCTTACTGACCTCCCGAGGCTCGAGGTCCGATTAGAGCAAGACTCAGACATCTGAACATCGAGATGCGCTAACCCAGATGCGCCGACGGTTGTGTTCGAATGAAACAAGACTCATCCACCAGCGCGTGATTTGAAATTACTACGAGAATAATCGAGACGTTTGTCGAAGCAGTGTACTCCCCTCTCCCTTCGTCCCCTGTGTGATTCCCGCCGTTTGTGAACACGTGATTGACTTTGTACCGTATATAACGGCTGGACTGTCTTGTAATGTCACTCATTTCTCTGCACTCAATTAGGTGAGACACTTGTCTTAGATTTAGGCGTAGGTTGTTCGACGTTTTCTAAATTATGTTTGGGTTAATTTGTTCAAAATTTAAGTTTCGACTTTAAATATAAATCTTGGTTACTAATAAATGTATTTCTCTGAGACTGCAGGATTTGCCTGTCAGCCATTATGGTTTATGGGCTAGCTTTGTTTCTTTTAACTTAACGTTGTGTCCGCCTCACGGACGGGTTGGAACTTTAGTATGTCGCCATCTTGGGGCGCTAATGAAACCTTTGTATGTCGCCATCTTGGGGCGCTAATGAAACTTTTGTATGTCGCCATCTTGGGGCGCTAGTTGTTTTTGATAAATGTGTAACTTATTTAAAATTGTTGTATTGCTTACTAAAATTTAAAGATTTATTATGATGGTATTAATTCTAGTTGTTACTCAACTCGGGGGGCGCGAGCCCGTGCACCCAGCACATTGGTCATAATAGTAATAATGATTAGATTGAACTAAATTGATTAGGATATATTGTAACTGGTTAGGTTTAGGTAAACCATGCATTGCTTTTCTCTGTTGCGCCTTGCAATGGCAGTTTATTATATATCTAGATACTTATGTCGATGTAGTATCAACATCGCCAGGTTGTGTAGACCAATACATTTTGCTTGTATTTAACTTTCTTGCTAGTTTAGTCGCCTTCTGCATGGGTCAATTTAATTATGTTTTGTTTGGTATTAATTATTTTGTTGTCTCTTAAAGACTTGGGGTCTTGCCCCTTTATTTATTGTTTACTTCGGGCCTTATCGGCCAGTCACTCGACTTTCCTAGAGTGCCTCGCTCACGTATGTCTGCTAGTTGTTTGTAAAATAAAATAAACTCTCTTGTAACTAACCTACCTTTTATTTATAGCAATAAGAACCTATCAAATCAAAGGGGGGGTTACAAGAGAGAAGCTGCGCCACTCTGCTCTAGTAGAGTTGAGTGGGGCACTTAATAGGGTATTAGGTAGAGTTAGGAGAAAAAATAGGGTCCTCCTGTCTGAAGTATTGTTGGATGATTGATATTGTACTGATCCTTGTTTGTTTATGTTTCATGACTCCGTGACCATGGAGACCACTCCTGCAGCCGCCATGCCCACTTTGACCACATCTAAGACTGCTGTCTACCGCCTGAGCCGGGACGAGTTGACAGCTGAGCTGACTTCAAGGGGCGTCTCCTTCCCTCCCAATGCTACTGTGGGTGAGCTCAGATCTAAGCTATGTGGGGAGATTAGCGGGACTGGGGAGGCTGAGACTGACTCAGGTATGGACAAGGTTGAGGTTGGGAATCCACCCCCCTTAGCGCCTATCGCTCCACCTCCACCCCCTTCACTAGTTAAATGTCAGAACAAAGTACTTATGGAGATTTTGAATCGTACCCCTGTTTGCGACGGTCAAGATCACGCTACTCTGTTTAAATTTATGGTTGAGATCAACAGAGCGTATTGTCTAAAGTTAGTGAGTGATAGTGAATTTTTGATTCTGTGTTTGGCTAAAACTTCTGGCTTTTTAACCCAGTTGTTCTCTCGTGGGATCCAAAATGATTGTGTTGCTCTTTTAGATACAGGAGCCAGTCACTCGTTTATATGCCGTGAGTTTTTGCGCCAGATAGAGGGTAAAACAAAAATCGATTATAGGTCGATAGGTCCTAAAGTTTACGCCGTGGCTAATGGACAGACTATCTTGGTCGATTGTAAAGTAGTGCTCTCTATTAAGATAGAAAGATTTGCTTGGAAACGTCCTTTCTTTGTTATGCCAGAACTTCCCTTTGATGTTATTCTAGGAACTGACTTCATGTTCGAGACTGGAGTCAAACTTGACCTGAGATGCTTAGGAATATCTTTTAGTTTTGAACCTAGTTTGTTTATTCCATTTTGTGTTGGGCACCATCCTCGCAGGTTGTTCTCGATTGTCGAGGAACGTGAAGCGATAGATCGTTTGATAGCTCGATTCCCTGACGTCATCACTGACAGATGGGGCAAGTGCGACATTTTGCCGTACGACATTGTGGCGCAGGACCACATTCCTGTTAGATCTGGTCCCTACTCCTGCGCGCCCCCCAAACTCGAGATATTTAGAAATCTTATCGTGGACTTGGAACAAAAGGAGGTTATTCGTCCCTCCAAATCCCCATACGCAAGTCCTGCATTCATTATTCCCAGGAAAGGTCATGGGCATCGCTTGATTGTCGATTATAGAAAGCTTAACAAAAAAATAGTGTTCGACCCATACCCCATGCCCAGCATAGAGTCCGCCTTCCAACATCTTGGCGGAGCCAAATATTACAGTTTGATAGACCTTAATGCCAGCTTCCTGCAATGTGCTCTTTCAGAGTCGTCTAAGAAATTTACGGCGTTTATCACCCCCTGGCAAGTCTACGAGTTTAACCGAGTGCCGTTAGGGATAAGTTGCGGCGGGCAAGCGCTGAGTAGAGTCTTAGACCATATTTTGGCAGACCTGAAATACAAATTCGTGTTTAACTACCTTGATGATATCTGCGTCTACAGCAAATCTTTTGATGACCATTTGCGCCATGTTGAGGTAGTGTTGAGGCGCCTGCGCGAGGCTGGATTGACTGTAAACCCGGAGAAAGTCACATGGGCGAAGAGATCCATCCCATATCTTGGCTATATCATTTCTGAGGGTAACCTGCTTGTTGACCCGGATCGGGTTAAGCCCATCTTGGATTTTCCCGCCCCAAAAAACATTAAAGGGGTATTACGGTTTCTAGGTATGTGCGCCTACTACGCTAGGTTCATCCCTAATTTCTCTGACTTAGCCAACCCCCTTAACTCCTTGAAGAAAAAGGGTGCCACCTTTATTTGGGGTTCTGCCCAACAGCAGGCTTTTGTTGCGCTTAAGCGCCACCTTGTGTCACCTGCCGTACTACGCATGCCTGACTTTTCTCTGCCTTTCCAACTCCATGTTGATGCCTCCTCTGTAGCGCTAGGGGCGGTTCTCTCTCAAACGACGTCTGAGGGGAGTAGACCAGTAGCTTTCGCCAGCAGAACGTTGAGCCCTGCCGAAAGAAAGTACAGCATATATGAAAAGGAATGTCTTAGCTGTATCTTCGGTATCGACAAGTTCGCTGACTATCTAGAGCTTCGCCAGTTTGAGTTGTACACTGACAACATGGCCCTCAGCTGGATGTGGAATCACCCGAAACAGCTAGGGAAAATTGGACGGTGGGTTTGGAAGCTATCCAGGTTTAAGTTTACTACCCATCACGTTGCTGGGAAGCTTAATGTTGTCGCTGACGCTTTGTCTAGGATGTGTGAGGATAAGGAACCTGTAGGAGAATGTAAGGAAGAAGGCTCGTTATTTGTTATCCATACGATTCCCGAATCCTTTATCTCAATCAAAGACCATCAGTTGGTGGATCCGTATTGCAGACAGATCGTTGACAGGATCAAGCGTGGAGAGAGGATTGGGAACTACGAGATTTATAAAGACCTCCTAGTAGTTCGTGTCAAGGGTAGGATAAGATATTTTGTGCCAGAGAAACTTAGGCCTATGTTACTTAAATATTTCCACGACTCCCTTTTTGGCGGCCATTGCGGTGTCCTTAAGACCGAACGCAAGATTTCTAAGGAATTTTTTTGGCCCTTAATGCCTAGAGACGTTAGGGATTGGGTGCGCAAATGTGAGCCGTGTCAACTGGCCAAACCGGCACGTAATTCTAAAATAGGGTTTCACTCCGCGGATGTTGCTAAGCAACCGTGGGAGAAAGTTTTTGTTGATTTCGTCGGCCCCCTTACCCGCTCTACCCAAGGGAACACCTCTATACTCGTTGCCATGGACGCCTTCTCCAAATTCGTCATACTCATCCCCCTAAGGAACATGAAGGCAAGGACAACTGTTAATGCTCTGTGCAGACGTGTTTGGGCGATTTTAGGGACCCAAGGGTCATAGTAAGTGATAATGGACCGTGTTTCCGTTCTAAAGCTTTCGGAGATATGTGTTTCTCGTGGGGGATAAGACACGTTACCACTAGCCCGTACAACCCGTCGCCGAACCATGTAGAGAGGTTTAATCGTAATCTGAACGTTGCTTTGACGATCTTTCACCACCAGGATCACACCCACTGGGACCAGGACTTAGACGTTTTGAACATTGCTTTTAACGCCGCTTTCCATGAGTCAGTCAAGGCCACTCCTTCCTCTATCCTCCTCAATAGGGACCTGAACCACCCATTATTGTTTAACTGGGATATTGACCCACTGCTTAATGACGCGGGTGATTGTTCTTATGAAAGGAAATGTGAGATAGCTTTTTCTAACCTCCTGAAGTCCCAAAGGAAGGTTGCCGCCACCTATAACCGAGGGCGTATCCCTGTCCCATTTAAACTTGGGGACATTGTTGTGTGCAAGTGTTTTCCTGTTAGCTCAGCTGCTGACAAGTCTTCGGCGAAGATGGCGTATAAGTGGAGTGGTCCCTGGTCAATTGAAAGATTTCTTACACCTGTTTCGGTATTGTTAAAAGAAGTATCCGACCCATCTTTGACACGTAGAGCACATGTCAGCCACCTAAAGGCTGCAGGGAAATGAGTCAATTGACCCAGTGCTGTGTGTCGTCTGTTTGTTTAAGTGTATCTTAATGATTTAATTTTGCGTTCTTAATGTACATATTTCCAGGTATCTATATTGTTATATATATATAATTTAAATTAGGGAAGGGGTACCACCCCCTGGTATTGTTAGGATAATTTTGTAGTACTGTAGGGCCTAAGTATGACTTTGGGCAGGAACTGTTTGAAATGAAGCGTGTGCCGGGTCCGAAGTACATTGTGCAGAACGTTCACCCCACCGACTGGACTACCTCTAAGTGCGTGTGAAGTGGCAAACCCACCTTTCCTCACTCGTGGAAAGTCGTCGCTAAACAGAGTTGTGGGTATCTCTGTGACTCGTACCGGTAGAAAATGTTGGTGCTACGAAACTGCCACAATAGCTTTCAAGAATGGTTGTGCTAACTGATAAACTTTATAATTGTATGTGGTGTTCACGTGTAAACTTTTGTTCTCAGAGACTTCACCTATTCGGCCTTCCGTCCTTCCCATTTCTGCCCTGTCCTTTCCTTCCCCTCCTTTGTTCTTGTACACTCAGCGGCAGTCGATGATCGCCAAGCTGGGCGTGGCGATGAAGCTTCCGTGGTGGTTAAAGCGGGCCACCATACGAGCATATGCTGTCTCCCTGTCAACTCGGGACGACGGTGTGTTGGAGTGAGCGTGTGAAGCAGAGGTCAGCCCCGGAGTCCAGTTATTCGCCATCTCCCGAACCTGCATCTGGCCAGCTAACATGGCCTCGAAGGGTACGAGCCGCCTCCCGCCCTCTAGTCAGCGGTGAACATCGAGGAAGGCGCCTCCCCGTGTCTTCACCAAAGGCTAAGGACGTCCTTCATCTCTGTCCAAGGGGGGACATTGTGACGTTGTCACAGACATTAAACAAATAAGGACGATCTGGCTCACCAAATCTTGGTCCCCTTTTGACTGGGCCGGACTGGACTGGGCTCGACTTCATGAAACACGCGCACTCAACTCCATTCTTCATCACGCGGCTTACTGACCTCTCGAGGTCCGATTAGAGCAAGACTCAGACATCTGAACATCGAGATGCGCTAACCCAGATGCGCCGACGGTTGTGTTCGAATGAAACAAGACTCATCCACCAGCGCGTGATTTGAAATTACTACGAGAATAATCGAGACGTTTGTCGAAGCAGTGTACTCCCCTCTCCCTTCGTCCCCTGTGTGATTCCCGCCGTTTGTGAACACGTGATTGACTTTGTACCGTATATAACGGCTGGACTGTCTTGTAATGTCACTCATTTCTCTGCACTCAATTAGGTGAGACACTTGTCTTAGATTTAGGCGTAGGTTGTTCGACGTTTTCTAAATTATGTTTGGGTTAATTTGTTCAAAATTTAAGTTTCGACTTTAAATATAAATCTTGGTTACTAATAAATGTATTTCTCTGAGACTGCAGGATTTGCCTGTCAGCCATTATGGTTTATGGGCTAGCTTTGTTTCTTTTAACTTAACGTTGTGTCCGCCTCACGGACGGGTTGGAACTTTAGTATGTCGCCATCTTGGGGCGCTAATGAAACCTTTGTATGTCGCCATCTTGGGGCGCTAATGAAACTTTTGTATGTCGCCATCTTGGGGCGCTAGTTGTTTTTGATAAATGTGTAACTTATTTAAAATTGTTGTATTGCTTACTAAAATTTAAAGATTTATTATGATGGTATTAATTCTAGTTGTTACTCAACTCGGGGGGCGCGAGCCCGTGCACCCAGCACATTGGTCATAATAGTAATAATGATTAGATTGAACTAAATTGATTAGGATATATTGTAACTGGTTAGGTTTAGGTAAACCATGCATTGCTTTTCTCTGTTGCGCCTTGCAATGGCAGTTTATTATATATCTAGATACTTATGTCGATGTAGTATCAACATCGCCAGGTTGTGTAGACCAATACATTTTGCTTGTATTTAACTTTCTTGCTAGTTTAGTCGCCTTCTGCATGGGTCAATTTAATTATGTTTTGTTTGGTATTAATTATTTTGTTGTCTCTTAAAGACTTGGGGTCTTGCCCCTTTATTTATTGTTTACTTCGGGCCTTATCGGCCAGTCACTCGACTTTCCTAGAGTGCCTCGCTCACGTATGTCTGCTAGTTGTTTGTAAAATAAAATAAACTCTCTTGTAACTAACCTACCTTTTATTTATAGCAATAAGAACCTATCAAATCAAAGGGGGGGTTACAATATCTGTATAAATGGTAGGCCTGGCATAGCACTATCGCCAGTGTTATCACATTTAAAATTATATTACATTATGTGGTATTCTCCAAATTACAAAGAAATTTTTTATTTAGAAAAAAAACTTAAAATTTGTGTTATTTATGTGAAAACAGTTAAATTCTCTTAAAAATTTGTGCTATCCCAAATGCGAATTTTGCTTAGTCCTACTTATAAGTAGTTGAGAAGAGCCGAAAAAGATATTGACATGTTGAAGATAATATATAAAGATTCTCTAATAGCTGATAAACTTCAACTGAAATAAGCCAAGATTGCTTATATGATATTGTATCGAATTTCTCAGTTTTTATAAAGAAAAACTAAAGGCTAAATTAAGTTTCTTTAAGTTCTTTACCATTGGATTTGATGAGTCACTAAATAAAGTTGTAAAATGTTAACAAATGGACCTCACTGTATGATTTTGGAATTTTGAGAATAATGAAGCTGGAACTATATATCTTCATGTTATCTTGGCCGTTCAAGAGCCTCAGATTTACTATCCTCATTCAATGAAGGTATATTAAACCTTGAACAGAATAAATATCTGCAGATATATATGTATGGACCTAATGATAATTTTTCATTTTTAAAAGAAATCAAAAAATACTTTAAAGTTCCTAAACTATTGGAAATTGGAGATTGTGCTCTTCATGCTGTACATTATGCTTTCAGAAATGGCATAATTGAAACCGAGCGGAAGATTTCCAACTATTTGATAGCCCTTTATAATCTCTTCAAGGATGTACCACCATGTAGAGCACAATACACATCATATTCAGAATCAAAAGTGTTCCCCAAGAAGTTTTGCGCTATTTGGTGGCTTGAAAATGCAGCTGTTTCGCAAAGAGCTATTTATTTACATTACTGAAAATGTAAAGAAATTTGTGGATGGTGTAAATAAGATAAAGGTTGTGCCAAAATACAACAGCTTCAACACAGTTGCAGCTTTTTTAGAAGATTCTTTCCTGTGTTCGAAACTAGCACTCTCCAAATCCTTAGCCTTTGAATTAGAACCAGCTCACAAAGAATATCAGACCAATGTACCTTTGGCACCTTTTATTCACACTTCTCTTGGTTTAATGTTGAATATTATGAAGAGATTCATGAAACCTATAGCGATTGAATTTGTTTCTTCGATCAAAGCTGAAGATATAAATGATAAAAATAAGCTGTTGTTTGCCAAAAATGTTAATCTGGGGTTTGATACTTGAACTCAGCTGAAAAAAGCTAAAGTAAAAACTAATTTTGAAATTCAGTGACGAATGTAAGTCAGCAATGAAGCGATTTGTTATGAGGTTGATGAAATGTTCACGTTTGACTTACCCACTTACACTAGCTTGCCTTGATCCTGCAATTATTGCTTAAAATTTGTATTTTGCAAAGAAGTGCCTAGACAAATTGCTTCTGATTTTAACAAAAAAAAAAAAAAAGCACATACCATGTTTGACAGTAGATATTGTTTCTAGAAAATTCAAAGAACTCTCAAAACTCCCACAGTTTCTTAGTGAGTTGAAATCATATTCACACTCTGAAATACCCATCAACCATTTCTGGAGAGACATTGGCAAAAATCATAAGAACTTTCTTACAATTGTTAAGTTGCTATGCTGCGTCTCGCATGGCAATGTGAATATGTAGCTTGGATTTTCTACAAATTTGGAGTGCTTTTTTAAAAATAGACATGAACAATTTATTATTGCCAAATGATAAATTTATATTGATATTCTTCGACAAGGTGGAGCAACAAGTTATGAGACACCCAAAGCTCTTACATACGGTGCACAAAATGCCCATACACGTTGGATAGAGGCTAGCAAGGAGTGTCAAACACGAGAAAATGCAGCGGCTTGTGCTATTCCCGAAAAGAGAAAAAGAGCTCTGGAGATAAAAGCACTCAAGCCAAGCGACTAATAATCCTAGAAAAGGACGTTGCAGCATTGGATGAACACATTGTATCTGTGGACATTCTTCTTAGCTTTTGTTTAAATAACTTGGGGAAATAATATTTTATCAAAGTGTTTTCAATGTTAATTTTGTTTTAACTTTTCTAAGTGTATTTTAAAGTATCTCAAAAGGATCAGTGTATTTGAAAGATTTTTTTAAATAGAAAAATTTCAAACATTTTACCATCTCAATTTTTTATATCTGTATTTGAAAGAAACTTTCAATAAAAATAGTTTTAAATGTAATTTATTTATTTTTCTTAATCATCTTATTTGATAATATTTTATATCAAAATGCATTGTCAGGTTTTCTGTAGGTTCTTTTTGGGAAGATATGGTTAGCTTGGTATTTTATGTAAATGTTAGTGTTAGTCAAAATAGGCACCAATCTAAGAATAAAATTAAAGAGTTCTTTTTCTGTTGATTATCAGAACACTTAGTCTTACATAAATTAACTTACCAGCTGTTATATTTACCCCACCCTAACTGCCATTTTTGTTATACAAAAAAAAAACTTGGTAATTTTTGCACTCCACCTTGATCATTCCCATTTGGTCAATAACACCAAATACCAAGAGGTAACCAAGTCAATTGCAAAAACTCTCCTATTGATACCTATATAATCTACAACTATCCATATACATTTATTGAGATTGAATAGGATTTCTAGCTTCTGCATTCCCGAAAGAGGCAAAGCTACAGTTTTAAACACTGCTATAGCAGCTCTGTGCATTTTTCAATTTATTTTATTATAATTGATAGGTTCAAGCTTAGAGTTATAAAGTAGTAGAATAGCTATTTGTTGGTATAATTGCACCATTTATAACTCTGACTTGGTAGAGTGCTTGAGTTTGAATCCCAGACATGTGTATTTTATTGGAGTTATCCTTAAAGTAATTGCTGTTGAATTTTGGTTTCTAATAGTCTTTTCATCCAACGGTATTAAACCAGTATAAGGGGTCGTCCATAAACCATGTAACGCTTTGAGGGTGAGGGGGAGGTCTAATGTCTACATGCTGTTACATGGGGGGAGGGTAGGGTACATCAAAGTGTTACGTAACACAGGTCTTAAACTCAAATTCTAATGTTGAAAAACAATATTATTGTTAATGTTTTCACCTTTGATAACCATACTTGTAGATAACTTCAGAATATATGTGGCGTTGAAAATTAAAGCTTACCACTTTTTGTTTATCAATATTTCGAATTCACTTAGGTGGCATTGTCTGCCTGAGACTATAAACGCTAAGCACAGTCGAAAACACATATTTTCATGCGGATGACAGTGACATATTTATACTCAAGGTACTTGTTTAGATTTGTCCAAACTACTGACCCCCTCACGTGCTTTTAGTTGGATAGCAGCTGTCAGTCGAAGAGGCCTTAATTTATAAGTATAGTTGAGTTTGAGTATAATTTAAATGCCCACTGCACATTCTTTTACATAGGCCATGAATAATCACTTGTGTTTGTACAGAAACAAAAATATTTTTTTCAAAAAGAGGAGACGTGTTCATTGCTTGCGTATAAAAAGCGGGATATTAAGAAAAAATAGTGGAAGTGTCTCAAAAAGATGATGTAGTGACATGAAAAGAAGCAAAAGTACAGAATTTATCCTGAGGCAAGTTTGAGGAGTTCATCAATAGTGTTATTTCTTCATACCAGCAGCATGTTATGAAATGTAAAGCTGCAATTATTCACAAAAGGTAGGTGTATTTAAGCATATACCTTTTCCCTTCTGATAAATCTAATGTGTATGTATATACATGCAACTATTATACATACGTTATGGTGGCTGCATTGTCTAGATAATCATTCCCTCATTAGACTAGACGGCCGATGTTGGGGAGATGGGGTTCGAATACCAGTCAGGTTTACTGAGGGTTGCTTTTCCTACATGGTTTCCCACTCACCCTCTATGCAAATGCTGGTAAATTTTCTTTAAAATTCTACCTTTTTAGTATACATTTTGTAGGGTGGTATAGTCTAATTGTAGTTATTCTAATTATTTATATTATATTTATTTAATGGAGTAGAAATGAGGAAGGTAGAATTATAGAGGTAATCTACCCTCATTAACGTGGAGAGATATTATACCATTTAGGAAAAGCCATTCTGACTATACTCGACAGGTATTTGAACCCAGATCTCTGCTTCATTGACCATCTAGTCATTTTCAAGAGTGAAGCCAGGATCCAGGATTGATGGATGTTGGAACAAAACATAAGTCTAGGTATCGATAAGTTAATTAAAGTAAAATTGTAGATTAATCCAATAATAATTTAGAAGAGTTGTATACTTAGAATTCTTTAAACAGCTCTCTATATGATGATAATATGACTATCATAAAAAGTGCACAATATTAAGAAAGATGTCTTCCCCCAGCATCAAGCATCTGATGTGGGCACTTCAACATCATCATCTAGCGAGCGCTATTATAGAAAAGGGCCATCCTAGTCAGCACATAATAGTGCTGTCTTGCTCTTACTCAGATCACAAACCTGACAGCCATAACATAAATATAGCAGAGGTTTTTCCTCATGAACCTGAGGAATTTGAATTCAACGTTTTTATGTTTGTACTTGTCTGTCTTATCTGTTTGTATGTGTAGCTATCCTTGAATAATAATACTCTCTGAAATCATTTATGTTCAAGATTTAAAATGTTTTTTAAGAAGTATTAATTTTGAATCCCTCCTTTGGTATAACAAATCTTCCCTATGAAATAATGACATTCATTCTTGGTGAGAAAAGTTATGTAACACGTGGGGGGGGGGGGGGGTAGGCTAAATGTCTACATGGTGTTACATGGGGGGAGGGGAGGCTAAAAAGGTAGGAAAAAAGCGTTACGTGGTTTATGGATGACACCTAAGTCATATCTGTACTTACTGGATTATTGATAACCAAAATAGATAAATCAGGAGGCCTTCACCACTGAAAACATATAAACATGGTTTTATCTGTAGTCCAAAACCTTAAGGAATTGTGCCTTTGTTGTCCAAATGACTAAGGTACAATCTTCATAGAAGAATGTTTCAGAAAAATACAAACACATATTTATGCAGCCAACAGGTATAGCATTTTATTATTTTTTAGGTATTGATAAGATCTATCAAAAGTGACAGTTGCAAATAACATGACTTGATGTATGAATATATTAAAGTATACCGAGTAATTTTTCTGTCAGATAAGGTTCTTCCTTTGAATATTGAAGGAGGCCTATATATTTGTAAATATTTTTTTGAATCCCGGTGGAGTCTGAATTTCTTAATCTCCATGTGTTATGTATTAAAGGGCCTAAAAAATAAATTTACAAACCTGTGTGTGTCAATAAATAAATCAATAGCAATAAAGGTTAAAGTAAAGGCTGGTTCTTTATTAATTTAAACAATGCAAGAACATATTTAATATGAATAAAAATTAATAACGTGTTTATTAAATACACAACATTACATTATAATAGATTTTCACAGTACATCAGACTTCATCACAAGGTACTTAGTACTATTCAGCCTTTGTCATTTGTTGTTATATTAAGCAGAACTAGTTTAAACTGTGTCTGGGAAATGTTCTCACACCCTCTTAACCCCCTTCTATCCCCCCCCCACACACACACTTTGTCCCCATTTTACCAATGGTACGTAGGCTCTACTCTTCATACCTCCCATGGAAATGTATTTTTTTGTTGATATCGGGCCAATGAGTGATAAGAAGAATTATAGATAAAGCTTGAACCTGCCTCCTACTCAGGGAAAAACTCTCTTCTGTGAAGAAATAATAATTAAATGTGAGCCATTCTGTTTATTTAATACTATTTTTGAGCCGAAGGTGGTCGTTAAATTTGTTATCACGTTGAGCTATTGTCAGGTTGAAATTCTTCTCTTTTTCAAAGATTCAAATGATTATTATACGACTAATCAATTTTATTATATTGAACTAACATGAAAAGTAGTTTTGGTATAATCATTATGGTCAAAGATGATGTGTATTAATATTATTTTCAACCAATGATGAATACATAAATATAGAATATTACATTTATTAAAAGTAAAAATATTTGTTTTGTTTTTCACAAAGTTTGATAATATCTTAAACGCATTGTGGTTTCCCATTTTTAATATCAAAAGTTTGTCGTAAGCAAAGAACTGAAGAAACTTTATATACAGTTTTAATAATTTTGCCTAAAAATGGGTCAAATTAATGTTTTATTATTATAAAATAAAAAAACTTGGAAAACAAGAGAGGCTAACTTTCCTGTATTAATATCATCCTTTTTCCTCCTCAATTCTAATTTGGTTCACATACATAATTCTAAAGTTGCAATAAAAATAAAAATGGTAACTAAACATGGAACATTTTTTGTTGCAATGTTAATCCACATCCGATCAAGGGATAAATCATTGGTTTGATTGTTAAATTTCTCTTCAAATATGAAGGTATACATAACTCTTAAAAAAGTTTCATAATTTTAAAAACACAATTATTAATCTGATTTTTTTTAGTTTGGTAGAGTTGTCAAAAATGAAGCAAAAATTAAAAAAAAAACTAATTTACAAACAATTCGATATTCTATATGGGTTGAATACTATTTTTCTGTGAATTCTGATACATTCACTTAATATTATCACTTAGTTTATAAAAACGAGTATCTACCTAATAAATTAGTAATATATTAAAACTGTGGGGTGTAGAACCACTGTAAAAGAATGCAATGTAGGCCTAAATTAATAGAAATGGAAGCCAACCTGAAAGGATAGTTAAGTTAGACTGTAATATAAAAAACATATATAGTTCTCTATTTATTTATTCATACACTCTTCAACTTACATCTTTAGATCACTTTTTCACCCATAGTTTTCATTAACGTTTCAGAAATATTCTTTTTTTATACTAAGAAAAACAGGAAAACATGCACACTAAAATCGGTAGCTACATGTTTGAAAAATTGATTAAGTGAACTTTAGCAATGACACTCTCAATTAACTTACTAATAGAAACTAAATTTGGTTAGTATAATTTGTTATTTTGTGGTGGTCATCATTTAACTCCAACCTGCTTTGGTGGCCATATGATCTAAGTCACTACTCTAGCAATAGACTATACTGCCGATGACAGGGAGAAAAGATCATGGATCGATCCTGATCGGGTCTACCGAGGGTGATTTTCCAAAATGGTTTCCCACTCTCTTTACATAAATGTGGGTACACTTCATATAAATTCACCTTCCGCATTCCTAACCCATTAGCTTAGTGTATAACTTGAATGTATAGTGAGATGCGGTGTTAAAAAAAATTAATTCCACATGCCAAGACATATAAGAAAGATAAACTGATGTGGAAGCAAAGGTTGACCTGTGCAAAGTGAAACCTTCATGTATTGAAATAACAGCAATGAATTGTTCCACGGATGACCTGGTGGTCTAGGGGTAAGGTGTCAGACTTCTGTGCTGAGGGTCCGGGGTTCAATCCTAGGTCACGGCACAGATTTATCTGATTGCAAAACCCTTCCTTCACCTCTGATAAGATGTGTATTAATCACAACTTGTGAATGTGAGGAATGCCAGGCCTCCACCGTGGTTCGGATTCCACGTTAAACTGTAGGTCCTCCATTTCATCTCACAATCACCCTACCATTATACATTAGCGTAAGTGCGTATAACCCAAACGGGTAGTAAGACGCGGTGCTAATAATATAATAATAATAATATAAATAATAATGTTCCACTTGACTTAATTTGAAAGCTGAAGCAAAAGACACCATAAGTCAACAATTTATTTTTTTAAGGATGTCTCAACAATCAACAAGTCTACTGCTCAAATAACAAAAACAATAGGACTCTAAATAATCAAACACAGTTCCAAGCAGCATTTCAACTATGCAGGACTAGACTTTGCGTGGAAATCCAAACATCTACCTACTAAAGTGTCACAATATATTACAACACAATTGCACACCAAGGATAGTTTGGATAATGTTTGTTACAAGACAAGTTAACACAAGAAGGTGCATGGCCCTGAGCGTTTTACATGGGATATCAATATATGCTAGGACGAGAAGAATAACCTGTCCCACAAAGAAAAAAATACAGGCGAAACTTGACATTGCATCACAATCTAAATACAAACCTGTACAAATCCCAGGCCTGGATTTAAGGGAGGACGAGAGGGGAAAAACTCCAGGGCCTTACCAAATGATTGCATAAAATTAATCTCATTTTTGCATAATGTTATAAAAAATCAAACTTAGGTCATATTGAACAGAAACATTATGAATAAATTAAAACTGTTTAATTTTCAAAAATTAGACACTATTTTTTGTCCTTGAATAACTAAAACAAATGAAATATATAATATTTTTGTTTTAGCAAAACGTTTATGTTTGGTAAATAGTGTGGAAATGCCAGCGAAGCAGATAGATTGTACCATAGGATACGACACATAATTGACAATATCACCACACCAGCTATCTCTGAAGGAGTTCGCTGCGATGCGCATCGACGATGTACAGAATTTGTGTTCAATGGTGGGCAACAGTTTGAACAGTTACTGTGAACTTGACACCTTCTGACCATGTGTGTAAACACTTAGCAATAAATGCCCTTGTGACCATAATGTGTCCCAGTTGCCTACCTGCCCCTGCCCATTTCCATCTTTATTTAAGCCTACTCCGAATATGGCTTCCTTATATCAAAATGTTATAAAGATTAAGCTATTCAACTATATAATAAATAATATAGTTAAAACAATAATAAACAATAAAACAAAACCTAATAAATAAAACTTTAAATCACTATACTGAAGAGATTGGTTTAATTTAGATAATTTAACTAATTATAAATAAAACTTTTGGGTACTTAAATTCTCTAATCAACCAAAATCTGGTCTTTTATTATTAAAATAAACAATATATTATAAAGGTTAATTATTTAAATTATAAGTTATAATTAAAGGTATAAATCATATTGAACCTAAAAATTAAAACTATTTATAACATATTATTGAAAACAGAATTATTTTATATAATATATAATTTTTTCATGAAAACCAATGATTTAACCTGAGCTACCTATATTCATCACACCATTTTTCATTTCTTTGATTAAATTATCTCTCGAAAAATGTGGGTACATTTTATGATGAGCATTGAATTGCAATCAGGTGGAGTAAATTTATCTGTATAGTTTACCAGGATAACAATTGATATGGTGGAAGCAAACATCGAACTAAAGGCCGATGAAATCTAAAAAAAAATATGGTCACCTTTTATAATTCTTAAGATTTGTAATATTAATATGATTTTTATTAGTCATCGTAAACTCACATTCACTTGTTTTGGTTGTAGCCATATCAATCGTGCTAGCAGGAGCTTAAAATACAAAACTAAGCAATCGTTTGGTTCTTGATTTGTGTTAAATTTCATTTGATGCAGAAGCAATACAACTTTAGTTCACTGTCTGTTACACACTTGCTTTGACTTGCATACGAGTTAATCCTACTAACGATTCCCATTAGTTCATATGCACCAGTATGCCAGTATCTCACTGTAGATTCAAATATGGCCTCCCCAGGTACGGTTTCAAACATTATCAAATATTCATCATATTCATCAGGTTGTTTTTTATCTGGATGAACTTTTGCACTGGCTTTAATAATACGGTTCAAGCTTAAATTGGCACATTTTCTTTTGTAAATTGTTCCATTTTCTGCATTTAAAAGTTTGTTTTCTATTTGTTGTAGTATATATTTAGCTGCGTCCATCACTTCAGTACTTCCTACGGACAGTGGCCGATATTGAAAACATGTGCACCAATGAGGGGTTATTCCAGCATTCTCACAAGTCCTATCCCCTATAACTTCTGAAAACAAATTGACACAGTTTGAGCACGCTGAACTCATGTTGTGTCTACTAGCTAGATAATTCTTGTCATTTCTTTCGAGGATGTCTCGAAGTATCATATGAATATCAAATGGAGTTGTTAGTCGGTCACTGTTCATTTGTAGCATATGATAGGCTTCTGGATACATTTTTCTAAATGATTCCGGTACCCAAATATAGATAAAAGGTAACCTTTCTTCTAACCAACCAATAAATGTTTCTCTCATTTTACCGAATCGCATTCCATGATCACTAAAGAACACGATTAGCGTTGAGTTCAACGCACCTGTTTCATACAACTCTTCAAAAAAATGTAGAAATTGAAAGTCCATTGATGCTGGTGTGTTAATATTACTGTGACTTAAATTATTAATCCAAAACAAACCAAAATACGGGTTATTTTTGAATGTTCTAGTAAAGTCTGTAATATATTTTAATATGTGATCGGTAGTTGATGTTGAACCTAAGCATACTGCTAAACCATCTTTTCTTTTTGTGGTTAATTTTTTTTCGGCGGCAAGAAAAAATGGTCTCGTATAATAATCAGTAGGTTGTTTCACAAAACCCGTTTTGTAATAGTTGTAGGTACTAATTCCTGGTTCATCTTCGACATAGGCTGTGACATATCCCTGGCGGCTAAAATCCTTCCATAAAAAAGGGCAGTCGTCTATCTTGATTTTCTTACCATGCCAAAACAAATGTTTAATATCTTTAAGACTATAACCTGTGAGAATCGCCATTAGGTTTGGGAAAGTATTGTCTTCTATTTTGTTATAGCCTTTCAGTTCAGTCCAACCATTATGATGGAGGTGGGAGACAGTGTTTGGCATGGTACGGATTATATTCGATCGGGACATGGAATCCAAACCAACCAGAATCACATTTAGTTTTCTTGAATCTTTGCGAGGTTCACACTTTTTATTTTCTTCCAATTTAGATATGATGCTTTCTTTTATTTGAACCACGGCATGCATGTTGCTATAAACTTCTTGTTGTTTAGAAGATTTTGAAGATTTCTTACTGTGACACTTTACCAAGATGAATTCTTCGTTTGGTTCTAGTACAACTTCTTCATCAAAATTAGTGCAAGTACTTATGCTGAAAAAACAAAAATTATAGCTGTTAATAAATACAGTTTTTGAATAAGTGTTTAAGTTTTCAGAGACTGTAAGTTCCAAAGGGCTGAGTGGCTATGCCGGCTAAAATGAGTAAACTTCTATTGAACTTGGTTGTGTTTGACAATAGTGCTGGTGATTAAATTACACCCGGGACCATACAAGATGGTTTTCCACATGATTTACTTATTTTCAAACACTCTTCAAGCTAATGCAGGTGCACTACTTCTAAGCTAGATTTGTTAGTAACCTGTATTTTTTTTACTAATTAAAATAATAATCTATTTTATTATTATGCCAATATGTACTAACCAATCTGACACCCTAGCTTAATTTTTTACATGATCGATTGAAAATTGACACAATATCGACTGATCGATTGTGATCTACCAGTTGTCGGCCCCTGTATTAGAATGACCTATTAATAAATATGTAAATGGTTGAAATAATGAAAACTGCATGTGCTACTTTTGGCTACACAACTCTGAGTTAGCTGATTGTAGCAGCCCAGTATTTGGTAGAGTTGCGCTGATACCATATCATCTAAAAATTCCAATGGTTTTGATGATTCTCTTTAGCAACATCTTAGTCACATTTGTATAGTCATGATATTAGCCATTTATAGTTTTTAAATAACTATCGTGGAGTATGTGGGTCTTCCATCACACTCATTTACTTTTTTGGAGACAGAGAGGTCGGGATTCAAATTTTGGCCGTGTATTCAGGGAGTGATATTTCCTAAATTGTTTCCATTTCTTTTTCCAACTAAATAAGGTAAAATTTCCTCTAAAACCTACCTACCTAAACACTGTAAATAAATTATGATAGCTATGGGTGCAGTGAAGAAACAATTAAACACTATAATTTAAATGCTTGTAGACGATCAAAATGTCTTGTTAGTCCCAGAGAAAAAAAATTGGGGTCGAACCGTGCGAAAGGTTGGAAACCCCTACTATAATATATTTTATTTATAACAATGTGCCTATAATTTAAATATAATACAACGTGTATAATGTCCCTCCCCCAGTGTACAGAGCTAATTTATGCAAAGAAAATATATATTTAGCATTACCAAGCAACTTTATATGTTTTTAAACTCGTTAGAAAACAATTATTGTAGTTTATGTGTTTATTAAAATAAAATTCATTTTTTTAAGCTATTAATTACTTTCACTGGTTCCCATTTTACCTAAGACAATAAAATTAAAGCGTTGTAGTTCTATCTTCTCAACAATATATGAATTGCGCGCGTGCTAATATGCTAAGATACTAGCGCTTTTTGCCTTCAATGTCTGATCACTGGAACTAAAGAGTAGCCATATTTGTATATTTTAGACCTTGGTCCAGCTGAGATAACTGTCCGCTAGTGATCTTATTAAGAGATATGCACACATATAGGAGCTGTACGCAGCAGTTTCAAACAGCTGTGTCTATGAATCCATTGGACACATGCTTATATGAACTTTTTTACTCACAGTAATTAATATTACAACCTCCCAAAATATTTGCCATTCCTCCTGAAATACCCTGTATTTTAACTGTGTACATGGTAAAGAAAGTTTCCTTAAAATATTGAATTATTCTTATATTTACCATGCTAACTGCTTTTAATAGATCCGTAATTGTAAAATAGTTCAAAACATGTATTTTTATGCACATGAATTACAGCCGCTGTAAAAGAGATGTTTGGATAGTAGGCCCCAAATCACTTTTCCACTGGGTGGGTTATGATATGGAAGATTGTTACAACAATATTAAACAGTTACAACTATCTCATGTGTTAGTGATGGATAATATGATTTTTTGTTGCCTCTAGGTATCTAGTTTGAAAAAAGTTGAATATTTTGGTTAATGCTGTTGCTCACCTTCATTTGAATGTTCAAGAAAATATATCACATCATAATTTTTAAACCTACTCTTTTTTAAAAATAATTTTCCATGATTTTTATCAGCATTTTAGAAATTTATCATCCTAAGATTGAGTAAATTTGTATAAAAAGTCTTTAAAAACTATAACAGATAAGACCTCAAACCTGATCGAAAGAGTTGAATTATTTTAGCAGCAGACCTTTGAAAGAAACTAGTTCTATGTTGTTTGGATCAAAGTTTCCATGTGTTAGCAACCAAAACTATGTTAAAGCATCTATAAACCCTCAAATAATAGAAGTTACGTGTTAAAAATCTGAGTTTATTCTGACCATTATTCTCCCCTTACACAAATATTTAAAGCCATTTGGCCAGCACTAAGGATAAATCTAGGTTTCCCGGGAAACTAGTAGGTTTCCTCAATATAAAATGTTGGAAGTTAGTGGAACACTTATTTCCCTAGCCCATTGATAGTATACATGAAGTGATTAAAAAAAATCCTTACTTGTACAAGTTGTCTGCAGAAGAGTTGTACGTCTCTGTAGAGACTGTCACGCGGGTAACGATGGAGTAACAACAGAACAATTCTGATGTGGTGGAACATATTTGGAGATCATCCCTGAATCAATCTTCAGGCTGTAAGAACTTGTGCTGTTGTGTCTCTGGTTGTCACGTACGTCAGTGGGCCGTGTTTCGAGCAGATGATGGGATCACTTTGTCTCAACATGTTTTTTATTGACGGATGGTATGGGTCCATTTCTGGTATTTGGCAGCTAGGTGTCCATACCAAGTAACCGTCTTTCGCTGGAAATAAAATATTAATGGTAATTTTGTTCTGTAAACTAAGAAAAATGACACACGAACATTGGATTGAAGGAAACTTGGCTCTTCAACTTTACGTGCCGAAATAAAGTCGAAAGGATCAAGGTTTAAATCCCTTTCTGGATGGCATTATTCTGAATTAACACAATGTTAATTTTTTTTTCGCATTGTTTCTTTCTACCTTTAAGGCTATTCGCAATTAATTACATTAACGATGTAGGGATTAGATTGCTAGAATTTATTTATAGAAAACATACCCACACATTGATGGAGAAAGTGCGAAACCATTTAGGAGAAACCACCCTCGGTAGTCAGTACACCTGGCCATTGATAGTTTAAATAGTGTTATAAATTTAGTCATTGTGATTGTACTTAACCTAAATTTCAAGTAAATTCTGGAGGTTTTCTAAAAAAAAGTTGTTTTGTTTTATTTTATTTTAATTTATTAATCAGCTGGCTGGTTGGTGGTTTCTCCTTGCTGTAGACATTTTTCTTTCAAAAAGTTGTATTGGACAAAGTCTCTATCTTTTTGTTTGGCACGGTCACGTGATTAAGGATACAGAATGTGTAGACGCAAATGGTGACCTGGTGGTCTAGGGGTAAGGTGTCAGACTTCTGTGCTGAGGGTCCGGGGTTTAATCCTCGGTCCCGGCACAGATTTATCTGATTGCCAAACCCTTCCTTCACCTCTGACAAGATGTGTATTAATCACAACTTGTGAATGTGTGGAATGCCAGGTCTCCACCGTGTTCGGATTCCACTTTCAACTGTAGGTCCTCCATTTCCTCTCACAATCACCCTACCATTGCACATTAGCGTAAGTGCGTATAACCCGAACGGGTAGTAAGACGCGGTGCTAATAATAATAATAATAATAATAATAATAATAATAATAATAATAATAATAATAATAATAATAAATAATAATAATAAAATAATAATAAAAATAATAATTAAAAAAATAGACGCAAATACAATCTCCACGGACCTAGGGGTACGGGGCTGTAGAAGGAACTTAGACCATTTGAACACTGAAGTGGGGTCCTCCCTCAAACATGTTTTTTAGCAGCACTTCTTACTACCCGTTCTGGCTATAGGCTTATGTACTTATTATGATAATGGTTTAGGTATTAGGAAGGTTATATTAATAGGAAGTATACCCGCATTTGCATGGAGGGAGAGTGGAAAACATTTTTTGGAAAACCCATCAGTACACCCGACCGAGATTCAAACCTCGATCTTCCCTTCATAGTCTACTACGAGAGTAGCGCGTTAGACCATGTGCCACTGAAGCGGGTCTCAAACATGTAATTTTGTCTGTTAAAATAAAACGTTTCTAAGATCACGACACGTGGAGATTACTGACACATGTTCGAATAATAGTTCTTCTCCGTATCCTCAATGTCCAATTGTTGGATGCGATTACTCCAGTTGTCAAAGTACGGGATGTAGAACATGGACACAACCATCAAGAAGATGATGAAAGCAGATACTCGAAAACAAGAACGTTGTCGCAAGCCATGACCACACAACATAATGGCCGCCTTTAGTTAGAATTCCTGTGAATAAAATTAAGTAGTTATGATGGGAACAAGGTAGAAAAGACAGAATTTGACATTTTCTAAATCTTATTTCATATATTAATACATCAATACATATAATGTGCATCGGTCACTTTTGATAGATATTATAAATAATATTTATTTACCCGCTTCGGTGGTCGATTGGTTTAACACATCACTATCACAATATACTGGACTGCCGATGACAGGAAGGTTGGGGTTCAAATCAGGATCAGGTTGTTTTTCCTAAGTGGCTTTCATTATTTCCACAAACAATTGCGAAAACACTGCCTCCAAACTCAACTTTTATCATCCCTTAAACATCAGCTTAATTAGTACATATTAAACGTACAACACGAACAGATAGTAAGAGACGGTGCTAAAATATATATAATTTATTTTTTACACTAAAATATCAACATCATCAGTGCGCACATGGACTAAATGGCTTACTAAATGGGCTGTCGATGGGAAGGTCAGAGTTTAACTCCCAATAAGATGTTTTGGTGCTAAAAAAATTGTTTCCCACTCTCGCTATCCACACAAATGAAGGTACATTTCTTATGAGTGCTATCTTCCTTATCTATGCTTCATTACCGTAATTTAAATGTGTACAGCCGGGACAATTAGTAAGATGTAGTGAAGAATTTTTTTTTATCGATGTTGACCACAAGAAAATATTTGTGTGTTTTCAGTTAAGCATAACGGGGTTGTCACGCAATTAGAAAGCTGTAAGAACCTTGAAAATACAGGTAGATTTATATGGCTGGAAAAAAACAAGAATCTACGACTAATTTAATATTTTAAAAAAATACTGAATTCCTTTAAAATTTGAGAATTTTACTGTATGATTTAAATAGTTGGCTTTTTCATAGAAATAAACGAACTGAAGAATTAAATTCACTGATTCATAGCTTACCTCTCCATCCCGGAGAAATCTCTCTGTGTCCAGAAAATTGTTTTAGGATCATTAGTAGTGTTAAGGTAAGTACTGAGTTGCATCCTGCGACCACCAGAACCAGATCGACATGAGGGAGGAGTACTGGGCTACGTCTTGCCTGTCTAGCTCTACAGTAAACCTTCGATTTTCAGGAATAGTTGGGGGAAAGCCTGTTCGTAAAATCGGGCTGAACAATTGGTGGGTTGAAAAATAAAAGTAAAATATGTATTTATTTTGCGTTAGTAATGCATTTTAATAACAACGATCTAGGTAAAATAATATTAAACAAATTTAACACAACAGTAAAAATCTTTGCATTTAATTTCATTAAAAACATATACGTGTAAAACTACTGTCGCACATTTCTGAAACAAGATGAAACCCACCAAAGTCAAAGAATATTATTCTAAAAACCTGCCACATGACTTCACATTAGTCAATTGTCAATTTTATGAAAAATAAAATTTCACACCTCTATAATACTATTCTCGAAACTATCTGGAAGAATGGAAATTTCTTCTGGAAAGCCTGGAAAACAGAAGGAAATGGGAATTTTGTATTAGGAAAATAGAAGCAACCATGCAGGTGGGATGGAAGGGGACGCAAGAAAAAGCCAGTGTTTTGCAGTTTTTATGGCAAAACTTTTTTTTGGCCAAAATAAATAAAATATTGCTCCAGTTCTAACACAGAGTTTAACTTTCTTCACATGGTGATATCAACAGTGGTTGAATATATTTCATGAGTATAGCAAAATTAGATCGCAAACTTTAAAATGAAGATAAAAAGTTATCATTAAATCCTAGGACACCCTTGACATATATCCAAGGACTGTTGAGGTCACTATTTAAAGAAAATTAAATTTTATGTTTGTATTGGAGCAATATTTGATTTATTCTGGCCAAAATCTTTTGCCATAAAAACTGCAAAAACGATGACTTTTTTTTCTCATCCCCTTCCAACCCACCGCAACAATAAAATAAAACCTTTGATTTGCATTTCCTTTAAGAAAAATAAATAAACCCTTATGATGGGAGAAGATAATGGTTGCCTCTTTTTTAGGTTAGTGCTAGTTAATATCTAATTATATAGTCCATTACAACATATCTCTATCTTGTAGCTAGTTATATCAATCCCTCATTACACCTTATCCTATCTTGAGCTAGTTATATCAAAGTCCCTCATTTACCCTTATCTCTATCTGAGCTAGTTTATCTAGTCCCTCATTACAACTTATCTATACTTGTGAGCTATTATATAAGTCCCTTCATTACACCTTATCTCTATCTTGAGCTAGTTAATCTAGTCCACTTCATTACACTTATCTCTATCTTGAGCTAGTTTATCAATCCTTCATTACACCTTATCCTATCTTGAGCTAGTTATATCAACCCCTCATTACACCTTATCCCTATCTTGAGCTAGTTCTTCTAGTCCCTTCATTACACCTTATCTCTATCTTGAGCTAGTTATATCAGTCCCCTCATTACACCTTATCTCTATCTATGAGCATGTTATATCTAGTCCCCTCATTACACACAAATTACGCCCTACCCTATCTTGAGCTAGTTATATCAGTCCCTCATTACACCTTATCTCTATCTTGAGCTAGTTATATCTAGTCCCTTCATTACACCTTATCTCTATCTTGAGCTAGTTATATCAAGTCCCTCATTACACCTTATCTCTATCTTGAGCTAGTTATATCAAGTCCCCTCATTACACCTTATCCCTATCTTGAGCTAGTTCTTCTAGTCCCTTCATTACACCTTATCCCTATCTTGAGCTAGTTATATCAAGTCCCTTCATTACACCTTATCCCTATCTTGAGCTAGTTATATCAAGTCCCCTCATTACACCTTATCTCTATCTTGAGCTAGTTATATCAAGTCCCTCATTACACCTTATCCCTATCTTGAGCTAGTTATATCAAGTCCCCTCATTACACCTTATCCCTATCTTGAGCTAGTTCTATCTAGTCCCCTTCATTACACCTTATCCCTATCTTGAGCTAGTTATATCAAGTCCCTTCATTACACCTTATCCCTATCTTGAGCTAGTTATATCAAGTCCCTTCATTACACCTTATCCTATCTTGAGCTAGTTATATCAAGTCCCCGTCATTACACCTTATCTCTATCTTGAGCTAGTTATATCAAGTCCCCTCATTACACCTTATCCCTATCTTGAGCTAGTTCTATCTAGTCCCCTTCATTACACCTTATCCTATCTTGAGCTAGTTTATCAAGTCCCTTCATTACACCTTATCCCTATCTTGAGCTAGTTATATCAAGTCCCTTCATTACACCTTATCCTATCTTGAGCTAGTTATATCAAGTCCCCTCATTACACCTTATCTCTATCTTGAGCTAGTTATATCAAGTCCCTCATTACACCTTATCCCTATCTTGAGCTAGTTCTTCTAGTCCCCTTCATTACACCTTATCCCTATCTTGAGCTAGTTATATCAAGTCCCTTCATTACACCTTATCCCTATCTTGAGCTAGTTATATCAAGTCCCCTTCATTACACCTTATCCTATCTTGAGCTAGTTATATCAGTCCCTTCATTACACCTTATCCTATCTTGAGCTAGTTATATCAAGTCCCCTCATTACACCTTATCCTATCTTGAGCTAGTTATATCTAGTCCCCTTCATTACACCTTATCCCTATCTTGAGCTAGTTATATCAAGTCCCTCATTACACCTTATCTATCTTGAGCTAGTTATATCAAGTCCCCTCATTACACCTTATCTCTATCTTGAGCTAGTTCTATCTAGTCCCCTTCATTACACCTTATCCTATCTTGAGCTAGTTATATCAAGTCCCCTTCATTACACCTTATCCCTATCTTGAGCTAGTTTATCTAGTCCCCTCATTACACCTTATTCCCTATCTTGAGCTAGTTCTATCTAGTCCCTTCATTACACCTTATCCTATCTTGAGCTAGTTATATCAAGTCCCTCATTAACCTTATCTCTATCTTGAGCTAGTTTATTAGTCCCCTTTATTACACCTTATCTCTATCTTGACTAGTTATATCAAGTCCCCTCATTACACCTTATCCCTATCTTGAGCTAGTTCTATCTAGTCCCTTCATTACACCTTATCCCTATCTTGAGCTAGTTCTATCTAGTCCCTTCATTACACCTTATCCCTATCTTGAGCTAGTTATATCAAGTCCCTTCATTACACCTTATCCCTATCTTGAGCTAGTTATATCAAGTCCCCTTCATTACACCTTATCCCTATCTTGAGCTAGTTCTATCTAGTACCCTTCATTACACCTTATCCCTATCTTGAGCTAGTTATATCTAGTCCCCTTCATTACACCTTATCCCTATCTTGAGCTAGTTATATCAAGTCCCTTCATTACACCTTATCCCTATCTTGAGCTAGTTATATCAAGTCCCCTCATTACACCTTATCTCTATCTTGAGCTAGTTATATCAAGTCCCCTCATTACACCTTATCCCTATCTTGAGCTAGTTATATCAAGTCCCGTCATTACACCTTATCTCTATCTTGAGCTAGTTATATCAAGTCCCCTCATTACACCTTATCCCTATCTTGAGCTAGTTCTATCTAGTACCCTTCATTACACCTTATCCCTATCTTGAGCTAGTTATATCAAGTCCCTTCATTACACCTTATCCCTATCTTGAGCTAGTTATATCAAGTCCCCTCATTACACCTTATCTCTATCTTGAGCTAGTTATATCAAGTCCCCTCATTACACCTTATCTCTATCTTGAGCTAGTTATATCAAGTCCCCTCATTACACCTTATCCTTATCTTGAGCTAGTTCTATCTAGCCCCCTTCATTACACCTTATCCCTATCTTGAGCTAGTTATATCAAGTCCCTTCATTACACCTTATCCCTATCTTGAGCTAGTTATATCAAGTCCCCTCATTACACCTTATCTCTATCTTGAGCTAGTTCTATCTAGTCCCCTTCATTACACCTTATCTCTATCTTGAGCTAGTTATATCAAGTCCCCTCATTAC